>SNQJ01S0010709.1:100746-177664 GCA_010110895.2 Picea sitchensis | reverse complement strand
TCTATTAGGTCTTCTTACATCCGCCTTATTCTATTTTATTGAAAGGTCTTATTAATATTGACCTTTATTACATCCAAATACATTAATCTACCTATGTGCGGGTTAGGACCTTAACACCTTTGAGCCTCCAAAATTCTTACGTGCATTTCTCAGTCCAAACAAACTTCTTGTTCTTCTTCTGCAATTCCATGATCGTATTTGCTATATTCAAAAATCCCTCAACGAAAAGTCGATAGTATCCTGATAAACCCATGAATCTAAGCACTTTCGAGACATTCGTCAGCGTAGGCCATTCCATAATAGCCTTGACCTTTGTTGGATCCACGACGATACCTTCATTGGAGATGACATGTCCTAAGTAGAGAATCTTCGAATGATAAAACGAGCATTTGGACAACTTCCCATACAATTTGTGCTATTGCTGACATTTTGGTACCAAGCGCAAGTTCTCATCATGCTCCTCTATCATCCGAGAGTAAATCAGGGAATCGTCAATGAATACTTGGATGAACTTGTCCAAGTACTCATGGAACACCTAGTTCATCAAACTCATAAATACCCCCGGGTAACTTGTCAATCTAGATGGTAAAACAATAAACTCATAATTTCCAAACCTCATCTTAAAGGTAGTCTTAGGGACGTCATCCTCCTTGATCCGTAACTAGTGATACCATGATCGCAAAATGATCTTTGAAAACACCATCGCACCCTTCATTTGATCGAACAGATCATCAATCCTCGGCAACAGATACTGATTCTTCATAAATGCCTTGTTGAATTGATGGTTAGTCGATACAGAGTCTCCAAGACCCATCCTTCTTTTGTATGAAGATAACAGGCACACCTCAGGATGTCACACTCAGACGTAAAAGTCCCAGGTAAAATAAATCCTTCAGTTGCATTCTCAACTCCTGTAACTCTGGGGTCAACATCCGATAAGTCATTCTTTCGATTGGTTCAGTCCCCGATTTCAGGTCTATGGTAAACTCAAATTCTCTCTCTGGTGACATCCCTGATAACTCCTCTGGGAAGACATCCGCAGGATTTCTCACCACCAGAAGGTGTTTTAGACCTTCCGCTACTAACTTTTTGTTTAACGCAAGGATCACATAAATATTACACCCCTTGCACATGCTCTTCCGTAGCTGCAAGGAAGAGATGAACCTCAGGGAAACTCCCTGGTTCTGACCTACAATCATGCGTCTTTGTCCCCCATCATTGACTAGGATCAATCATTTCATCTTACAGTTGAGTATCGCCTCATGCGATTCCAACTAGTCCATACCGTTCACGACGTCATAATATCCTAAGATCGTGATGTATAGGATGGCCCTAGTGACAAACTCTCCTAGGTTAAGGGTACAACTCGTAACCCTTCCTCCAACCTTATGTTTGTCTCCCAAAGCCATCTCTATAGAGATAAAATCATCCTGATTGAATGCCTTTTCCATAATCCTTTTTAGCGTTGCACCAGATATGAAACTCTCGATACCACTGGGATCTATCAAATACTAAGGGTCTAGTCAGCGACAATACCTGACGTCTCGAACACAGTCAATTGGTTCTCTTCCTGGTGGTTATTCACCACTGCATGATTTGATGGGCCTTGCCCAAAAATCCCACGGTAGTGGGTCCAAATGATCTATATGCTCCGAGCCCTTCCTCTAGGAATTCATGCTGGTAATGTGGCTCCCCACAATCCAACACACTTTATTTGGTCCAGTATTCCAGGTACCCGAAGTAGAAGCTGAATTATAATAATAAGGCCCAACTTGAACTTCTTGACCTTAATTTTCTCGGTAATTTGGTGCGGAGCATACGGAAGTAGCTCTAAAATGGGCCTCATACTCGGGCACCATGAGGATGCCTTGTTGCAAGGCATAGGACTCATTGAGCTGATGCTCAACAAATTCCTCAAAAAGATACCTCTCCTAGAACCGTTCCTCGAACAGTTCCCATGACACATCGTCGACGACCATATTCAAAAGTGGTAGGAGAAGCTTTCACCATAGAAGAGCACTCCCATTCAGTTGAAAAACCACCATGCAGACCTTCATGTTGGAGGTCATAGTCATGAAGCGTGAAGCACATCTCCTTTATCTACAGACATGCCTTGATGGCCCAACCATCTGTGGCACTTGAGGACTCGAGAAATCATATCTCTTGAGTGCTCGATGGTTGCTAATGGTACTAGATGGGGCATGCTATGGACCCTTAAGGGTACAAGTGCCCTAACCTCACTCAGAACAAATGGTGAATCAAGTCCTTTTGACAATGCTTGGAAGGGCCTTGTCAGACCATCATCATTCCTTCAAACATCAAATCCAGCCTAAGGACTGGTTCTTCCCCTTGGGGTTCAGACTCCAAGGGGGCGGGCTCCTCAGGAGGCATCACACTTCCTTCCATGGCACCACACTATGAACCTTCGTGGCGTCCTCTAATCAATATCACCACAAGGACACGCTAAGGGTTTTAGTTAGCGCTAGGTTAAAACTCAAGGGTTTATTGTTATGGCAAGCATGGTGATCCACAGTCGCAGGGTGGAACCCACTCTAATACTATCTTTAACAACCCCAATTCATTACGAATACAATCGAAACAAATTTTTTTTTACAGAAAGGCAACGACGACAATAGTTAAACCTTAGAACCTGACGATGAACACAACATGAGCAATCGGGAAACAGACAACCAACGACCCCGCGCATAGTACATCTTGCTACTGGATGACCATGTGAACAAGAAAAATACAAGGACTACCCACCTGACACAACGAAAGAACTCCTATAAGCTAAAGGAAAACCCCCACAATCCCGGCACAACGTATTGACGGCCGATAACAAGGAACCTCTATGACTCACATAACCCAAACACACTAAGGCCTTACAACCAAATTCCCTCATCAATTTGGATGAACGAACGCCCACCTCGAGAAGCACAGACTTCAGCCAAGTTATCAATCACCTTGTTTCATCAGGGCGTGCAATGATCCCTGCATCAAGAATCATGTCATCAACAGACAATATGAATGACAATAACCCTAATGAAACATCACTTATCTAGACCGCTAAAACGAGCAAACCCCCCCTCGCGCTAGGAGACCCATAATCTACCAAAATACACAAGGGCTACCCAAGCGCCCAATCGCAAGTTGACAAGACGCCAAGTTACATCATTCAGAATTAAAAAGTGCAATTACCGAAGGATTTCTTGTTTCCTAAAAGGTAAACATGTGTGATGCAACATCTATGGCCAACCCATTTATTTATTTTTTAACTAACAACAAATTAGCAAAAACTAATAAAACTTCAACCATTAATATTGCGCAATGTAACCATAGTCAAGATAGGGTTAAGAGTGTGACGATTTAGGCGTACCTCAACCATCTGACCATCAAGACCCTATTCTAGCACAAGGTTTCTTACATCATCCACGTGTTAACCTATATAACAACCTTCAAGTAACATAAACTCAAGGGATGGGTTAATATTCGAGAATCATTTGTTGTTATTAGGAATAATATAGAGTTAAGATTGTTTTCCAAGGTTGTTTCTAAGATTATCTTTTGCTTCTAAAGTCATTTAATTCATTTGTAAATTTAAAAACTCCTCACACAAAGATAATCATAAAAATTAGTTAAATTTTTCTCCGCCTTTTTTTTTATACCTAAGCTAAATTGGAAACAAAACATTAATGAAGAGGGGTATGTTGATAGACACTTTTATATATATACAAATATGTATTCTAAGTTTGCACTAAAAATGTACAAATGGAAAGGCGAGTGTGGATAAAGTAGTTAAGTATGTGGTTAAATATCTATTAAAGGTTCTACTTAGAAGAAGGTTCAAGTGAAGTCTATTCACCCTTGATAAAGAAAAAATGTTTCCAAAAATTAAACAATGAAATTGCTGCCCATGAATACATTAAGTGTCTATCAAGGAGTTGCATGGCACGCGGTCTATACAGGTGTCATGTCGTTGTCCAGAATACCTGACAGATCTACCTTAAGTATTTAAATCACTGTTAATGGGAGTAAGGGTCGCTGCCAGCAACCAATTCTACCCAATAGCACGGAGTTGACGGTGGAGGTGCGTGGTCGATGTTTTTAATACATGCTTAGTCCATTAATATTCCAATGGAAACGCAACCTACGCATGACAACGCTTTCCAACATTAGTCACAATAGATGACTGAAGAATAAAGGCATGATAACGTTGTCTATCCACCCCTAGTGCATCGTTGACTGTTAGGTAAATAAAATCATTGACCCAACACAATTTATGAAACCTAAACTATGTCGTTACACCAATTTCGTCTATAAAAATTTGTCCAAAGGAATCGCTGTCTGTGTAGGCGCAGTCCTTTTTCCAATAGAAAAAAAATCATGAGATTAATTTATGATATAACTTCCATTAAAAAGAAAACTACTCTGTGCAAATAGGAAGTTTATTAGTCATGATAGAGGGATGAACATGTTTGTGCTTGTTACAATTAGATAGTCCAAATGTCCAAACAAGGATACAAAACAGTAGGCAAAAAAATAAAAACTAAGCTGAAATGGAATTTAAAAAATACTAGGCGCATAAACTTGGTTGTGTAGGCACAATTCACCCAACATAAAAATCATGACCATAAACATTCCCAACTATTTAGTTTATAACGTTGTCAATCAACCTATTATATAAAAGAACTAAAATGGAACGACTGTCTAAATTTTGTTGTCAACCTTTTTATCTTTGTACAGTCATAATATCACTGCAAATTTATCACTCTGTACAAATGTGGTCTCAAAAATAATTGGTACATATTCCAGAGCTCTCATTATATTAACGCAGTTCAAAAATAAGTTGGAAACGCCACATGTACGCATGCTAAAACCTATTCTGAATATGAGTTGAGAATGCAGACAATTAATCGTTGTTTGAAATAAAAGTTTGCAGAAAACAATTGATGTATGTGTTTCATAATTCCAGATGCATTCATTCAAGGGTAAACAATTGAAATAAGAACTGAAATTCACAAGTAAATCCACTACCAATCCATCAAGCAAACGACCCCCCAAAATTTTTTCTCTATATGTAAATAAAAGTTCGTCGTAATCAATCAAGAGTAGATTCGCTGTGGTTTATGTGCTAAAACGCAAGCTAAATATCATCCCCCAAGTAATAAATCGCAAGGTTAAAAGGTAGATCAGAAGTATATAAAAACACACAGTAATTTCGCCAGAAAGGTATCAAACGTAGAGATCAATGTAGACGGTCATAACCGATTCATTGTGGGAAGGAAAACAAAAAAACCACAGAAGTAATCAATCACAAGAAGGCGCAATGACCATCAATCAACCAAGAAGAATCAACAAGGGTACAAGATTGGGCAACACATCCTTCACTCAACATCCACGCACAGAAAAGAAGGGCATTAGAATCTATAGGTCGCTATGCACCAAAGAGGCGACCTTCGATTCGGCTCCTGGCCAACTACTTAGGCATGGATTGAGGAACTAGGGATGAGGTCGAAATAAAAAGCACAAATCTTCAAAACAAAATAATAAAACCCATAGGGAATTCACAACATTCATGGATCGAATGCCAAGGGAATCAAGTCAAGAAGCGAGCTTAAGGAAAAGGGGAAATTAAGTTCACAATAAAAATGATAAGTAAAATGCATTCTTTACACAATTAAAAGTACAGAAATGAAACTGTAAGGTCAATAATGGTCTACCATGCAGAATGAAAGCATGCATACCGTAGGCCAAGTCGTCTGCTCCGAGTCGTTGTCCCACGCGCTCCGTGCAACTCCTGCTTGCTGATCGATGAGACTTCTCCAGTACCTCCCAACCAACTCTAGGGATACTCTTCTTCCCCCTTATCCGCTTGAGCTCAAAAGGGGCCACACACACTAAACCAGAGAACAACTAGCTCCCAGCTCACCTCTCTAGGCCGATCTCCCACTCCTCATTGAGCTGGGTATCCCAACTCCCACAAGCTGAGTCAGTCAAGTCTAAAATTCTGCAGCGTAACGTTATGCTTAACAAAGGAGATCCATCATGCTCCTCCTCCCTCCTTTATATAGAGTTTATAAGTCATTTTCTTTCCCAAATTCTCATTTAATTTATTGTTCAACAATTAATTCAGAAAAATCCCCCCCTACATGTGTCACCCATTCCCTTCGTTGCACCAGAAATTAAATTTATTAATTAATTATTTACTCCTATTTCCTTCACCCACCTAAAAATGTTCCTAGAATCGCTCCTAGGTGTCCCCATATTCCCTTACACATATTAATGACTTACGCCCTTACTAAATTATTAGTTGAGTTCAATTTAGAAAGTTCTAAAAGGTAGGATTCCTTAATAAGTTTGTCATTCTTCTTTTTCCTTATGTTTCCCTTTTTCTTTATGTTTCCCCTCATTTTCCCTTAGTTTCCTAATTCTTTTTAAGTTTCCCTCTTTTTCCATTTTTATCTAAAACTGAAATTAGCAAGTGTAGAAAATTACCTTTTACCCCTCTTTCCTTTTAATTACTAAATTTTAATTAGCATATGTAGAAAAATAATAAATTCCCTTTTAAGATTTTAATCCCTCAATATAAATTGATTTTAATAAGTTAATCGAATTTCTTACCCCCTCTTCGGCACATGTTTAATGATTATTATTATTATTATTATTATTATTATTTTCCACAAGTATCACTATACCTAGATTTTCATTTTCGAGGTTGGGCGACATTTTTATTAGGGAATTTGTTTTTAAATATGTCTTATCACAACGTTCATTGTAAGTCCATATAGGTTCATTCACTTATTAGTTAACAACGCGACGTGCCCTTCATGATGCACTAGGTGCTTCAAGGGTGCCACTCGCTTCATTCTGTTTCCCTTGCACGACGTGCCCTTTAGAACGCACTACGTGCTCCAAGGGTGCCACTCACCTCTTTTTGTTTTTCTTATGTGATGTGCCCTTCAGGACGCACTACGTGCTCCAAGGGTGCCACTCGTCTCTTTCCATTTTTCTTGTGCAATGTGCCCTTCAAAATGCACTACGTGCTCCAAGGGTGCCACTCGATTCTTGAATGACTTGGTAGACATCAAAAACCCCTAGAGTCAATACTCTGTCAGGTGATCTTGTGGGAGACTAAGGGCCTCTAAGGAATAAGACACCTGCCTTATCACACACCCCTTAGAATCATCATGAGAAACTATCGCAGTCTTCCCTCACGACATCGTGGGTCTTCTTGAAATATGTAATCGTTAACATACAGTTTGAGCCATCACGTGAGTGCTAGTAGGCTGTGGCAGCGCTGATGTCCACACCTCTCCCTCAACGTCTTTGGTTATCGTGCGTGACCCATTTACTGCACATGTGAGTCTGGTCGGAAAGATATCGTCAGTCTGCATCGTCAACAAAGCATGTCAGAAACAAAATCCATAATCATAACATCTAATTAGATGCACATAGGTCATATATATACAATAGTCAAACCCCAATAGTCCACTCCCTGAATCGATCCGGAGTCCAAGGGTTTCATCGATGCCTTTGCATCCTCGAGGTCCAAAATCATGCACACTTAGGAGAACCGTGTCAATAGGCCCTTTCTCTTTTTCATAAGTTTGTTTTCTTCGCCATCACTAAAATGAACCACATTTTCTGTGATCTACATTTTTCCCTATACGTAGTTTTTTCTTAAAATTTATTCCCACTACGGGTTCACAGGTCTTCCAGTCTTGTAACATTTGTTATGTGCTCATCCGAACGACCAATCATAATACTTAATCTTTTCAAGGATATGTTCTCTACTCTCATCATCAAACAATACTTAGTCAATTTTCATGTCACGAGATGTTGTAGTGGAAGCATAAAAAATGTAGATAAATTTAAATTGCAAAATATTGAACAAGATGCAATCACAGAAATTGATTACATCAATTTTTAAGTGGTAAAACTCTATATAGGGAAATATCCAGTGGACAATGATATTCAGTTTTTTTTTTTTTTTAAGGGAGATATTACATCGGCCACACTAGGCTTACACACTCTCAACCTTTCTAGTCTCATTTTCTTTTCTTTTATGGGCGTACATTGATTTATAGCAGCTCTCAAACTGTTAATAAAAATGATTGAATTATGTGGATCCCAAAAAAGGGTGATTTGTTTCAACAACTATCTAAATATAAGGATCCACTAAATCTGTTGCCTTCTATAAATTGTATGAAATTGGTTGACATATCTCAACAATCTCCACCTTGACAAAAATTTACCTAAATATCATTGTCCAATTTTTTACATCACCTATATTGCAAGACAAGAAAAGCCATGCAAAACTGCAACTTCTCTTGGCCCCTTACCATCTGCCCAGTTTTCCACCCACTACGCGTCCCCATTAACATCCCTCCCCAACTTCCACTGAACCACGTAGGAGATACATTGTCTTCTTTGCATCCTGGTGCGGTAATTTATAATAGTAGACCGCCCACTGAGCTTTAAATCTTGCAGATTTGAAACCACCGCAGAGCTAGATGCATCGATCATTTGGAAATCATGGTGTCCCTAATCGGATGATGTATGGAAATCTGTATAAGAATGAATTCCAGACCAACGGTATAGGTCTCGAAGGAGGACCACGCCATGAAGATAATAAATTTTCCAACTGGATGGTCGGACAGCAAGTATCAATGCAGCAATCAAGCCAGGCTCGAAACAAACCCTTGCAGGGATCAAACAGTAACCATATTCACCAGTATGTTGATGTTAATAGTCATATTGAGATGCCATATCCTGCTCACGGTGGACATCCCATTATGCACAACATGATTATGCAGAGAAGAATGGAGGACTGGTATCATGGAAATCAGTTACAACCTCAATTTCCTACGGAGGAAACCCATCAAATAGTGTTGAAGTTGAACTGCGGGCTCAAGTATTTCCAGGTAGCGTGACTCACCGGGCAGGGATGCCTAGTGGACTGCGTGCTCAAGTATTTCCAAGCAGCGTGGCCACCTGGCAGGGAATCCTATCAATACTCATTTGCGAGGTACACACTTTGACTGAACGCCCTGCCTTTGAATTTTTTAGTTGAATTCAGATTTAGGAATATTCGGTCATTGGCATTTTTCAGTTTAGGGATGATTTTACTTACAAGCGGATTGCCTGTTTTTTTTCATATTTGTAGTGGTAACGTAGACTTTTGGTGAAACAAACCATTTTGTAGTTGTGTAATTAGGTTCATTCTGTCATTTTTCTTATTGTTTATTATTTATGTGGAACATATATATTAAAAATGGGTTTTAAGTTGTTCTTATGGGGTTAGAAAATTATAATCAAATTAATTAATTAATTATATATATATATATATATTAAGATTAAGATTAAGATTAAGATTAGTTAAGTTTCAAAATAGATTTGTTCAACCGTCAATTTTTTATTAAATTATAAAGAGTAATTTAAAAGGATGTTTTTCAAAATATATAAATAATTTTAAAAGTATTATAACATTTAAGTTTAAATAAAATATATGTGATAATAGAGAAAATAAGAGTTGATTTTGTATAAAAGAATCAAAACTAATATTTTATTATAACAAGTTGAAAACAATTTTTTTTTTTTGGAAAGATAAGAAAAAATTCTCATAAACTTTAAAAAACAAAAACACTTTTATAGAATATGTAAATTTGTGGAAAAATAGAGTTAAGGTTAGAAATAATTTTTATCCCATAAATTTAGTTCTATAAATACATTAAATCTAATTTACAAAAAAAATATAATAAATCTGAATATCATTATTTATTAACAAATAAATACTGAAGGGAACTCATACATTTTATTTCCACATTATTCAATCTTAAAAACAAGAAGATACATAAAAAAAACTTAATTTAATTTTATAGATTTTCATAAAGTTTAATTATTATCATCATCAAACATTACAATGGATACTCAATTCTATGAATGTTGAGTTTCAAAAGTTTGATAATTGTTAATATTAATAGAGATTTAAAAAAATCTTGATAAATTAAGTGAAATAAAATTGTTGAAATTATTAAATACAAATACATGACATTTAGAAAAGTTTGTAAATTGGTGGTGTATGAGTTAGTTCTTTTTGGAATGTATCATGATGAAAAAAGGGGGGTTTATGTTTTCATGACACATCCCTAATATTGCAACCGCCTTCCATGTATCTAAAGTTTTGATATAACTCACAATTTCTTACCTCTCAATCATTGACAATTTTGAAAATGAAGTTTGTTGGTCTATATGAATATTTTATTTTACAAGACTTGTTTGGTATTAAATGATCTTATTGTAGATGTAATTAAGATTCATGAATTGTGTAATTAATTAGACCCTATATTTAGCATAACAATTCTTGACACACTCTCATATCTCTAAGAATTTGAAACATAAGATCCCATAAATTAGTAATTAAAAGAACATGACCTATGTAGTTTTCATGAAGTAATTTTGTTTTTATTCTTTATAAACGTTGTTTTTATTTCTCTTCCTCTTTGAAATTGTTTTTAATTCGAATAAACTATGTAAGTTTTTTTCTCTATATTGCATTGGATAATTAAATATTGTTTTTTTTGTAATGGCTATGCGATTAGTTTTGTTTCTCTAATTATAAAAAATATGTTCATGTTGATCTTAGCTATAATTATCATTATACTATATTTCTCTAACTTAAATATATGAATCACCTATGTTTAATGTTTAAGTCTTTGCACATGAAAAATTCAAGTATAAAATTGTAATTTCAAATAATATTGAAGCTTTTATAACATAATACTTATAATTTCAAAATAATGAGTAAATATTTTGTTTTATTATACTTGGAATGGAATTAAAATTTTACTCTATCTTTCAAATCTTACACAAAACTCCAAAATTGTTATATTTAAAGTTATGTAATGAGAATATCATATAATTGATATTACACTCCATTTGGTATCCATATTGATATCCTAGTTGGTATTTAATTGGACTTGAGAGTAATGTCATAATATGATATTCTTGGTGTTCCCAAGGTGTAGGACACTCAGTGACGGAGTGTGGTGTTAAGGTGCTCTGTGATGTTAAAGTCATCGTTCGAAACCTGCGGAGACAAAAAATCCAACCATATTAAGGGTTGGTGTTACTGAGGCCGGGTGCGATCCTCGGGTGATTTTGACGACTTGTATGCCCCTGATTCGTGGTGTGTTAGCCACAAGTTAGTCCCACTTGTCATGGACAAACTAACAAAAAAAAAAAATTAATATTCTTCATATATTCATGTTAATCTTTACTATAATTACCATTGTGTTATATTTCTCCAACTTTAAGTATATGAATAAAGTATGGTTAATGTTTAAGTCTTTACACATAAAACTTCAAGAGGTTTAAGTACAAAATTGTAATTTCAAATAATCTTGAGAGTTTTATAACATAATACTTAGAATTTCAAAATAATGAGTAAATATTGTACTTTATTATCCTTGGAATGAAATTCAAATTTTACTAGTGGTTTCCAATCTCATGCAAAACTCCAAATTTGTTATATTTAAAGTTATGTAATGTGAATATCATATTACTGATATCATACTACATTTGATATCTCTAATTGCTATCCATATTGCTATCCTATTTGGTATTTAATTGGAGTTGGGAGTAATGTTGTAATATGATATTCTTGGCATTTAGTTAGAAAATAGTATTATATATTGATATTTTTTATATTTTTTTTTAAATATTCAATTACTCTTTCTATTATTTATAAAATATTAATAATTACAATTTATAAAATATTGATAAGTAAAATTTATAAAATATTTATAAATACTTAAAAAATATAATTATAAATATATTTATAAAACACATTTATTTATAATATCAAATAAACTAACATGTGTTTAAACATAAAGTATCCAAGAGCTTGTTTTCTCTCTTTATCTTTTTCCTCTCTACATGGTTTCCCCTCTTTAGTGCTAAAAACTTATCCTTGCTAGTGATTAACTTGAATAAAGTTGTGAAGAAATATCATTATCTTCAACAAATAAACTATGCAATTTATGTATCTAGAAACAAAGTAGGTATAGTAAACACTTGTGATTTAGGTAAATGCCTACATCCTAAAGAATAAAGGATGTTCTTTCAACAACCTTTAGTATTCTTAGTCATATAGATATATGTAACCTAATTCCTAGAATTCTAAAATCATGATCATTTACGTCTTTTCTAAGTATGCCTTGGGAATTTCCAAGTATTTTATGGAAATGAACTTAAAACACCATGTTGCACTGATATTAATAATTATAAGATAAACATAATAAATTGTATCTTTGTATGACGTTGTTAGGGAATATTTATAAAACAAATTGAACATCATCTCTTTTGTGACCATTTAATCCATGATCCATAGTTTCATTACCAATTTGTATTTACATCATCAACACATCTCCTCCCATAAGATTTTTTCATTAAATAGTTGTCTGCTTGGTAGTACAATGGAAAATTACTTCATTGATTCATGCTAGTGATTGAGAAAGTGCGTTTTCAAATATAAAATGGAATTTGTTGAAAGCATTTTAGTTTTTCACTTTGTATAAATATATTTGTATTTTGTATTTTCACATATATTTCATTTTTAATGGTTTAAATTGATTTTTAATGGTTTAAATTGAGTGTATACTTGGAATTTTATAATTTACATTTATGATTGTCGCTTTTTGATTTAGGTCTGATTTTGATAGGGGTTACCATGGATATGTTCGGTATATGTTATATTCTTTACATGATTATCCCCATGTGTTTTACATTGTGACAAGAATAGTGGGGGATTCACAAGGAGCCTAGACCCCCAAAAAACAAATTAGACGATTTTTTGGTTCATTCTGGGCAGTTTTAGAGCACGTTTTTTTGGTTCATTGTTTTCTAATTCTAGATAAGGAATTATGATTGTAAATATTCCAAGTCAATGGATTAAGGTTTTGGATTCCATGGAATCATATATATTGTAATTGTAAATAAAATTAATAAAATTAGAGTTAAGGTCGTGGCTCTAAACATTTTGTTGGTTTTCCCATTTATGGGTTTCGAGTGTAAACTTATGAGTGCTATGTGTGAATGTTATTGTCTTCTTTTTGTTTTATTAAAGGTTTAATATGTACGTTTTGTATCATATTAGTTATTGGCTTTAGGGAGACACATTTTTTGCTAAGTTTTTTATTATTTTTGGTTTGTGATAATCTTGGTTTCAGTGGGAGCTCTACAATGATGATTCTTGTATTGAAAAAAGTGGTGAGTCATTCTAAAATTGAAATTGAGAAATTTAATGGAAAAATATTTGAGCTTTGCAAACTAAATTTGGAGGATATTCTGGTAGTTAAAGAACAATGATTCATTGTGGATGTTGGTACTACACCTATGGGTATGTTGAAGAAATAAAAGATGAAGTTGGATAGGAAGGAAAAGAGTACAATCCAGTTGTATATTTCATATTTAATGTTATTGAATGTCTTACGAGAAGATATAACCAAGGCATTATGGGATAAGTTAGGGGATTTTATAGATTTTCATAAAGTGTAATTATTATCATCATCAAACACTACAATGGATATTCAATTCCATGAATGTTTAGTTTCAAAAGTTTGATAATTGTTAATACTAATATAGATTTAAAAAAATCTTAATAAATCAAGTGAAATAAAATTGTTGAAATTATTAAATACAAATACATGACATTTAGAAACATCTATAAATTGGTGGTGAATGCGCTAGTCCTTTTTGGAATGTATCATGACCAAAAAAACATTGGTTCATGTTTTCATGACACATCCATAATATTTCAACTACCTACCATGTATCTAAAGTTTTGATATAACTCACAATTTCTTACCGCTCAATCATTGACACTTTTGAAAATCATGTTTGTTCGTGTATATGAATATTTTATTTTACAAGAATTTTTTGGTATTGAATGATATTATTGTAGATGTAATTAGGATTCATGAGTTGTGTAATTAATTAGAGCTTATATTTATCCCAACAATTCCTCACACATACGTCGCATATCTAAGAATTTGAAACATAAGATCCCATAAATTAATAATTAAAAGAGCATGATGTGTGTAACATCCCACTCTGGTGCACTGAGAAAACTTATTCTTTGATGACACTTACTCGCAAGTGATCCAGACTATTATGATATTAAAACAATTTTCCTTGATTATGATGTGTTATGATAGATGACATGATGTTTTACTGCATTGACATAGACAAGTGCTATTGACTCGGTTTTACTCAGTGTGCATGGTTTTGGACCTTGAGGATGCAGAGGCATCGACGAACGCTTGGACTTTGGATCGAGTCAGGGAGTGTGTTATTGGGTTTTGATTGTTTTACTGTGATTTTGGTACATTTGATTAGATGATATGATATGGACATGTCTAACATGATTGTTGATGATGCAGGTTGACGATAGCTTGCCAACCAGACTCACATATGGAGTAAAGGAGCCACACACGACTACCAGAGAGGTTGAGGGAGAGGTGTGGACAAAATTCCTGCCACAGCCTACTAGCACTCCCGCCATGGCTCGAACTGTAGGTTAATGATTACCTAGTTCAAGAGGACCCACGATGCCGCGAGGGCAGACTGCGAAAGTCGCTCGTGATGATTTTAAGGGGTGCGCAATAAGGTGGGGGCCTTATTCCTTAGAATCCTTTAGTCTCCCACAAGTTCACCTAGTGGAGTGTTGACTCCAGCGGTTATTGATGTCTACCAATCAGTCAAGAGGCGAGTGGCACCCTTGGAGCACGTGGTGCGTCCTGAAGGGCACGTCACGTGAAAGAAACAAAAGAGGCAAGTGGCACCCTTGGAGCACGTAGTGCGTCCTGAAGGGCACGTCGCGTTGGTGATGTTAAAGGAATGAACCTAGATGGCCTAGGACAAATATCTCATTAGAAATTAAAAAAAGCGACTCCCTAATTAAATGTTGCCCAGTCTAGAATATAAGTTCTAAGTTTAAAAATTTGCTAGAAGTTTAAATTTTTCTACCCTTAGGAAAATATCTCTAAAAAAATAAAATGATGAAGTTTAAAATAAAACCACTTAAGCAATAATTGTGGACTTCATAAATTTTTGGTAAAATGAAGAGAATAAGAAATTAAATAAAATATGTAGATAAAGGTAAGAAAATTTGAATTATTTAACTTCGTGAAGGTGTAGGGATATTAATAATAATAGGAAAAGAGGTTAAAGTTGCACAAAGCGTAGTTTTAGCTCCTAATAAAAAGGGAATATAAAGAATTAGGAAACTGGGAATGGAGTAACATAAAGGAAAGGAACTTATGGTAAAAGTTGGAGGTCAACTTAGTAAAGGAGAATGCATTTAAAATTCTTCTAATTTTGAGCCCGACATTTTCATTTTAGGAAAGCCTTTAAAACATGTAAGGGAATCTAGGGACACCTGACTTTGCATTTTCATTTTAGGGAAAGCCTTTAAAACATGTAAGGGAATCTAGGGTCACCTAGGAGTAAATTTAGGAGAAACTCTAGGTGGGTGAGGGAAATAAGACAAATTAATAAATTAAAGAAAATAATTATTGAGGAAAATGGGGGATGAATGACACTTGTACGAAGGAGAATTTTTAGAAGATTTTTATTAAAACTTAAAGTAAATGAGATTTAGGGAAATATTGGAAGTTCTAAAACTCTATAAAAGAGAGGAAGGAGGAGGAAGAAGGGGATCGGTTTTTAGCGTAATGTTACGCTGTCGGATTAGTGACTTGACTTATTTACTTGTGGGGAGTTGGGATTTCCCAACTTGGAGAGGAGTGGTAGCTCGACCTTGCAAGGCGAGTTGGGAGCTAGACATACCCTTTGGAAAGTGTGTGGCCCCTTTGCGGCTCGGGGGGATAGGGGGGAAGCAGAGTACCCCTAGCATTGGCTGGGAGGTATCAGTGTAGTCTCGACGGTCGACGAGCGGGAGCGGCACGAAGCGTGCAGACAACAGTCAGGGAAGGCGAAAAGGCAACGGTATGTTTCTTGTTGAATGATAAAATGTTGTAGGAATTATGATTTAGATCTGCATTGTGTAGTGGGTAGTTAAACTACTTGTTTGTTTTGCCCCTGATGTGTTTGACCCAACCATTTTAAATTTATTAAAAGTGAATATTGACTTATGTTTATTACCATTCCAGTGGCTGTGATTGAGTGACAGAGAATTTAGATATAATGATGTGTGGCATGGGTATTTTGGCCCAAAAAAAATAACTTCATGTCTGTATTTTTCTTTTTATATTTGGTATTCTGGCGTTGGGCAACCATTGGATCCCTGTCTGCATCTTCATGTTTTCTTCCTGAAGCCGAAGAAACACTTAATTTCTGAGTTGCGTATTGTTTTCACCCATGCATATCTGAATTCATGGATAGATCGCCCTTGCTGTAAATCCTGGAACAGAAATGAAGTGATTGAGTCTGTCGCGTTGATGCAATCTAGTTAAATTGTAAGTCTACGTAAGGTGTACACCTGCACGTCTACATTCAAGATTAGATAGCGACTGTTGTAAAGCCGGAAATAAAATAAATTGAAATGAGTTATTGCGATCTAATGTTGGTAGTGTTGTTTTCATTTTGGAGGTTTCCTCCTTCTTCCTGTGGCCCATCGAGCCTGAGCCCACCTTTGCCTGCATTTTTTTTATCCTGTTAATACAATTCCTTATTGGACTGTGTGTTGTTTCCATCCTAGAGTCGTTATCTCCCTTTTTTTCTTGGCCAAACATGCACAATGCTCGCGCCTAATAAATTTGGCAGCAAACCATTTGCCTTCGGAAGAACTGATACAATGAATATTATTCATTTGGACAGCATATAAAAACAAATTTTCCCCCTTCTGGCGTGCATGTACAGCGAGTTGTTATCCCATGGCTGACAACCCTCATGCCTTTACTCCATAGACTTACACTATTAAATTACTGTATTGTTATATGGAATTCGTTCCACGATTTTATCTTTTTATATTAAAAAAAAATTTATACATACATTTAAACCTTCGAGGCCTTAGAGTTTTCAGCGCTGAGATTTACTTTACTATCTATTTTTCTTATGCGCGGCCACTCCTTACAATGTGACAACCACCTCGTGCCTTTACGAATGGCATTGACCAATGCATGAACCCGTTATACCAGGACACCACTGTCACTCCCGCGTTAAGTGGCGAACCTTTTAATCCTGACAGCTCTATTAATCTGGCAATGATATTTTGACTTGATAGCATTGTTTAATAGCATTCCAGTACGTGGATTAGAGCAAGGTGATTTCCTTTAACCCTTAAAATCTTCCATTTCTGCATGAACGACTCTCCCTTGACAACCGCCTTCACTTACCCATTTCCTGACTTTAGTTGTTAATTTTAAAAGATAGTTGAAAAAGGATTCCCTTTTTTTTTTTAATATTAAAATTAGAGATGAAAGGAAGGTGTTTACTGATTACTGTCTTCAGTTGCTATTTATAAAAAGTAGTGAAAAATGAATGCGTTCTTTTTATTATTCAATTTAGAAAGGAAAGGAATGTTTATAAAAGTAGCAATTCAGGTGAAAAAGGATGTTTCCTAGATGGTGAGTTTTATTTATTTAAAGAAGGGATTTATTTCTTTCATTTATTTATTAAAGAAGGAATTTGCTTTATGTATTCATTTAAAGAAGGAAACTCTTTATGTATTAGATCGTTGTTGTAAAATATAAAGGTAATGTCATTATAATATATTGTCTTGAATTATGTAAGAGTAATGTTCTTGTAATATAAATTAAAAGGTAATGTTAGGGTTGGATAACATATAATTGTAATGTTGTTGTTATTTTAAATTGCAAAGTTAGTGTAATAATATGTAATGGCATTGGTACTTTACTGTAATTTATTGTTGTGGTGATATGTAAGGAGTAATGTCATTGTAATATATCGTTGAAATATGCAAGGGTAGTGCTATTTCAATATAAAATAAAATGTAATGTTAGTGTTAGATATCATATAAAATGTAATGACATTGTTATTTTATCATAATCCTATTGAATTTTATTGTTATTGATGACTTATAAAATGTAAGGTTCCTTGAACTAAGTACCATAAATTATTATGAATTAGTAAATGAGGATTGTTGTTCATTTTAAATAGTGTTGAACTTGGTGGGTCGTTGTTTGAGTCCTTATGTCTTGTGCCTTCTATGGAGGATGTGGTCGTTCATTTAATTATTGTTGTACTTGGTTGTAATCATTTAAATGCTTGGTCTTCTTGTGTCGGGCGGGATGTAGACACCTCCATGTTCCTCAGAACAGTTGCGAGCCCTGAGACCTTAAATGGTTAAAATCAATGGGAACCTGGGCTTGAGCATTGCTTAAGTGTCTTGGAGGTCCTAACCATTGCAGGGTAGGACAGGCGGGTAGTCAGTCTTATTATTTGTCAGTTGATTGTTGTTCATTGCTGGCAGATGTTGATGTGCGTCTTAGATCTTTATGTTGATATCGTAATTGTATGTGTCATGATTCGTCGTCATGTGGCAGCGCAGAGTATAATGTCTTCTTACCCTTGTTTGCACTTGTTTTAAAAGATTTGTCGTCGTGACGAGGAGGATCGTTACAACGTGTGTAGTTTTCATGAATTAATTTTGGTTTTATTCCTTATGGACATTGTTTTTATTTCTTTTCCTCTTTCAAAAAATGTTCATTAAGTTCATTAACATATAATAAAGTAAATCGTGTAAGTTTTGTTTTCTCTATCTTTCCTTGGATAATTAAATATTATTTTTTGTAATGGCTATGCAATTATTTGTGTTTCTCTAATTATAAGAAATATGTTCATGTTGATCTTCCCTATAATTATATTTATGTTATATTTCTCCAACTTAAATATATGAATCACCTATGTTTAATGTTTAAGTCTTTGCACATAAGACCTAAAGAAGTTCAAGTATAAAATTGTAATTTCAAATAATACTGAGGCTTTTATAACATAATTCTTAGAATTTCAAAATAATGAGTAAATATTGTACTTTATTATACTTGGAATGAAATTAAAATTTTACTCTATGTTTCCAATCTTACACAAAACTCCAAAATTGTTATATTTAAAGTTATGTAATGAGAATATCATATTATTGATATTACACTCCATTTGGTATCTCTATTTGTAGTTGGTATCCATATTGATATCCTTGTTGGTATTTAATTGGAGTTGAGAGTAATGTCATAATATGATATTCTTGGTATTTTTGTAATGAAGATGTAATCTTTTTTTTTTCTAATTATAAGAAACTTGTTCATGTTGATCTTGAGTATAATTATCATTGTGTTATATTTCTCCAACTTTAAGTATATGAATCAACTATGGTTAATGTTTAAGTCTTTTCACATGAAATTTCGAGAGGTTCAAGTACAAAATTTTAATTTCCAATAATCTCAAGGATTTTATAACATAGTACTTAGAATTTCAAAATATTGAGTAAATATTGTACTTTATTATCCTTGGAATGAAATTCAAATTTTACTCTTGGTTTCCAATCTTACAAAAAACTCCAAAATTGTTATATTTAAAGTTATGCAATGAGAATATCATATTATTGATATCATACTCCATGTGATATCTTGTAACAACCCAACATTATTAATTAATGATTGCAATTTATTTAGGGTAAGTTAGATTAATTATTTAAATAATTAGATTGAATCTTTTATTATTTTATTATTAAAAAGGTAGGTGGAGTAATTAATGGGGGATAATGCAGATGGGAATTAAATGGGGGGAGGATTCAAGAGAGGGGATAAGAAATGAGGATGGAAGGGGAGAATGGGATCGAGAGAGGAAGAGAGGATTCGAGAAGGAAATGGGAGAAATGTAATTGGAGGGAAATTGAAGGAAGATTTAGGGCTAGTGGACTGGTTGCTGGTATTCTGGGCTTGGGGGATAGGAAATATAATTTCCTAGAGTTAGGGAGACAGAGAGGATATATTCCTAGATGGTTGGGAGGAAAAAACATTCGTGGAATCACTTTCAACAAGAATTTTCAAGAGGACGACCTTCTTCTTCAAGAGGTAATTCTGAAATTATTATTTTATCTATTAATTTTGTACTAAATTCAAGAAATAATTTATAGCATTTATAGATATATTATGTGATGTTTAGATTTGGTTGTTAAATCTTGCAACCATAATGAAAGAAATCCCCTATCATTGTTAAACAGAAATATAGATTTACTCTAGTGTTAAAGCCTTCGTGGATGCTACATATATCTAGTTGCTATCCATATTGATATCTAGAGAGTAATGTTGTAATATGAAATTCCTGGCATTTAGATAGGAAATAGTATTATATATTGATAATTTTTAGTTTTTTTTTTTCAATAACTCGAGAACACTTGTATTTTGTATAAAATATTAATAATTACAATTTATAAAATATTGATAATTAAAATTTATAAAATATTTATAAATACTTAAAATATATAATTATAAATATATTTATAAAACACATTTATTTATGATATCGAATAATGTAACATGTATTTAGACATAAGGTATCCAATAATTATTTTTTCCCTCTTTATAATTCTCCTCTCTACATGATTTCCCCTCTTAAGTGCTAAACAATTATCCTTGCTAGTGATTAACCTGGATAAAGCCGTGAAGAAATATCGTTATCTTCAACAAATAAACAATGCAATTTATGTATCTAGAAACAAAGTAGGCATAGGAAACACTTGTGATTTATGTAAATGCCTACATCCTAAAGATTAAATGATATTATTTCAACAATCTTTAGTATTGTTAGTGATATAGATTTATGTAACCTAATTTCTAGAATTCTAAAATTTTGATCATTTATCTGTTTTTTAAGTATGCCTTGGGAATTTCCATGTATTTTATGGAAATGAACTTAAAGCACCATGTTGCAATGATCTTAATAATTAGAAGATAAACATAATACATTGTATCTGTGTATGACGTTGTTAGTGAATATTTATAAAGAATTTGAACACCATCTCTTTTGTGACCATTTAAGCCACGATCCATAATTTCATTACCAATTTGTGTACACATCATCAAAATATCTCCTCCCATAGTAGTTTTTCATTAAATCATTTTCTACTTGGTAGTGCAATGGAAAATTGCTTCATGGATTCTTCCTAGTGATTGAGAAAGTGGATTTTCAAATATAAAATGGCATTTGTTGAAAGCATTTTAGTTTTTCACTTTGTATAAATATCTTTGTATTTTGATCCAAGGTGGTGGGGAATTTTCACGTATATTTCATTTTAATTCATTTTTAAGGGTTTAAATTGAGTGTATACTTGGAATTTTATAATTTACATCTATGGTTGATTCCTTTGGATTCAGGTCTGATTTTGATAGGGGTTTCCATGGATATGTTCGATATGTGTTATATTATTTACATGAGTATCCCCTTGTGTTTTACATTGTGACACGCATAGTGGGGGATTCACAAGGGGGGCAGAAACCCCGAAAAAAAATTGGGCTATTATTTGGTTCATTTTGGGAAGTTTTAGAACATGGTTTTTTGGCTCATGGTTTTCTAATTCTAGATAAGGAATTATGATTGTAATATATTTCAATTCAATGCATTAAGGTTTTGGATTCCATGGAATCATATATATTGTATTTGTAAATAAAATTAATAAAATGAGAGTTAAGGTCGTGGCTCTAAACATTTTGTTGGTTTTCGCATTTATTGGTTTCGAGGGTAAATTTATGAGTGATATGTGTGAATGTTATTGTTTTCATTTTGTTGTATTAATAATGTGTGTGCATTTATATACTATAAAGGTTTAAAATGTACGTTTTGTATCATATTAGTTATTAGGTTTAGGGGAACGCCTTTGTTGCTAAGGTTTTGATTATTTTTGGTTTGTGATAATCTTGGTTTTAGTCAGAGCTCTACAATGTTGATTCTTGTATTGAAAAAAAATTGTGAGTAGTTATAGAATTGAAATTGAGAAATTTAATGGGAAAATCTTCGAGCTTTGGAAACTAAAGTTGGAGGATCTTCTGGTAGTTAAAGAATAATTGGTCATTGTGGATGTTGGTACTACACCTATGGGTATGTTGATGAAAGATAGGATGAAGTTGGATACGAAGGAAAAGAGTACAATCCAGTTGTATCCTTCATATTTAGTGTTATTGAATGTCTTAGGAGAAGATACAACCAAGGCATTATGGGATAAGTTAGGGGATTTCTTTTACTCTAAGTCACCAGTAAAAAATAATTTCCTTCAAAAGAAGTTTACCTCTTGAGGATGAAAGATGGAGACTTGGGGACAAAATATATAAATGCCTTCAACACTATGGTAAGTTAGTTGTTGTGTGTCGACATTAAAAGTTCTTATGAAGACAAGTTTACTAGTTTACTATTGTCTTTGCTAGATTCATGGGATGGTTTGGTAGTAGCTCTTGAGAGAAATGCAACGACATTAAATTTTGATGATATGGTTTCATACTTGTGTTCATATATATATATCACCTAGTTATATCCTTTAATTCTTTACTTTACTTAGAAAAAATTCATATCTCATAGAGGGCTCATAAGTCTCCTTATTGAAGTTCCATGTCACACAAATTGCACTCCCATTTCTCCACCACCTCGATATTGCACCATGAATTAGTCATATTTTAAGTTTGTTTTCATAACGATGGGTTCACAAGTTAGTGGACTTGCGGGTGTAATACCCCAAGACCGAGCCCCAGTTGAATTGTAAATATTTTTTATAGGCTGGTGAGCCAGGTGATTATAAGCTAGGAGGATTATGTGATGATTAGGCTGGAGAGCTTAGATGCTAAAGGCGAGTGAGCATAATTTTCTATATCTAAACACTGATATCATCAATATGATACATCATTGCATGTAGACCGACCATGAGAAAAGAGTATGGGGGACTAAACTCCATTGGGAAGGGAAAGTGAGGGGCTAAGAGCTTAGAAAAGGGGCTAAGCTAGAGGCCTTATCTCTAATGGAATATTATATTATTATTCCTAAAGACTAAGGAAAGGATAAATATCATATTATAGTAACTTCTTATGTGAAGGGAAGTGATATACAAGTGGAGAGGAACGTGCTCCAGGAGATCCATGTGTCATCAAGGGTGCATGCAAATAGATGTCGAGAAGTTAGTCTATTTTTCCATCCTTCCCCATTCACGAGTCCACTCACTCGTGCAGTGAGGGACCCCAACAATCAAATATCTACATGCATCATGCACACCTTCAGCAGTGATCCCATACATTTCCTCTTATGCATAGTGCACCTGTACTTTTCTTGACCCCGTACTATGCCTTAGCTAAATGTTGTTGCTTATCTTGAGCGTGGTTGTTTCCACCACCTGTTCCTTCACTTGAGCCTATACCTGGTTGACTAGAGAGGTGGATTGAAGAAGCAAGTTGTTATGCCTATGAGAAACTCTCTCCAAGTGAGAGAATTGTTGGGAATTGATTTCCTCACGGAGCCCAACTACAACTATATTGCTATAAGAATTATTTTATGACCTATTGTTGAAGTCCTGGAAGGGAAGTGGGGCAGTCGAAGGACTGTTGGGTGGATAAGGGGCACACTTCCAAGGGTGGGACAAGCATGTAGGGAATGAGAGGTTGTAGGTTTTTAGTATGATTTGGCCGATGGAACAAGATGATTCCTATTGTCTGATTGTATTAGCATAGCTTAGGAATCCCTTTACCTGGGTGGATTTTAGTCCCATCTTGTGGTTGACCCACTACTGAGAGTGATGAGCATCGTAGTCTAAGGATGGGAGGATCATGGAAGTTATGCATGAAGTTGGTGGTATTATTTACAAGATAAGTATCAATTGTGTGTGAATTACATGTTGTGTATTTATACATTCTTTATGTTTATGGTTATTGCATCTGTATTTTTTTTTAATAGAAACGGTTGGGATTTTATATTAAAAAAAGAGTAACAGTTTCCCCAATATACATATGGAAGAGTAGTGGAATCTCTGCTCTTCTACTGAAAATATAATTTTTTGTTGAATACTAAAGATACTGGTAAAACCATTCCAAAAGAAACTGTTATTTTTCCATGTGAAAATGGCTAAAAAAATGTGCAAAATTAACAAAAAAAAAATTAATGATGCCACCATTATGATAACATGTGGTGGATAACAAGTAATATTTTTTATTTTTTTTGAATGCAAGGTAAGTAATGTAAATAATACAATCAAGCATCCCAACTCGATGAAGAACACAACACATGCAATCACGCCACATACCAACATAACGACCTAGTAAACTAGCACATCATGAATCTTAAGCAACAACGAACATTCAATCAGGAAAGAATAGAATCGACTACCCTTATGTCATACCCTGCAATGGTTAGGACCTATAGGACATATTAGAAACGCTCAAGACTAGGTTCCCATCAATTTTAACCATTTAAGGTCTCAAGGCTGGCAACTGTTCTGAGGAAGAAGGAGGCGTCTACGTCCCACACGACATAAATGGGACCCAAGTGATTGAGCTAACTGACAACATTAGATTCAACCCAACGCAACTAGCATCAATGACACAAGTAACTAGAACCTTCACGACGAGTGAGAAAAAATCACATTACACTAGTACATATTGTAAACATTTCTACATTCTATTTGCAATGTTATGGACAAAATTGGCCACAATGTCGCAAAATAGAGAAAATTTTAAATTTTATTCCATATTTACCGATAACGTCGCTATTTCCATGTTGACGTCTCTCTTTCCACATTGTTGTCTCTCTTTCCACATTGTCTTCTCTCTTTCCATGTTGTTGTCTCTATTTCCACGTTGTCGTCTCTCTTTCTCACTTTGCGGGGTTGCTGGAATAAATCTGTGATGGGTGTATTTGAAGTTCCATGTCAAATTTCAAGACAGTTCTAACAACCATTCTATAGAATGGAATGACGAATGATGACAATGAGAGGTGAAGCATGATGAATGTTGATGCAAATCTGGATGATCTCAAATATTAGGTGGGGACATCATACATCCTTGAGTCTTGAAACCCTCCCAGGCATGTGTCTAGTCTAACCATGTCAAATTTCGATGCATACAGGAACATATTGAAGAAATTTCAACGTTCGCCCCATTCACTGGTGCTCACTATACGGGGTCGGTGCATGAAATTTGTGGTGGTTGAATTGGAAGTTCCATGACATTTCAAGAGAGTTCCAACAAAGACTCTACGGATGGAAAGAATGACATTTGACAAATATGAGAAGCCCCATTATGAATGTTGTTGCAAACATGGATGATCTCAAAGATTATGTGGTTGGGACATCAAACATATTTGAGTCTTTAAAACCTCCCATATTGTCAAGGCATGTGTCTAGTCTAACCATGTTGAATTTTGATGCATACATGCACAGTTTGAAGAAATTTCAACGTTGTCCCAATTCAGTGCTCACTATACAGGGTCGGTGTAAGATGAAATTTGTGGTGGGTGAATTGAAGCTTTTGTGACATCAACTTGACTTGGTAATTCAATAATCAAACCCCCCTTAAGTATTATGCGGGGACATAAAACATCCTTAAGTATCGAAACCCTCCCATACCTTCAAGGAAACTATCTAGTATAACCATGTCAAGTTTTGATGCATATGGACATAGATTGAAAAAAATTCAGCGTTGGCCCCATTCACTACTCACTATGCGGGGTCGGTGGAAGAAATTTGTGATGGGTGTATTTGATGTTCCATGTCAAATTTCAAGATATTTTCGACAATGATTCTATAGAAGGGAATGACAAATGATGACAATGAGAGGTGCATCATGATGAACGTTGATGAAATTGTGGACAATATCAAATATTGTGTGGAGACATCATACATCGTTGAGTCTTGAAACCCTTCCATAATGTCAAGGCATGTTTCTAGTCTAACAATGTCAAATTTTGATGCCTACAAGCACATATTGAAGAAATTTCAACATTGGGTCCATTCACTAGTGATCACTATACGGGGTCGGTGAATGGAATTTGTGATGGTTGAATTGGAAGTTCCATGACATTTCAAGATAGTTCCAACAAAGATTCTACAAATGGAAACAACGAAATTTGAAAAATATGAGATGCCCCATTATGAACGTTGTTGAAAACATAAATGATCTCAAAGATTATGTGTCTGGGACATCAAACATCCTTGAGTCTCGAAACCCTGCCATACCATAAAGGAAAGTTTCTAGTCTAATCATGTCGAATTCGGACGTATACATGCATAGTTTGAAGAAATTTCAACGTTGGCCTCATTCAATGCTCACTATGCGGGGTCGGTGGAAGAAATTTCACTATTCTCATTCACCTTCAAGGTAGGCCCCCTTGACTATGCTCACTATGAGACATCCATTATATTTAACTTTGATGCAAACATGGATGATCTCAAATATTATGCAGGGACATCAAACATCCTTAAGTATTGAAACCCTCTCATACCTTCAAGGAAACTATCTAGTTTAACCATGTTAAATTTCGATTCATATGGGCACAGATTGAAAACATTTCAATGTTGGCCCCATTCACTGCTCACTATGCGGGGTCGGTGGAAGAAATTTGTGATGGGTGTATTTGAAGTTCCATGTCAAATTTCAAGATAGTTCCGAGAACGATTCTATAGAAGGGAATGATGAATGATGACAATGAGAGGTGCAACATGATGAACATTGATGAAAATGTGGAATTTAATTATGATGAACAATGAATTAGTACTCACATCGGGTTTTGTAATAATGTATCAAGAAAGGTGGTCCATCATTGAAGAATTTTCTAGAGAGGTATTGGCAATATGGAAATACAAGTTATAATATATATTATAATATATATATATATTATACATATTATATTAAATAATATATAATTGATATATATTAATTATATTAAAAGAAATAATAAAAAAAAACACAAAAAAGAAAAAAAATAACAAATTTCAAACAAAATAACTAAAAAAACAAATTTTGAATTGCATAATTAGCTCGCACCCATTCACACACAACAACATTATAGCCACAGAGAAACACTATATCTAAACCCGTCTAAACCTCGCCATTCTATCCCACTGAGAGGGAGGAGATCAGTGAGAGGGAGGAGACAACCCCGTGCAGTGGTGGAAAACCACCAAAACTCGGCTTCCATTCGATCAAGCCCAATGAGAGGGAGGAGAGAACCCCCTCACAGTGGACATAAGGAGGCCCTACATCTTCACAACTAATTGTGACAGTCCAATCCAACACACTTGATCAAGTGACGCGAAGACTAAGGGAGAGGGCGAGGATGGTGAGTACCTCTGCACACTTGAATTTACATTGCTAATTCGATATTAGTATTTTTATTTTTACAGGTTTGGTTAGTTCAATTTTTGTGTTGGAAGGAGATGGAAATCTCACCTTCTTCTCCCCTGTCCATACGCCCTAAGAATATTCCCTAAGAATTGGATTGCCTATGCCTTCTTCTCCCCAGTGCATATTCCCTAAGAATACGCCTTAAGAATTGTTTTTCCCAAGAATACGCCCTACGGAATCATGTAACTTAAGGAATCCCTTTGACCCTAATTCTTTAACATCTAACAAGGTATTGATATTTTCCAAAAGATTCTTGATATTTTCCAAAAGGTATTGATATTTTCCAAAAGCTTCACTGCTCACTATGTGGGGTCGGTGCAAGATGACATTTGTGGTGGGTGAATTGAAGCTTCTGCAACATCAACTCGACTTGCTAATTATATAATCAAACCCTCCTTAAGTATTATGTGGTGACATAAAAAATCCTTAAGTATCAAAACCCTCTCATACCTTAACCCCATGCCTTTAGAAAAATTAGAAAACCTTTAACCAAGTATCTAGTGAGTGATAGTTGGAAGAAATTAGAGTGTGTAACGTCCTCCTCTCTACGACAACAGCTCTTTAACAAGTGCAATTTTATTTTTTTTGTTTAAGGTGTGTGCGCGCGTGTAAAAAGGAACAGACACACTGGACTCTACGTTGCCACCCGACGACTAACAAGACACAACCACGATGATCACAACAAGAAGACATAAGGCGCACAAAAAGTAATTGCAAGCATTAAACAACCATAGACATAAGGCACACGACAAGTAACTGCAAGCATTAAACGACATACTGTATTATGTACAGTACGAACACAGATTGAAGAATCCATAGTAGTAGATTTTACTATTTCTGCATAGGAAAGCAGGGTGTTTAATCTTAGTTCTTTTCTCTGGAGAGAGAGAATGCCAGATAGGCTCCTATCCGACTGCTCAGGCAGAAACTAGTAATCTCTGTCAGGAGGTCACAGTGGTGGGAACTCTACCTTTAAAGAGCCTGAGACTACTGATACGACCTTAGAGGTGTGTCACAAGAGTGAAAACCCCGCCTTTAAAGGGCCCAAGATGCTTGATACGACACTGGATTCTTTACAAAAAAAAATAATCACGCACACAGAATTATATACAGAGTGACTAGCTTTATCAAATCGAAGAGTCTGACATCATACAACTATGAGTTTGGACAATTCCAATTATAGTACTAACCCTGAAATTAATTAACAATCTCAATACATCCTATATGTTACATATACCATAAAATTACAATAACATTATCTTAACAACCTCACATCTTATGTTATAATAACCTTGCAACTAAAACATCAATCACCAATCACATTACTCCTTGTATGCTACCAATGCAATGAAGTTACAATAACTTTACCATAAAATAAATCAACATTACATTTATATTACCATAACCTTGCCAATGAATTAATAATAAAAAGAAATCATTATCGTGGCATTTAACATGAAGCATTACATTACATGATTCTTCCATTGCGCGCAAGTGTCATTCATCAGGCAACATGTCATTCAATTCTTAAATAATCATGGGCGCGAGAATAAGTAAGATTTAAACATCAAACACATCTTATATCACGCTAACCCTACGAAATTCCAATTGCATTACAAATGATCAACCATGTCCCTTATATTTATAATCCCATAACTTTGCATTTAAAATAACAATAAAATGCATATCATGCTATCAACACTAACATGATATTTTAATTTATATGTCCATAAATATTACCTTTACGTATTGCAAGACAATATATTAAAGTGGCCATGTAGTCACACATTACTATATCATTTACAATAAAATTTCCATATTAGTACCATAAGACAACAATAACCTTAAATCATATAACAAAACAAATAAAATAACATTTAAAATTCATTCTATGTTATCTAATAAGAACGTTGCATTTTACTACTAGAATAAAATAAGTCGACTCATCCATCTTAAAGTTTTTATAAATAAAAGGGAGGCTATCTAAACAAGGAGATTTCACTTTTTACTAGAGGAGTAATCCAGATTTCCTTTTTATCAGATTTCCTTTTTATAATAAATAAAAAAAAGAATGATTAGCTGCCTTCTAAATTTCTAAAAGCACACTCGCACTTTTAGGAAGAATATAAAATATCCCTAGTAAATACCT
Source organism: Picea sitchensis (assembly GCA_010110895.2). Taxonomy (NCBI): domain Eukaryota; kingdom Viridiplantae; phylum Streptophyta; class Pinopsida; order Pinales; family Pinaceae; genus Picea; species Picea sitchensis. The sequence goes on along the minus strand of SNQJ01S0010709.1, from coordinate 148,162 downwards.
ATCGTTTAGAATTCTAAGGGCATAGATTACCTTGGAGTTATAACCACTGAAGGGGGTATCATTAATTCAAGTTCATCAGAGGTATATTCGTTACACTCGCTCACATTAATAAGTTTAGTGCTTGTGTTCTGCAACCAGGAAACTATTGATCCAAGGAAAAATTAGGTAAGGAAATACGTAACGCTCACATTTTTAAAAGGACAATAATTAGATATATATCTGGATGATTATAACACCGAGGTCACAATATCAAGAAGCTCTTACCATTCAACAAATTTAATTTATAAATTGGTATTCTGACTATTTCCTTAGAGAGAATAAATACAAGCTAATTACTAATCCAAGAAGGTAGCGCTTCCAATTAATAATTAAAATACCTCACTAGAAACAATCTTTCCAAGGGACTTACTATCAAGTAAACAATCAATGTCATCTTGGATATAGTAAAAGGAATCATTCCTTTTTCCTGCTGGACATACTAAATTTGCAACCTTTATTTTGATCACTAAATTAATGACAATAAAAACATTATATTTATCAAATACTATTTTTAGTGATTGAAGGCAACGCTGGCTTAAAGGTCCCGATTTAATTGATAACAGATTGATGATAGTGAGAAGTTAGTGGATAGTAATGGAAGATAATATTAACGGTAATGAAGACAGTAACCATTAATTCGCTGGGCTATGCCAGTAACCATTAATTAGCTGGGCTATGACAGTAATCATTAATTCACTTGGTTATGACAGTAACCGTTACAACAAATTGCCAGAACTCATTTGCCAGAACGAATTGGTAGTAATCATAAAAAAAACGAATTGCCAGAGAACGAAATTACAGCAACAATATAAAACGAATTGCCAGAACGATTTTACAAGAATGAAATGCCAATACACTCCTAGCCATATTTAAAAATTCCCCCAGTTAGATATAAACACCCACAGTCAATATGAATGCCCACATTAAAACAAAAACGCCCACAAAAATTTATAAACGCCCACAGTCATATAAAAATGCCCACATCAATGTAAAAACGCCCACAGAAATTTATAAATGCCCCCATTAACATAAAAACACCCACATTAACATAAAACACCCCCATTAATGTTAAAAACGCCCTCTGAAATGTAAAAACGCCCATGTAATATATAATACAGCCACAGTGATATAAAACGCCCCCATTCATATAAAGAAAACGCCCACGGAAATATCAAAACGCCCTTGTAATATATAATATGCCCACACTGGTATAAAACGCCCCCATAAATAAAAAAATGCCCACTGCAATATAAAAACGCACACTGTACAACATACATGCCCCTAGTGATACCAACGCAGTCATAAACGTAGGAAATGGTAGGTAAAACGCAGGATTAAGTGGTCAAATTCGTGTGGGTATCCTCCACAAATCGCAGTGATATACAAACGAATAAAATGTAGAGTTAGATTTATCTCCTTCAAGCAAAAAAAACGCAGACAACAAAAACGCAAGGCACAGCAGGAGATCGCACAGATCCAAGGAAGGTCGGCAATGCTAAGATCATAAAATTATTTTATCTAATACCGACATGCAACAATAGAGTAAGAAGTAGTATTTTTATAACTGTCCCACAATTACAATCGCCGAAGAGCAAGGAAAGAAACCAATTAATTCAACAAGAACCCAAGCCGTTTGAAGTTAAGTATTTTTCATCTCACAATGCCAATACAAAAATGATGATAACAATAAGAGAGCTCTAAGGTCCTAATACCTTCTATCATGAAAATGAAAACATACCGTTGCCTTTACTCTCGCCTCGAATGATGACCCCACGCTCTGTGTCGCTCCTGCTCTGCGCAACTTCCGCTCGCCGACTGTAGAGACTACATTGGTACCTCCCAGCCAATCGCTAGGGACACTCTGCTTCCCCCTTAGCTCCCCGAGCCGCAAAGGGGCCACACACAATCCAGATGGTTCGTCTAGCTTCCCATCTCGCCTCGCAGGGCCGAGCTACCACTCTTATCCAAGATGGAAAATCCCAAATCTCCACAAGTAATCAGTCAAGTCACAATTTCGACAGTGTAACGTTACGCTAACAACCGATCCCTTCTTCCTCATTTTCCCTTTCTTTTATAGAGTTTTTCCAATCTCCAACTTTCCCTAAATCACTTTTTAATTAAGTCTTAATAAAAATATTATAAATATTCTCCTTCGCACAAGTGTCGTCCATCCCCCTCTTTCCTCAAATAATTATTTTCTTTAAATTATTAAATTACTCATTTCCCTCACCCACCTAAATTTGCTCCTAAATTTCCTCCTAGGTGTTCCTAGATCCCCTTCCACGTTTTAAATAATTTTCCTAAAAATGAAGTTGCTAAATTAGCTCAAATTAGAAGGTTCTTAGTTGCAGATTCCTTACTATGTTGACCTCGTTTTTTACCATAAGTTCCCAACTTTCCTTAATTATGTTTCCTCCATTACTTAGTTTCCTAATTCTTATTATTCCCTTCTTTATTACTTATTTTCCTAATTCTTATTATCCCTCTTTTACCCTTTTATTGTGGTCGCAAATGGCACACGCTATTTACTCTTTTCCCTTATTATTAATTTAAAATCTTTTTATACTTCCACAAGTTAAATAATTTATTTCCCCTTTACAATTTGAAAACCAATGATTTTAATTAAATTATTCTCCTCTTCATTTTACCCCTCAAATTTAAAGACTAAAATTATTACTATGGGTTTTATTGTACATTCCTTTATTTTTATTTTTTAGGTCTTTTCATGCACAAAATTTTACCCAGAGAAGTTTTATGCATAGGTTTGTAGATCAACCGCTACACCATTTGGGGAAGCTCGCTTAAGAACTTATTAATGTGTTAAATGTCCACGTACATCTAGGCTTGTTCCTTCATCAACATCACGCGACGTCTTCGTGATGCACCACTTGCCCAAGCGTTACTCACCAACTTGTTCTTTTGTGACGTGTCTCTTTAGGATGCAACGACATGCTCCAAAAGTGCCACTCACCAACTTGTGTTTCTTTTCCACGACGTGCCCTTCAGCATGCACCAAGCGCTCCGCTGGGTGCCACTCGCCAACCTGACTAATTGGTAGACATCTATAACCCTCGGAGTCAACACTCCACCAGGTTAACTTCTGGGAGACTAAGGGCTCCAAGGAACAAGGCCCCCGCCTCATTGCATGCCCCTTAGAATCGCGGAGCGACTGCCGCAGTTTCCCCTCACGGTATCGCGGGATCCTTCAAACTAGGTAATCGTTAACCTACAGTTCGGTTCATGCGGGGAGTGCTATTAGGCTATGGCAGGGTTGTTGTCCACACCTCTCCCTCAACCTTCTCCGTAATCGTGTGTGGCCCTTTACTCCATATGTGCCTCTAGTCTAGCTATCGCCGAATGCATCATCAACAAACATGTCGTAACATGTCCACATCATATCATCAAATCAAATATACTAAAACCAAAGTAAATAATCAACCCAAAGCACACTCCCTAACTCGATCCGTATTCCAAGGGGTTCAGTCGATGCCTCTACATCCTCAAAGGTCAAAACTGCATTCACTCGTAAAACCGAAACTGAGTCGATAGCACTTGTCCATGTCAAAGTAGTGAAACATCATTTCATCTATCATATCGCATCATAATCAAGGATACATGTTTTATTATCATAAAAGTCCATCACGGCCAGTAAGTGTCCTCAAAGAATAAGTTTTCTTAGTGCGCCGTTAGCCGGATGCCGTTACATACACCCTCTTATTCAAAATTTGTCCCGGTTTCATGGGTATAAATGCCTAAATAATGTGTTTCATAGTATCATAAGTCTATCTTATCAAAAAATGGAAATTGTTGGCGCAAATCATATGAGTCCTCCGTCGCCGGTGCATTATAATTGTCCCATTGACCTTTGACTGACGCAATTGCTCGACGTCAGAATCGTCAACGCGTCATCTAAGATGCGGACCGCTCAACCATGAAAGCTCCTTCGGCCCAATATTCGCAAGGAACTCATGTCAATGGCATGATCACTAATATAATGTCTCAAAACAGATATATTAAAAACATCGGCATAATGCTTCAAAGAATCAAAGTGCGCTATATCGATAGACCATGTGCCCCTTTCTCCACAATCTCGAAGGTCCTAACGTAATCTAGGAGAGAGTTTATCTCCTTTTCCAAAATTGATCGAATTTGGCGCGTTTAACCTGCACAACAAGACCGACACACCTCAGAATCATTTCGTCAATCGGTGCGATCGGGCATAACTCTTCTGTAGATCCCATGCTTTCTTTAATCCTTTGTCTTATGGTTTTCATTTTCTTTGTTTCTTGATCGCCTTCGTCCCACCAGGACTTATCCTCAAGACGACTTCAACCTGATGGCTGCCTAATACTCACAAGATAAAGAAAACTCAAAAGCGTTTTATCTTTAATGGTTCTTCGTAACTTATTGTGTTTAATTCGCCGAATGTAAGAATTCTCCCAATGCTTTTTTGGTCCATCACGCATATGCTTAACATGTCTTCCAAGGTTTGGTTGGTTCATTCAGCCTGTCCGGCCGTCATGATAAGAAGTACTTAAAATTAAGTTGGGTTCCCAAGCCTCTTGAAAACTCGTCCAAAATCGCTCAATAAACACCGATCCTCAATCGATATAATCTTCTTTAGGCACGTTCTCAATCTCAATCGATGAAAACTCTCGCTATGTTAGGTGCCCGATACGTCATACACACAAGAATAAAATAAGCACTCTTCACGAGTGTCTACTACTATGGAAATCGAGTCGTGTTTCCTTGCTGTCATTGGCAATCCAACAATAAAATCCATCGACATAACTTCCCATTTCGATTCCGGAATGGCCTCGTGGTTGAAGTAATCTGTTAAAAGTCTATATTTTCATCCTTACCACGACACTCTAGACATTCATTTACAAAGTTGACTATGTCGGGCCTTCATTCCTTTCTAGAAGAATATTGGCTTAAGGTCTTCCTTCATCTTTGTGACTCCTCGGTGAGCCATGTAAACAACTCTATGAACCTCACTCAAGATCAACATCCTCAACTCGCCGTTACAGAGGTAATCTGACCTCTAAACCTTAATAACCTATCGCTATCAAAAGTAAATTCTCATATCATGGTACTATCATTGTGTTTTATCCAATAAAAACCTCGACCTCTTTCTACCAGTCATCATCATCAGCCGAAAGTGAGAATCTTTCTCATGTAGATTCACGGAAGAGGAACAACTAAAAGATGTAATGGCCCGACTCAAAAGCATCCGCCACTGGTTCACCATCTCCTTTTATGGGTAATTCCAAATTCTGCATTTTGCTAAGCTATTCGGACTAACTTTGTCGCCAAGCTCGTGTCATGGTGTAAAATGTGTTGTAGTCCACAATGATCGCATTTTAATTCCTAAATTTTCATCCAACAAGGTAGTGTCTCCAAACCTTCAAGGCATATACAATGGCTAATAACTCCAAATACTGCTAAGTCATGAAGTTCTCTCATGCCTTCTTAATTTCCTTTGAAATGTAAGAAATCACTCATCCATCTTGCATCAAGACTACTCCTAAGCCTTCCTTGGATGCTGCTGCTGCATACCAATAAGTCTGTGTCTATGTCAGGGACCATTAGTATCGTTGTTGTGGTCAACAACTCTTTAAACCTCCAAAAATCTTCCACACATTTATCCATCCAAAACTTTTTGTTCTTCTTCTGCAATTCCATATTTGGATTTGATATCTTTGAAAATCCTTCAATAAAATGCCGGATAGTTTCCTGCTAAACCTATAAAACTATGCACTTATGTGACATTCGCCGACATGTGCCATTCCATAATAGCCTAACCTTGGCTGGATCCACTTTATCATACATTCTTCTCGAGATGACATGCCCAAGTAGTGAATCCTCTATTGATAAAAGAGCATTTGGACAACTTCCCATACGCTTTGTTCTCTCAGACACCGAAAGGCATACAAAGCTGCGCAGTGTTCGCCATGCTCCTTCGCCGTATGATATAGATAAAGATATTTTCAATTAATACTTGGATGAACTTTTCTAAGTATTCATGGAATACCCCATCCATCAAACTCATGAACACCCCCTGGGTGTCGGTTCCACCAAATGGTAACACAAACTCATAATGTCCAAATCTCGCCTTAAAAGCAGTATTAGGTACGCCATCCTCCTTGTTCCGTAACTGGTGATACCCAGACGCGAATGGATCTTGAGAATAATTCATCACACTCTTCATTTGATCGAATGTATCATCAATTCTGGTAAGGGATATCGATTTTTGATCATAGCCTGTTCATGATCTATAGTCAATGCAAAGCCTCACGATCCATCCTTATTTCGTATGAAAATAACAGGCGCTTCCCATGGTGACACACTTGGACTTTTAATTCCTAGGTCCAACAACTCCCTTGTTTTCATTTTCAACTCCTGTAACTTATGGGTCAACATCTGATAAGTTTTTCTTGCTATCGGTTCAGTTCCTGTTTTCAGGTCTATAGTAAACTCTTATTCTCTTTCTGGCGGCATCCCGGGCAACTCCTATGGAATATGTTTGCAAACTCCTTCACCACCGAAGGTGTTCTAGACCTTCCCGCTACTCCCTTCTCGTTTAAAACAAGGATCACATAAATCTTTGGAAATTGTGCATACTCTTCCAGAATCAGGGAAGAAATGAACCTCGTGGATACTCCCCACCCATCCTACAATCAATAACGCCTTTCCTTCATCATCTACCAAGTTCAAATCCATTTCGGACTTTCATGTTTGTTATCACCAGCGATTCCAACCAATCCACATACCAATCAATTTATCGCCATAAGGATCCTAAGATCGCGGATGCTGCTGACCCGTAAAACTCTCCTGCCAGGCCCAAATTTCGCGAATCCTTTTCCTCCAACCTTCTCGCTTGGCTCCTCGGCTTTCATCTCACGGCTAAACTCATCCCCGTTTTAACGCTTCTACCTTAATCCTTTTAGCACAACACTCAGAAATTAAACTCCCAAGAGTAATTCGCTCCATGAAAATATTAAGGGTTCGTCACATTAATTACTCCGTCGCCTCTTCGAGCATAGTTGATTCCGGGTAAGCTCGGCCAGTGGTTATTCACAACGCAGATGAATCCCATGGCCTTGCCCGCTATCTCCTACGCTGCAGGGTTGTCCTGCTGATCCGACACTCTGGTCTTCCACGTGACGTCAAGCAGGTGTGGTTCCCCACATGTCCAACACCCCTTCTTCGGACCAATAATCCGGGTACCTGAAGTAGAACATGACAGCCCACAGGCCTAGAATCCTAGTCTATTCTACTGAACAAGACTAAACTATTGCTGCTGCGAGCGACGTTGTTGCTGATGTTGTGGTCCCCGAGAAGGTGCCCGCTGCTGAGGCGGAAGTCATCAGGGTGTAGCAAAAGTGGATCCTCTCTGGAAGCTAACACGCATATCCCGACGATGTCTCTCAGCCGGTGTTCCATGTTGTGGTATACGATGAACCTCCCCGCCTCGTATTGGTTCTGGCTGAGATCCTGTCCGACTCCCCACTGATAAGCGGTTGCTTCCTCCGCTTATGAGGCCTTTGGACGGCCATGCAAGCTTTGAGGGCATCGTGATCCTAACCTTGCACGCAGGTTATCATTAAGGCTAAACATGAACTTGTTGACCTTGAGCTTCTCGGTGTTCGTATGTGGAGCATACCTAAGCAGTTGCATGAAATGGGCCTCATACTCAAGCACCGTGCGATCTCCCTGTTGTATTGCGTTGAACTCATTGAGATGACACTCACTGAATTCCTCAGAAAGATACCTTCGAACCGAACCCTAACAATTCCTATGAAACATCTTTCTAATGGCCATGTTCATTCAAGCAGAGCATCTTCCACCATATTGTTCTGTTGAGCATGACCGCCAGGATCCTTCATGCTGGAGGTATAATTTCATGAAGTGCTGCAACCACATCGCCATATTTCTCCAACCATGCCTCCTCGGGCGGTGGCAATTCATTGAAAGTACCAAAGAACTCAGAAATTTAACCTTCTCAAGTTCAAAGTGAATGCTACCAGTAACGGCTCTATGCAGGCGTAACTCAAGAAAGTCGGGCGCCTCTCGCCTCAAGTTTCTATCTAATCGGGTCATCGCTAAGCCTTACATGCTACTAAAGACCTCATCATCTCAACCACATCACCAACTGCTATATTCTCCAACCTGAGAACCTTCTCATCTATCTGGGGGTCAGACCCCTCAGGCATGTGTGCTACTGGAGGCATTGCACCCCCCTCCCCTAGCACCATGTCATCTACCTCCACGGTGTCCTCTAACCATGATCACCTACATGCCACAATCAACTAGATCATCAACAGTATAATTAAATCAAATCATTTCACGAAATCCGTAGCGAATCCAAAGTCGCGGTCGAACCTCCGCTCTGATACAATATGTAACGTCCTCCTCTCTACGACAACAACTCTTTAACAAGTGCATTTTTTTTTTTTTTTTTGTGTGTGCACGTGTGTGCAAGGGAAACAACCAAATTTGACTCTATGTCGCCACCTGACGTCTAACAAGATGCAACCACGATGATCATAACAAGAAGACATAAGGCGACAACAAGTAATCGTAAGCATTAAAACAACCATAGAGCCATAAGGTGCACGGCTGGCAATGCAACTATTAGTAAATGAGACATACTTATTATGTACAAGATTTGAACACAGACATGGAAGAATCCATAGTAGTAGATTTTACTATTTTTTTCACAGGAAAGTTGTATGCTTAATCTTAGTTCTCTGCTCGAGAGAGAGAGAATGTTAGATAGGCTCCTAGCCGATCAGCCAGCAAATTATAATTAAGGAGGTTTCAGTTGGTGGGAACTCAGCTTTAAAGAGCTCTAAGACTAGTGATACCTACCTTAGTAGTGTGTCGTGCAAGAGTGGAAACCCTACTTTTAAAGGGACCGAGACTCTTTATATGGCACTAGATTCTTTACACACAAAAAAAAATAAACACACACAATGCACTACATACGTATTTTAATTAGCTTTATCAAATTGAAGAGTCTGATATCATACAACCGTGAGTTTGGACAATTCCAAATTTAGTACTAACCTTGAAATTAATTTACAATCTCAATACATCCTATATGATACATATACCATAAAATTACAATAGCATTATATTAACAACCTCACATCTTATGTCATAATAACCTTGCAACTAAAACACAATCACCAATCACATTACACTTTGTATGCTACCAATGCAATGAAGTTACAATCACTGGCCATAATAAAATCAACACATATTTATATTTACCATAACCTGCCAATGAATTAATAATAAAAAAGAAATCATTGTATCAGTGGCATTTACCAATATTTAGAAGCATTACACAAGATGATTCTTCCATTGCACAAGTCCCATCCATCATGCATGTCATTCAATTTTAAATAATCATGTATGAGAATTAAGTAAGATTTAAATATCAAACACATCTTATATCATGCTAACCCTACGAAATTCCACACTGTAATACAAATGATCGTCTGTTCCTATCTTTATAATCCCAGCCTCTGTGCATTTAAAATAATAATAAACATATCATGCTATCAACATCAACATGATATTTTAATTTATATGGCCATAAATATTACCTTTATGTATTGCAAGACAATATATTACAATGGCCATACAGTCACACATTACTATATCATTTATGTTATCATTTACACAAAATTTCCATATAGTACCATAAGACAACAATAACTTTAAATCATATAACAAAGCAAATAAAATAACATTTAAAATTCATTCTATGTTATCTAATAAGAACGTTGCATTTTACTACTAGAATAAAATAAGTCAACTCATCCATCTTAAACTTTTTATAAAATAAAAGGAGGCGGCCAAACAAGGAGATTTCATTGAGGAGTAAAACCAGATTTATAATAAATAAAAAGAAAGATCTATTGCCTTCTAAATTTCTAAAAGCACACTCGCACTTTTAAGAAGAATATAAAATATCCCTAGTAAATACCTATCGTTTAGAATTCTAAGGGCATAGATTACCTTTAAGTTATAACCACTGACTGGGGTATCATTAATTCAAGTTCGTCATAAGTATATTCTTTACACTCGCTCACATTAATAAGTTTAGTGCTTGTGTTCTACAACTAGGAAACTATTGATCCAAGGAAAAAATCAATTAAGGAAATACGTGACTACATTTTAAAAGGAAAATAATTAGGATATATATCTAGATGATTACAACACCGAGGTCACAATATCAATAAGCTCTTACCATTCAACAAATTTAATTTATAAATTGGTATTCTAACTATTTCCTTAGAGAGAATAAATACAAGCTAATTACTAATCCAAGAAGGTATCGCTTCCCATTAATAATTAAAAGACCTCACTAGAAACAATCTTTCCAAGGAATTACTATCCAGTAAACAATCAATATCATCTCGGATATAGTAAAATGAATCATTCATTTTTCCAGCTCGACGTACTAAATTTGCAACCTTTATTATGATCACTAATTTAATGACAATAGAATGTTTTTATTGTCATTAATTTAGTGACATTCATTTATCAACTACTATTTTAGTGATTGAAGGCAACGCTGTATTAAAGGTCCCGATTTAATTGATAACAAATTGATGAAAGTGAGAAGTGAGTGGATAGTAATGGAAGATAATATTAATGATAATGAAGACAGTAACCATTAATTAGCTGGGCTATGACAGTAACCATTAATTAGCTGGGCCATGACAGTAATCATTAATTCGCTGGGCTACGATAGTAACCGTTACAAGAAATTGCCAGAACTCATTTGCTAGAAGGAATTGGCAGTAATCATAAAAAAACAAATGCATGAGTAGAATGAAATTACAACAATATAAAACTAATTGCCGTAATCCATTTACAAGAACGAATGCCAATATACCTCAGCCATTACTTAAAATGCCCCAAATAGATATAAACGCCCACAGTAAATATGAATACCCACATTAAAAATCACGAAATTTATAAACGCCACAAATATATAAAAACTTCACACGTAAAACTACAAATTTATAAACTTCCTATTAACATAAAACACCCACAAGAATATAAAACTTCATTAATATTAAAAATGCTCGAAATGTAAAACGTCTGTAATATATAATACAACGAAGATATGTAATTTCATTCATATAAAGAAAATGCCCACTAAGAATATAAAAATGCCCTTGTAATATATAATATGCCCACACTGGTATAAAATGCCCCCATAAATAAAAAAACGCCCATTGCAATATAAAAACACACACTATAGCACATAAATGCCCCCAGTGATACCAACGCTAAAGCCATAAACTAGGAAACAAGAGGTAAAACGCAGGATTAAGTGGTCAAATTCGTGTGAGTATCCTCCACAAATCGCAGCAAGGATATACAATAAAATAAATGCAGAGTTAGATTTATCTCCTTCAAGCAAAAACACATACAAAAAAAACGCAAGGTAATGCAGGAGATTGCACAGATCCAAGGAAGGTCGAAAATGCCGAGATCATAAAATTCTATTATCTAATACCAACATGCAAAATGAAAAAAGATAGTATTTTTATAATCGGCCCTAATAATTACAATCGCCAAGAGCAAGGCAAGAAACCAATTAATCCAACAAGAACCCGGTTGCTTAGTTAAGTATTTTTTCATTCACAATACCAATACAAATGTTGATAACAAAGAAGAGGGCTATGTCCCATTACCTTCTATCATGCAAATGAAAAACATACCGCTGCCTTAACCCCAAATGATGACCCCACACACTCCGGTGGTCGCCTCGCTTCCTACAGCTTCACCAACCATAGAGACTACACGGCATTCTCCCAAAGAATCGCTAGGGTTACTTTTCTTCCCCTTTATCCCCCCGAAATGCAAAGGGGCCACACACAATCCAGATGTATTCATCTTAGCTTCCACTACCAGAAGGCTAAGCTACCACTCTTATCCAAGCTGAAAATCCCAACTCTCCACAAGTAATCAACCAAGTCACACTCAAGAAATAAGAACGTTACGCCAACAAAATGCATCCCTTTCTCTCCTCATCTTCCCTTTCTTTATAGAGTTTTTCCAACCTAACTTTCCTAAATCACATTTTTAATTAAGTCTTAATAAAATATTCTAAATATTCTCCTTCACACAAGTGTCGCCCCATCCCCCTCTTTCCCAAATAATTATTTTCTTTAAATTATTAAATTCACTATTTCCTCACCCACCTAGAGTTAATCTTTAAATTACTCCTATGTGTTCCTATATTCCCTTACATGTTTTAAATAGTTTCCTAAAAATGAAGTTACAATTAGCTCAAATTAGAAGCTGTTCTTGGCTTGGAGATTCCTACTATGTTGACCTCTTTTACCATAAGTCTCTAACTTTCCTAATTATGTTTCTCCATTACTAGGCTTCTAATTCTCATTATTCCTTTCTTTCCCCTTTTATTATTAGAGCCAAAATGACAAATACAGCTATTTCATCGCTTTTCCCTTTATTATTAATTTAAAATCTTTTATACTTCCACAAGTTAAATAATTTATTTCCTCTTTTACAATTTAAAACCACAGATCTTGTACTCAAATTTATTCCTCTCTTCATTTTAATCTCTAAATTTAAGAAGACTAAAATTATTACTTATGTGGAGCCTCTCTCTCTAGTTTATCTTTATTTTATTTTTTAGGTCTTTTCTTAAGGCTTAACAAAATTTTACCCCAGAGAAGTTTTAGACTTAGGGTTTAGATTCAACCGGTGACAATTATTTAGGGAAGTCGCTTTAAAAATTTATTAATGTGTTAAACGTCTTAGGGCCATCTAGGTTTGTTCCTTCATCAACATCAATGCGACGTGTCCTTCAAGATACCATGCAGTTTCCAAGGGGTGCCACTCACCAACTTGAGGAGTTTTTATGCGGATGCGTTCTTCAGATGCACCACTTGCTCCAAGGGTGCCACTCTACAACTTATGTTTCTTTTCATGACGTAGTTCTTTAGGATGCAATTGCCTGCTAAAAGCACCAACTGGACTGGACAGACATCTATAAACTCCTCGAGTCAACACTACAGGTGAACTTGTGGAAGACTAAGGGCTCTAAGGAATAAGGCCCCCGCCTTATTGCGTGCCCCTTAGAATCATCGTGAGCGACTGTCACAGTCTGCCCTCACGGCATCGTGGATCCTCTCGAACTAGGTAATCATTAACCTACAATTCGAGCCACAACGGGAGTGCTAGTAGGCTCTGGCAGGGCTGCTGTCCACACCTCTCCCTCAACCTCTCCGGTAATCGTGTGTGTGGCCCCTTTACTCCATATGTGAGTCTGGTCGGCAAGATATTGTCATCCTGCATCATCATTAATTGTATCAGAACATGTCCACATCATGTCATCAAATCAAATATACTAAAACCACAGTAAACAATCAACCCAAAGCACACTCCCTCACTCAATTTGGAGTCCAAGGGGTCCCGTCGATGCCTTTGCATCCTCAAGGTCAAAACTCTGCACACTCAGAAAAACTGAGTCAATAGCACCTGTCCATGTCAAAGTAGTGAAACATCATGTCATCTATCATATCGCATCATAATCAAGGATAAATGTTTTCTTATCATAAAAGTCCAGATCACTTGCGAGCAAGTGTCCTCAAAGAATAAGTTTTCTTAGTGCGCCAGAGCGGGATGTTAAATAATGATCCAACGATGATCCATAATACATTATTAACAATATTTTGATCTACTTTTTAATATTATTGTTTTGTTTAGTTATTACAAATAATATGTTAATTTTTAGTTTACATAAAGAAATATTATCATTTTAATAAAAACATGAATTATATATTTGAACTTGTGACTTATAAAGAGGAAACACATGATCTTAACCATTAGAACCCCCAATCAGGTGTACAAACCCACTCTATATTAATTTAAAACATAATATATTATTATTAATACAAAATTTTAATGCATTAAAACAAATACCTAAATTATTTAAAAAAACACTTAAACCTAAATTCCAACAATGCCCAATGTTTTTAAAATCATGATAGAATAAATTCAAAACCAGAAGATCCAACCCATGTAAATAACTACAATCAACCACCCCATCCTGCAATCAATTTAGTCTATTCAATATGAAAGATTCTTCAATATACATATCTTTAACCAAATCATAATCCTCAATCTACATATCTTGAATCTTTATCCAAGTCAAATGTCCTTTCAATAACGTCAAATGTCCTTTCAAAAAAGTAATTGAGTAATTAAATAAAAACTAGTTTATATATAATTATTATATTTTTTAATAATCATTATTAAAAATAACAATTTAATGTTTATTAAATTGCATCTAAATAGTGACATGTTTAAGCTACATGCTTTAAGAATTCAAAAAAAATCTCATAAAATTGCATTGAAGCTATACCCAATAAATTAAAATCTAAATCTAAAATGGCAACAAAACCTAAGAATAGGGATCAAACAACCTCGTCTATGCAATCTATTTGTTCCATTAATCCAGAAGGTGTCGCGTTAGTCTTAACTCTTTTATAGAATAATTAAGATAATATTGATACAATTATTGTTGGGATTACCATTAGTGGTTTAAAGGTCCATGGTATTTGATGTGGGTCTTTTTCATGTTTTTGTATGGCTATGTCACTATGTCCATGGCATGCATATCCATGAAATTAATCCATGAAATCAAAGGGAATACCCATAAAATTAGTGTTGTAATTGATGAACCTTATTTAATAAATTTAATAACTTGAAATACTCCATTGTAAATTAATCACTAACTAACCAATTTAACCAAAATTAATAAATATTTATTGAATGTTTGTTTTGTTAATTCAGAGTTTACACCGATCTACATCTAAACCTGATGCAAGGAAAACTAAAGCTTGGGTGGTTCACCAATCCACATAGAAGACTGACCATTGTAACTATCACGACTGTCCCAAATATGGAGTAGTCTTACATATTAATACTCGTTCTGGTCTTCCAAACTTTTATTTCCATGTCACAACACATCATTTGTTTATGGGATCGTCTTCAAACCACAATATATTTGTATTCATTCCGTGGCGTCGTTCATATACAAGGAATTCTCTATCAAAATTAAAGTCTAATTTCAGATATGCTCCCTCATCATGGGAGAAAATAAAGGAAAAATTTCTAAGAGAATTTTTGCACGTCTCTCTTCCAAAAGAAACAATCAGGCCACAAAATCCGAGGCTGAACAGAAATAGTGTCCAAATGATCAGCATGAAACTTCTTTATTGCATGTCCATCACTATCTGTGATTGCCTCAACCTTGAGTTAGCTTTAGCTGTGTACCCAATATTTCATAAGGAATATAAACATGCATCTTTGGCATGTGTCCAAATTATGTACCCACACATATTATGGTTTTGTTAACTTATGTCTATGATGTGACTAACCATATGCATATTCATAATCTTGCGTGTAGCTGCCATAGGTATATTTCACATCCCACCTACATCTCTATTTTAAAATCAGTCAAGTCATGATTTTTCACAACCATTCTCATGTGACCCTCAAAGGAAGAATCATTTACCTCTTATCCTGAAAACAAACCAAAGGAAGAATATTTCCTGAGGGAATGGAGCACATTGCCCCTTAAGCTATCATTCAAAAAAAACTTTCATGACTATTTAAAAATAGATTCAACCATGCATCCATGATTTTCACTTAATCTTGACAAGTGCAATTCTTTCCTTACATATCACTCATCAAGGCAGTCATATTGTGCCTTTAGTATACATATATCCTTACATCATACATGTTCATCACTTTCACATTTAATATCAATCATGCCTAACTGGTATTACTATCAGGATTTATATTGAGAAGCTTCACAACACATTAAATCCATGCATTCATGCATAAACACACACAAACCTAACCAAACATTCATCATGCAAGCTCATTTCTTATACCCTTTCCATGTCGTGCATGCAAATGGAAATATCAGACCTCCATATCCTCCTTCAAGGATATTTATTCCATCCTTATGAAAAGCCTCATAGGAACACTCAACACTGAGTTTCCCTCTCAATTGAGAGCTTGAAGTCATTCACACAAAATCCACATGGAATTTGAATCAAACATAGTCATAATTATGTTCCCTTTTTTATACGATAACAACTATCAAGAAAACACTCTTTCCTCAACCACCCTAGAACATTACCCAACTTATAAATACAATTTGGGAAATTATAAACATTCCCAAGGTAACATAATCAGCCAAACTAGCTTCCAACTATATCTATATGGCTACCATCCACCACTCAAAGTCAATCTGGAGCATTGGGCTTCTAGAAGTGCCCCAAGAGTTCCTTTACCACATAAATGATCAACATTTAGTCAACCATTTTATCTTAATTTTAACAATAATTTCTAATAAAATTTGGACTACTTACTAAGTATCCTAGTTCAGAAATCTAGAGTATATTAAGCTCAAGATCGATCTTGACCATTAAATCTAGACTCCTCCTTTCTGTTCAACACAGTCAGGGATGAAGGCCATTCTCCTCCTCCCACAAGAACTCTGGCAGATTAGTTTCCTATCCACCAAGAAAGGGAGGCTGTTGTGATTTCTCACTCAATCACTCTATAATTCTATAGGTCTTTTTGTCAACTTGATTAGAAAAACCTTGTCCAACAATTCTTGTACTGAGAAAAAAAAATTGTTTCTCAGTTCACTTTGAAACTCGAGATTTGCACATGCTCTCCCTTTTACAGGAATGGTCACCAGAATCATTCCTCTGATCGTGAGGGGTTATACACCTATAATAGGTTTAACCCTTCATTAAAGTAGTAATAATTACAGCTACAGATCTTCTCTATCCATTCACATTACTATTTTAGTATAAATATTAGTGTTCTTCAATATAATACCATTCCTGTAGGATCGACTATCATTTCCCAAGAAATTCTAGGCTCCCTTTGTCACAGACTAGCATGATTCAATATCGTTGGGTAAAATCCCAACTGCATTTTAAATCTGCCTCCTTCTACTCAAGGAACTTATGTAGATGATTTATGTTTGGCAGTAATATTCTCCACGGGCTAATCTTATCCTTGGTAACCAAATCTTATGACTATTCAACAATGTGTACAATTGCACAATGAAGTCAACTTCTTTATTTGGGAACATTAGCAACATACAGTGCCAATTTCCAAAAAATCTATCAAGAGTAAAGGATCTCGTTCCTCTCTTCAGTAGAGGTTTTCTATGCCTCTTAGGAATGCGGTAAGTTGGGGTGTTACCCCTTAAAGTCCTCTGGAAATATTTTCATATGACTAATGCATGAGCCTAACCAGGCCAAGTGTTGTTGTTGTGCTCTGATACAAATTTTTAACACATCCAACCCCTTAAGTACCTTATTAAGGAATGGAGAATGAAAATTCCCCTTTCATTAACATAAATCCTTTGTTTTAGGTATTCATCCCCTTCTACTCATTAATAGCATTTTAACGACTGCTACCAGGCTCAAATATGAGATCTGGGTTGCAATCTAAGGCTTCCCGAAACTCTTCAGGCATTCATTGCTTGACAACCACGTGGCGTCCACGTGGATCCATATCATTCGTACCATCCTCAATATCCTACATTCATGGTGGAATTCCATCCACCATCCAATCCAATAGAAACATTTGATCCTCATTTGACACATAAGTTGCAGGGGAGTTCCACGTTTGGTGCTTATGCAAACATTGAACTTTGTTTTCTCTTATGCACGCATGTCCTCTGGAGTCCTAAATTCCTAGACTTCAGAAATGCTGCCATGTAGCTCTAGTCTTTGACCCTTTTAACTTATCCTTGACACCACACTCCAAACCTCTGGAATCCTGAAGTCCAGGACTCCCAAAAGGTCCACTGTCGCACGTGGTGTTGTACTAGATACGAGGGAAAATACAAGTAGGTCCCTCATTCTCCTCTCGCCAAATGGACTAAGCGGTGAGTGGCAGGTGTGATACGCGACATGGAAAATGACATGTGGTCCCTTCGATGAATGACATGTGTCACATATTAATGGGACTATAGGGTCTATGGAATGCACAAATCTAGGTGACACGTGGCATGTTAATCGTGGATCCACATCACCTGGGATGACATCACTTTGCAACATCATTGTGCCACGTCACTCCATACTGATAGCCTTCCATGCCACTTGTAGCTTCGACGTTCAGGGGGTCCGTGGTGTGACTTCCTCCTTACCCCTGAAGTGGTCAGTGTCACGCTGACCATGACCTAGATCTGATGGTCGGGGAAGGTCCCAAAGAGTTCCTAGATTTATGACCCTTATCCCTTCACAACTCCGACGTTGGGGGAGATTTCTACCCGCTCCACACTCCTTTCCTCCCAAAGTAAGACTTTGTCGAAGTGTTGTACATGAGTCCTTCCTCTTGGTTGATTGGACGGTTGAGAGGGATCCCAAAGGGTCCATAGATCGACAATCCACATTACTTCACAACTTTGACATTCGAGATTTTTTGCATGTAGTTTCCATATTCCTCCCATAGTTATGAATTATGAACCACATCCGATCTATCACCACATGCACCTAGCGTCCATGACCAACATTCACTCCAGTCTACCAAACTCCAAGGAAACCTCACATATTTCTAATTCATCAAATACACAGAGTCTCGGATAACTGTGGATCTATGGACACATGTCCCTCCAGTTGAACAATCCAAATTTACTCCGCAACTCTGACATTTGGTATTTTCAGCGCTAGACCTTGCCAAATCTCCCGAGGTAAGACTTCGCTGAAGTGCTTAATGCCTCATCTCCTATGTCCGATCTAACATCTAAGAGAGATCCATATTGGATCCCCATATTAGCAGTCCTTGTTAATTTTTGAATTCGACCTTCAACTAATTTCAAGAACTGTGAAGTTACAAGTCCTGAAGTACCAAAGACGAATGAGCTAGCTCCTTTCGGACTAATACAACATTCCTAGACCCTAGATCATATGGAACTTTATCAATTTCCAAGGCATACACTCAACCTTCTTCTCCAGAACCAATGGTTGTGATAGACTTTGTCTCTTCCAGAATGGATCTCGTCTGCTCGTCTTCCAAATACAGGAATCCTCCCTTTTGAGACCTAAATATCGCTATCTTTCCTGAGCTTGAGACTTAGAAAAGTTTCACATGCACTCTTTTCACTCACTCACCTTGGGAACCTTTCAACGCTTCACTAAGTGTTGGCCCTGCACATCGTGCACGGGTCTCTCCTTCGAGTTGTTATACTCGGATGGGTATATGTGTATTACTTGCACCAAAATTATAGAAGAGAAACAAATTTGAAACTTGTATAATATCAGAGGTTCAATCCTTCAACTATAAAATTCACACACAAGAATATAACTCCAAAATTAGATAACATAGCATTACCCAATTAACTTAGAGATAAGTAAACTCAGACATTCAAAACATGCATTTCAATCTAAGTGCACAAGGTAAATAAAACACTTATCTATTACATATGATAGCCAACCAACTGACTATGGGTGTTAACCTCTCCACCCAACCATAGGCTCAGAGGCATTCATTCTTAGAAATCTGGCCACCCCCATGTTAAGCCATGATATCACCAGGGAATTTATGAAAATTCTCATCGATCCTTTCTCCTTCAAATCTTCTGCGAGATTTATCACATGTTTCCTCAACATTAAGCTCGCAGCCTTCTTCTCAAGTATCGTTCTCTACATACTATCATAAATGTCTCTCTTTGTCATGGCCTCGATGAGTTTTATTAGATGCTTCCTCAACTTCAAGATCGCAGCCCTCGACTCGTTCTCTATTGGAATGTTCCCCGCATTCTCCACTCTTCTCCTCATATCCTCTTGTGTGCCTTGCATGCACATCCCTCCTATCATGTTCCTTCTATCAGAAGGAAACCCCAGGTCTTTTCTGGGTCTGCAGGACCCTGTGGTACTTCGGGCCGACCTTCTGTAGCTAGACCATGCTTCCATTCATGGGGCTGGTTGAGGGTTAAACCAACGGTCCTTTTATTATTAAATGTTCTTTTATCGTGTTCACATTCTTTCCTCTATTTATATCACGGCTAGTACTTTTGAGGATTCACCCCCACAATCAGTTATTTGGAAATTAAACAATAATACATTTACATTGTTCCCATGCAACAACATGGTAATACTAATTAATGATTAATTACAATTTGGGGTTAACATGGGTGTTACATTACAACTTAAATAAAATATTCCTTGTCGGTTATAACAAGTAGAATCATTGTGCATCGGTAGGAGCATCTTGCTAAGTCATTGGATTATTTGGAATATTCTCCCCAAGGTATTGAGTTCAAATCCTTTCGATCCCAACAAATTTTAATTCCCTTAGCTAATATTGGCCAATCAGAGAGTGCAATGTGGCACTCTATGGTTGGTCCACCTATTGCAATGTCATCTTCCTGCGTCAGCATCCTATCACATCATCTACCCCATCACCAACCACCTGTTTGCCTTATCACTATATGACCTGCCACATGTCATCCTTGCACTGATGCCACATGGACCATACAGATGCCGCATCATATGTACGGATGACTTGTGGTACACTTTTATTGGTCTAGGTCAGTATTGAAAATGCCAAAAATGAGTGACACATGGAAGCCTCTCGTGATACCATGTCAACATGATCACATCATCATGACATCACCCTATCATTTGTATTGATGGCCATGTGGAATATTGTGGGCCTACCACGTGGCAACCCCATTTTTCCATTTTCCCCATGTTTTATTGAAACTTTGAAAAGCCATAACTTTCTCATATGATTTATGTTTGAGGCGATTCATGCGTCGTTGGAAATATCTCACCGAGATCTACATAATGGATTCACTTTGAGGATTTGAGGTGTTCAATTTTTAAGCGTTTTGGATCCTCTAGGATCAGCAGGAGATAGAGGATCCAGTTGAGAGAATCTTAGAGGATTATTAGAGAGTGAAAATCAGAGCCCTGAACAAAAGAACAAAAGAGATCAATGAATACAAATTCAAATATTGGGGATGAGTCCTCAACTAGGGTTTGTGTAACTTCACAGGTAAAGGATTTAGTGCCAAAAGCAGGGCCCACGACACCACCCAACAAGGATGGGACTCGAATATGGGTCTCGAAAACTCCCCAATCTCCTAATGGGAAGGAGGTCGGTGAAGAAAAAGAGGGTGGGGAGAATCCTAAAGCTTCTAAATATCCTTCCTTTGCAGAAGTTCTAAAAAAGAATTAGTACCCTTCTCCTACATTAATGGCAGGAGGGAGATCAAATAAAGTGAATCGAGAGAAAGAAGTAGAATGAAAAATATTATCGGTTTCTTAGCAAACCCTGGATAAATTTACATTCAGTGAAGGCTAAGTTTCACATTGCAGTTAATTATGTTTTGTTTTTGTAGTATCCTTTGTAAACAATTTGTAAGAATTTATTCTTGTGAACAAGAAGTGGTAATTACTTGGAATCCTTGACTCGAAATTTCCCTATTTTCTGTAGATGTTACTCTTGAAATATGGTTTGTTTTGAGGCAGTTCAAAAATAAAAGGATTGTAATCACTCTATATTCGGAGTAGCAAGTATTTTTTATATATGAAATACAAGTTTGTTTATGGTTTAAAAATAATATTACAATATATAAAATTTATTCATAAAAAATTAAATAATGTACATAAAATTCAATTTTTTATTACTATAGAATTAAAAATTTAAAACTATGATTAAGAATAGATTTTTTCTTATTAACACTTATTAATATTATTGTATTTATAATTCCTTATTATATATAATTCTAACATAACGGAATGAAATAAATGTGAATTTTTTAATTTTATATTATTGTTTTGTTTAATTTTTACAAATGATATGTTATTTTAAGTTTACATAAAATAAATAAATTAGTAGGTCTCACTAATGATCTTCTCATCTCTCTAAGAACAACTATGAAGTTCTGGAATCTCATAAGATAGATGATCCCATTAAGAAATACTCTCAAAGGATTAGTTGAGAGTGCGAATCTAATCCCTCAAGAAAAGAACAAAAGAAATAAATGAATACAAATTCAAATATTGTGGATGAGACCTCAAATAAGGTTTGTGTAACTTCACAGGTAAAGGATTTAGTGAGAAAAGCATGGGTCATCACACCACCAAACAAACATGGGACTCCAATCTGGGTCTCAACAACTCCCCACACTCCTGATGGGGAGGAGGTCGGTGAAGAAACAAAGGGTGAGGAGAATCCTAAAGCTTCTAAATCTTCTTCCTTTGCAGAAATTATAAAAATGATTCCTGTCCTTCTCCTCCTTTAATGAGAGTTGGGAGATAAAATAAACAACATAGAGAGAAAGAAAAAAAATCAAGAATCTTATGAGGTCCTCATCAAACCCTTGATAAATTTACGATCAATGAGGGGTGAGTTGCAGGGGTGAGTTGCTAAAAAAATATAAGGATTGTAATAACTCTAGCTTCAAAGTAGCAAATATTTTTTATATGTGAAATACATATTTATTTCTATATTTATTACAATATATAAAATTAATTCATAAAAAAAAAAATAATGTATCATAAAATTCAATTTTTATCAATGGAGAATTACAAATTTAAAACTATGATTAAGAATCCATTTTTTTCTTATTATCACTTCTTAATATTATTAATTTATATTTGAGTGATAAAATTTAGGGAGGTATGCATGCTCTACCCCCTCTAGATTTGAACATATGACTTCTAAAGAGGAAACACATAGTACTAACCATTAAAACCCCAACTTAAGGTGTATATGCCCACTCTATATTAATTTATAACATAATATATTATTATTAATACAAAATTTAAATTCATTAAAACAAATACCTTAACAAAATTTCATAACACACCTAAATTATTTAAACATATAGTCAAATCTAAAAAATTCTAACAATGTCCACTCTTTTTAAAATCTTGACAATATATTCAAAGCCAAAGGATCCAAGAAATATAAATAAGTACAATTAACCCCATCCTCCAATCAATTTGATGTATTCAATATGAAAATTCCCTCGATCTACATAAATCAAATCTAAAAAATATAGTCAAATCTAAAAAATTCTAACAATGTCCACTCTTTTTAAAATCTTGACAATATATTCAAAGCCAAAGGATCCAAGAAATATAAATAAGTACAATCAACCCCATCCTCCAATCAATTTGATGTATTCAATATGAAAATTCCCTCGATCTACATAAATCAAATCTTTATCAAGTCAAATGTCCTTTCAATAAAATAATTAAGTAATTAAATAAAAACTAGTTTATATATAAATTTTATATTTTTTAATCATTATTATTAAAATTAATAATATAATTTTTAAGTCAAATTACGTTTCTCACTAATAAAATTACATTTGTAATGCATCTAAATCATGACATGTTTAAACTACACGCAAGAAGTTCTTATAAAATTGCATAGAAGCTATACCCAATAAATTAAAATCTAAATCTAAAATCGCAACAAAAATCGAATACTTAAGGGTATGGATCAAACAACCCCGTCCATGTAATCTATTTGGTCCACTAATCTAGAAGGTGTAAGGTTATCCTTGACTTTCTCATAGAATAATTAAGATTAGTGTTGGGCTTTTCATTGGTGGTTTAGAGGTCTAGGGTATTTGATGTGGATCTTTTCATGTATTCGTATGGCTACGTGGCTATGTGCATGTCATGCATGTTCATACATATGTATATGTATGAAATTAGGGGGAATACTTATAAAATTAAAGTTGTAATTGATTAAATATATTAAATACAGAAATATATGGAGGTATACAGCTTCAGTGGGCTTAATGGTTAAGAACATATGTTTCCTCCTAAAAAAAATTACAAATTCAAATCCAGAAGGGAATTAGAGTATGTATACCTCTATAGCAGTCAAATAATTGAAGACAACACTAAAGTGTAGCGTTAGTCTCGTGTTCATACATATAAATATTTATTAAATGTTTGTTTTTGTTAATTAACAATTTCCAACATGCTTTTTTGTTATTGTTATATTTCAGGAGTGTCCACCGATGTACATCTAAACCAACGAAACCCTAATGGATAGTATACCATTCTACATCGAACCCTAATCCACTTAAGGAAAACTAAAGCTTGGGTGGTTCACCAATCCACATAGAAGACCGACCATTGTAACTATCACGACTGTCAGAAATATGGAGTAGTCTTACATATTAATATCGATTCTGGTCTGCCAACCTTTTATTTCCATGTCACAACACAACACATCATGGGCGAAAATAAAGGAAAAACTGCTGAGAGAAGTTCTGCACGTCTCTCTGCCAAAAGAAACAATCAGGCGCAAAATCCGAGGCGGAACAGAAACGGTGTCCAAATGATCCACAGAAGAAACAGAAAGGTTGTCGAAATTATCCGCAGAAGCAACAAGAAGTAGAAAACCTCATCAAAACTCCTCAGAGAAGTTCTGCCCGTCTCTCTGCGAAAAGAAACAATTAGGTCGCAAAATCCGAGGCCGAACAGAAAGGGTGTCCAAATGATGCGCAGAAGCAACAAGTGGAAAACAATGATGAGCCGCCGCAGAAAAGAAAAGGGGAACGCGAGTGCAATTGGACAGCATCAATAAACAACGGTTACATGAGCTTACTGAATATTTGAACTTCAGATCTGTTGGAGCTTCAATGGATTGGTTATCACCATATGAAACGAATGGTTTGTCTGAGTTGATAAAAATGCTGGGCTATGAGAAGGGCGGTCAGACCATTGATTGGTTATTATCAATGACACCCAACCGTATCAAGACTCACACAAGATTTGGGTTTTCAGAATGGTGGGCAGACGATGGATTGGATTTTGCCAGAAGAGACCAACCGTTTGATAGAAGTTACCAGAGAGTTGGGATTTACCGAAATTGGACAGACCATGGAATGCCTCTTAGGAATGGCATCGTATAGACCTTTGTTCGAGCTCACCAATTCGTTGGGCTTTCAAGATTGTCGTAAAACCATCGAGTGGTTCTTGAATGAAGCACAGCAGAACATTGCTGCAATGAATAAAGCGGATTTTCCTCCCGCTGTTCTTGGCCCCTTACCATCTGCCCAGTTTGCCACCCACTCCTCCTCCCCCATTAATATCCCTCCCCCGTTTCCATTGAACCAAGTAGGAGATACAGTGTCTTCTTCGTATCCTGGTGCGGTAATTTATAATAATAGACCGCCCACTGAGCCATTAAATCTTGCAGATTTGAAACCACCGAAGAGCTTGATGCATCGATCATTTGGAAATCATGGCGTCCCTGATCGGATGATGTTTGGAAATCCGCAGAAGAATGAATTTCAGACCAACGGTGGAGGTCTCCAAGGAGGACCACGCCATGCATACAATAAATTTTCCAACTGGATGGTCGGACAGGAAGTATCATTGCAGCAATCAACCCAGGCTCGAAACAATCCCGCGCAGGGATCAAACAGTAACCATATTCACCAGTATGTCGATGTTAATAGTCATATTCAGATGGCATATCCTGCTCAGGGTGGACATCCCAATATGCACAACATGATTATGGAGGACTGGTATCTTGGAAATCAGTTACAGCCTCAATTTCCTACAGAGGCAGGAGGAAACCCATCAAGTATTTCCAGGTAGCGTGACGCACCTGGCAGGGATGCCTACTGGACTGCGTGCTCAAGTATTTCCAAGCAACGTGGCGCACCTGGCAGGGATGCCTGGTGGACAAGTGCAGGACAACATTATTACTAAGGATGGCGTGGAGGCAGGAACTATCAATACTCATTTTGCCATGGGCAGAGAGATAACTGGATTCTTAAAGTTTGCAGGAAAATATAGACACTTTACTAAACGGCCTTTCGATTTTTTTAGTTGAATTCAGATTTAGGAATGTTAGGTCATTGACATTTTTCAGTTTAGGGATGATTTTACTTAGAAGCGGATTGCCTGTTTTTTTAAATATTTGTATTTTTTTAAATATTTGTAGTGGTATGTTTTTTTTAATATTTGTAGTGTAGTGGTAACATACTATAATTCCGGTGAAACAAACCATTTTGTAGTTGTGTAATTAGGTTTATTCTTTCATTTTTCAAACAAACCATTTTGTAGTCGTGTAGTTAGGTTTATTCTGTCATTTTTCTCATTGTTTATTGTTTATTATTTATGTGGAGCATAGATATATTAAAAATAAGTTTTAAGTTGTTTTTATTTGATTAGATACATAATGAAAGATAGGATGAAGTTGGATAGGAAGGAAAATAGTACAATTCAGTTGTATCTTTCATATTGAGTGTTATTAATGTCCTAAGAGAAGATATAACTAACGCATTAAATTTTTTTAGGAGAAGATACAACACTATGGTAAGTTAGTTGTTGTCTCTGGATATTAAATTTTCTTATGAAGATAATCTTTGCTAGATTCATGGGATGGTTTGGTAGTATCTCTTGGGAGTAATGCAACAGCATTAAATTTTGATGATATGTTTCATACTTGTGTTCACATATAAATATAACCTAGTTATATCCTTTAATTTTTTACTTTTCTTAGAATTTTTTTTATCTCATAGAGAGTTCATAAGTCTCCTTATCGAAGTTCCATGTCACACAAATTGCACTCCCATTTATCCACCACCTCCATATTGCACCATGACCTAGTCATATTTTAAGTTTATTTTCATAATGACGGGTTCGTAGGTTAGCGGACTTGCAGGTGTAATACTCCAAGACCGAGGCTCAGTTGATTTGTAAATATGTTTTATAGACTGGTGAGCCAAGTGATTATGGGCTAGGAGGCTTATGTGATGATTAGGCCGGAGAGCCTAGATGCTAAAGGCCAGTGAGCCTAATTTTGTATATCTAAACATTGCTACCATTAATATAATACATCGTTGCATGTAGATCGACCATGATAAAAGAGTATGGGCGACTAAAATCCATGGGGAAGGGAAGGGGATGGGCTAAGAGCTTTGCAAAGGGGCTAATCTAGAGGGTTTATCTCCAAGGGAATATTTGTAACAACCACAATTTGTTATGACTACAAGAGAAACTAATTTTTTTTTACAGAAAGGAAACGACGACAATAGTTAAACCTTACAACCTGATGACGAACACAACATCAACAATCACGCAATAGAGAACCAACGACCCTGCGCATAGCGCATCATGCTACTGGACGACCATGTGAACAAGGATAATACAACGACTACCCACCCAACACAATGAGAGAATGGCTACAAGCTAAAGGAAAACCCCCACAATGTCGACACAATGGCTTGACGACCAATAACTGGGAACCTCTACGGTGCACATAATCCAATCGTGCTAATGCATTGCAACTAAGTGCCCTCATCAATTTCGACGAACGAACGTCCACCTCGAGAAGCACAAATTCCAGTCAGGTTATCAATCGCCTTGGTCCGTCAGGGCGTGCAATGATCCCCTTATCAGGAATCATGTCGTCACCAGGCGATATGCGTGACAATAACCCTAGCGCAACATCACTTATCTAGACCGTTAAACCGAGAAACCCCCCCCCTCACGCTAGGATACCTAATATCTGCCAAAATACACGAGGTCTACCCAAGCGCCCAATCCCAAGTCGAAAAGATGCCAGGTGACATCATTCAGAATTAAAAAACGCAATTACTAAAGGATTTTTTGTTTCCTACAAGGTAAACATGGGTGATGCAACATCTATGGCTAACCCCCATACACAAATCAACTTAAGGCAAAAGGCTCAAGTAACCCATTTACTGTTTAACTAACAACAAATTAGCAAAAACTAATAAAAATTCAACCATTAATCTTGTGCAACGTAACGACAAGATAGGCTTAAGAGTGCGATCATCTAGGCATATCTCAACCATTTGGCCATCAAGACCCTATTCTAGCACAAGGTGTCGTACGTCATCCATGTGTTACCCTATATAACAACCTTCAAGTAACATAAACTCAAGAGATGGGTTAATATTTGAGAATCATTTGTTGTTATTAGGATTAAGATAGAGTTAAGATTGTTTTCCAAGGTTGTTTCTAAGATTATCTTTTGCTTCTCAAGTCATTTAATTCATTTGTAAATTTAAAAACTCCTCGCACAAAGATTATCATAAAAATTATTTAAAACTTTCAACGCATTTTTTTTTATATACCTAAGATAAATTGGCAACAAAGCATTAATGAAGAGGGGTATGTTGATAGACGCTTTTATATATATACAAATATATATTCTAAGCTTGTACTAAAATTGTACAAAGGGAAAGACGAGTGTGGATAAAGTAGCTAAGTATGTGGTTAAAGATCTATTAAAGGATCTACTTAGAAGAAGGTTCAAGTGAAGTTTGTTCACCCTTGATAAAGAGAAAATGTTTTGAAAAATTAAACACTGAAACTATGGAACATTGAAATCGCTTCCCAAGAATACGTTAAGTGTCTGTGAAGGAGTTACATGGCACACGGTTTATACAGGTGTCATGTCGTTGTCCATAATACCTGGCCGAGTTTCCTTAAGTATTTAAATCGTTGTCAGTGGGAGAGCGGGTCGCTGCTAGCAACCAATTCTACCCAATAGCACGGAGCTGACGGTGGAGGTGCCTGGTTGCTATCTTTAATACATGCTCATTCCATTAATATTCCAATGAAAATGCAGCCTACCCATGGAAACGCTGTCCAACATCAGTCACAATAGATGGCTGAAGAATAAAGGCACGATAACATTGTCTGTCCACCCCTGGCGCATCGCTGACTGTTAGGTAAATAAAATCGTTGACCCAACACAATTTATGGAACCTAAACTATGTTGTTACACCAATTCCGTCTATAAAAATTTGTCCAAAAGAATCATTGTCTGTGTAGGCGTAGTTCTTTTTCCAATAGACAAAAAATCACGAGATTAATTTATGATATAAGTTCCATTACGAAGCAAACCACTCCGTGCATATAGGAAGTTTATCAGTCATGAGAGAGGGATGAACTCTGTGCTCGTTACGACTATATAGTCCAAATGTCCAAACAAGGATATTGAACAGTAGGTAAAAAAATAAAAACTCAGCTGAAATGCAATTTATAAAATACTAGGCGCAGAAACTTGGTTATGTAGCCGCAGTTCACCCAGCATAAAAATCGTGACCATAAACGTTCTCGACTGCTTATTTTATAACGATGTCAATCAGCCTATTATATAGCATAACTAAAATGGCACGACTGTCTAAATTTTGCTGTCAACGTTTGTATTTTTGTACAATTATAATATCGCTGCAAATTTATCACTGTCTACAAACGCGGTCTCAAAAACGATTGGTACATATTCCAGAGCTTCATTATGCCGCATGCATGCGTGCTAAAACGTAGTATGAATACGAGCTGAGAATGCAGTCGATTAAATCATTGTTTGAAATAAAAGTTTGCAGAAAAAAATTATGTATGTATTTCATCATTCGAGACGCATTCATTCAAGGGTAAACGCTTGCAATAAGAACTGAAATTCACAAGTAAATCCACTACCAGTCCATCAAGAAAACGGCCCCCCAAAAAAATTCTCTATGTAAATAAAATTCCGTGGCAATCAATCAAGGGTAGATTAGCTGTGGTTTATGTGCTAAAACGCAAGCTAAAAATCATCCCCCAAGTAATAAATTGCAGGGTTAAAAGGCAGACCAGAAGTATATAAAAGTAATTTCGCCAGAAAGGTATCAAACGCAGAGATCAACGTAGAGGGTTATAAGTAGTTTGTTGTGGGAAGCAAAACAAAACAACCACAGCGGTAATCAATCACAATCAACAGGGGTAGGTGAGTGGACAACTCATCTTTCGCATATAAAAACAGAGCATTAAAATCTATAGGTCTCTATGCACCGAAGTGACGACCGTCAATTTGGCTCCTGGTTGATTGAACTAGGGATGAGGACGAAGTAAAAAACACAACTCTTCACAACAAATCAATAAAACCCATAGGAAAGTCACGGGATCGAATTCCAAAGAAATCAAGTCAAGCAACGAGCTTAAGGCAAAGGGGAAATTAAATTCTCAATAAAAATGCTAAGTAAAACGTTTTCTTTACACAATTAAAAGTACAAAAATAAAAGCTTAAGGTCAATAATTATCTACCATGCAGAATAAAAACATGCGTACCCTATCCCAAGTCGTTATCACCATATGAAACGAATGGTTTGTCTGAGTTACAAAAATTTTGGGCTATGAGAAGGGCGGTCAGACCATTGATTGGTTATTACCAATGACACCCTATCGTATATCAAGACTCATACAAGATTTGGGTTTTCAGAATGGTGGGCAGACGGTGGATTGGATTTTGCCAGAAGAGGCCAACCGTTTGATAGAAGTTACCAGAGAGTTGGGATTTACCGAAATTGGACAGACCATGGAATGCCTTTTAGTAATGGCGACGTATAGACCTTTGTTCGAGCTCACCAATTCGTTGGGCTTTCAAGATTGTCGTAAAACCATCGAGTGGTTATTGAATGAAGCAGAGCAGAACATTGCTGGAATGAATAAAGCAGTTTTTCCTCCCGCTGTTCTTGGTCCCTTACCATCTGCCCAGTTTGCCACCCACTACTCGACCCCCATTAACATCCCTCTCCAGTTTCCATTGAACCAAGTAGGAGATACAGTGTCTTCTTTGTATCCTGGTGCGGCAATTTATAATAATAGACTGTCCAATCAGCACTGTATCTCCTAGATTTGAAACACTGTATCTCCTAGATTTGAAACCACCGCAGACCTTGATGGATCGATAATTTGGAAATCATTTTGTCTCCAACCACAGCAGAATGAATTTCATACCAACCGTAGAGGTCTCCAAGGAGGACCACGCCATGGTCGGAGGAAGTATTTGCTTAACATTTAATTTTTTATTAAATTATAAATAATAATTTAAAAGGATGTTTTTCAAAATATATAAATAACTTTAAAAGTATTATAACATTTAAGTTTAAATAAAATATATGAGATAATAGAGAAAATAAGAGTTGATTTTGTATAAAAGAATCAAAACTAATATTTTATTATAACAAGCTAAAACAATTTTTTTTTGGGGGAAAGATAAGAAAAAATTCTCATAAACTTAAAAAAAGGAACACTTTTATATGAAAGAATATGTAAATCTCTTGAAAAATAAAGTAAAGGTTAGAAAGAAATTTAATCTCAGAAACCCAGATCTATAAACACATTAAATCTAATTTACAAAAAAAATATAATATATCTGAATATCATTATTTATTAACAAGCAAATACTAAAGGGAACTCATACATTTTATTTCCACATTATTCAATTATAACAACAAGATGATACATGCAAATAATTAATTTAATTTTATAGATTTTCATAAAGTGTAATTATTATCATCAACACACACTACAATGGGTACTCAATTCTATGAATGTTTAGTTTCAAAAGTTTTGATAATTGTTAATATTAATAGAGATTTAAAAAAATCTTGATAAATTAATTGAAATAAAATTGTTGAAATTATTAAATACAAATACAACGTCTGTAAATTGGTGGTGTATGAGTTAGTTCTTTTTGGAATGTATCATGATAAAAAAACATTGGTTTATGTTTTCATAACACATCCCTATATTTCAACCACATTCTATGTATCTAAAGTTTTGATATAACTCACAATTTCTTACCTATGAATCATTCACAATTTTGAAAATCAAGTTTGTTGGTCTAAATGAATATTTTATTTTACAATACTTGTTTGGTATTGAATGATCTTATTTTAGATGTAATTAAGATTCATGAATTGCTTAATTAATTAGAGCCTATACTTAGCACAACAATTCTTGACACACTCTCACATCTCTAAGAATTTGAAACATGAGATCCCATAAATTAATAATTAAAAGAACATGACCTGTGTAGTTTTAATGAAGTAATTTTGTATTTATTCCTTATAAACATTGCTTTTATTTCTCTTCCTTTTTGCAATTTTTTTAATTAGAGTAAACCATGTAAGTTTTTTTCTCTAACTTGCATTGGATAATTAAATATTGTTTTTTTTAATGGCTATGTGATTAGTTTTGTTTCTCCAATTATAAAAAATATGTTAATGTTGATCTTAGCTATAATTATCATTATGTTATATTTTTCCAATTTAAATATATGAATCACCTAGGTTTAATGTTTAAGTCTTTGCACATAAAACCTAAAAAAATTCAAGTATAAAATTGTAATTTTAAATAATATTGAGACTTTTATAGCATAATACTTAGAATTTGAAAATAATGAGTAAATATTGTATTTTATTATCCTTGGAATGACATTATAATTTTACTCTATGTTTCCAATCTTACACAAAACTCCAAAATTATTATATTTAAAATTATGTAATGAGAATATCATATTATTGATATTACACTCCATTTGGAATATCTAGTTGGTATCCATATTGATATCCTAGTTGGTATTTAATTGGAGTTGAGAGTAATGTCATAATATGATATTATTGGTGTCCCCGAGGTGTATGACATTCAGTGACAGAGTGTGGTGTTAAGACGATCCGTGATGTTAAAGCCATTGGTTCTAAACCTGTGGGGACAAAAAATCCAGCCATGTTAAGGGTTGGTGTGGCTCAGGTCGGGTGCGATCGGTGATTTTGACGGCTTAGATGCCCCTGAATATCGGTTTCTTAGCCATAGGTTAGTCCCACTTGTCACAGGCAAACTAACAAACAAAAAAAAATATGATATTCTTTGTATTTTTGTAATGAAGATGTAATTAGTTTTTTTTTTTCTACTTATAAGAAACATGTTCATGTTGATCTTGACTATAATTACCATTGTGCTATATTTCTCCAACTTTAAGTATATGAATCAACTATGGTTAATGTTTAATTCTTAGCACATGAAACTTCAAGAGGTTCAAGTACAAAATTGTAATTTCAAATAAGCTTGAGGATTTTATAACATAATACTTAGATATTCAAAATAATGAGTAAATATTGTACTTTATTATCCTTGGAATGAAATTCAAATTTTACTCTTGGTTTCCAATCTCATGCAAAACTCCAAATTTGTTATATTTAAAGTTATGTAATGTGAATATCATATCACTGATATCATACTCCATTTCATATTTTTAATTGGTATCCAGATTGATATCCTATTTGGTATTTAATTGGAGTTGGGAGTAATGTTGTAATATGATATTCTTGGCATTTAGTTAGGAAATAGTATTATATATTGATAATTTTCTTATTTTATTTTTATTTTTTATTTTTAAATATTCAATTACTCTTTCTCCACTTGTATTTAGTATAAAATATTAATAATTACAATTTATAAAATATTGATAAGTAAAATTTATAAAATATTTATAAATACTTAAAACATAAAATTATAAATATATTTATAAAACACATTTATGTATAATATCGAATAAACTAACATGTATTTAAACATAAGGTATCCAAGTGTTTTTCCTTCCCTCTTTATCTTTCTCCTCTCTACATAGCTTCCCCTCTTTAGTGGTAAATAAAAACTTATCCTTGCTAGAGATTAACTAGAATAAATTTGTGAAGAAATATCGTTATTTTCAACAAATAAACTATGCAATTTATGTATCTAGAAACAAAGTAGGTATAGGAAACACTTGTGATTTATGTATTTATGTAAATGCCTACACCCTAAAGATTAAATGATGTTGTTTCAACAACCTTTAGTTTTCTTATTATATAGATTTATGTAACCTAATTCCTAGAATTCCAAAATCATGATCATTTATGTCTTTTCTAAGTACGCGTTGGGAATTTCCAAGTATTTTATGGAAATGAACTTAAAACATTAAATGTAATAAATTGTATCTTTGTATGACATTGTTAGTGAATATTTATAAAAAATTTGAACATCATCTCTTTTGTGACCATTTAATCCATGTTCCATAGTTTCATTACAAATTTATGTTCACACATCATCAACATATCTCCTCCCATAGGATTTTTTCATTAAATCGTTGTCTACTTGGTAGTACAATGGAAAATTACTTCATTGATTCGTGCTAGTGATTGAGAAAGTGGGTTTTCAAATATAAAATGGCATTTGTTGAAAGCATTTTAGTTTTTCACTTTGTATAAATATCTTTTTATTTTGTATTTTCGCGTATATTTCATTTTTAAGGGTATAAATTGAGTGTATACTTGGAATTTTATAATTTACATTTATGATTGTCGCTTTTGGATTTAGGTCTGATTTTGATAGGGGTTACCATGGATATGTTTGGTATGTGTTATATTATTTACATCATTATCCCCATGTGTTTTACATTGTGACAAGCATAGTGGGGGATTCACAAGGAGGCTGGACCCCCAAAAACCAAATTGGGCAATTTTTTGGTTCATTTTGGGCAGTTTTAGAGCATGGTTTTTTGGCTCATGGTTTTCTAATTCTAGATAAGGTATTATGATTGTAATATATACCAAGTCAATGGATTAAGGTTTTGGATTCCGTGGAATCATATATATTGTATTTGTAAACAAAATTAATAAAATCAGAGTTAAGGTCGTGGCTGTAAACATTTTGTTGGTTTTCCCATTTATGGGCTTTGAGGGTAGATTTATGAGTGCTATTTGTGAATGTTATTGTTTTCTTTCCGGTTTATTAAGAATATGTGTGCATTGATATACTATAAACGTTTAACATGTACATTTTGTATGAGATTAGTTTTTGGATTTAGGGGGATGCATTTGTTGCTAAGGTTTTGATTATTTTTGGTTTCTGATAATCTTGGTTTCAGTGGGAGCTCTACAATGGCGATTCTTTTATTGAAAAAAAATGGTGAGTCGTTCTAAAATTGAAATTGAGAAATTTAATGGGAAAATCTTCGAGCTTTGGAAACTAAAGTTGGAGGATATTCTCGTAGTTAAAGAACAATGAGTCATTGTTGATGTTGTTACTACACCTATGGGTATGTTGATGAAAGACAGGATGAAGTTGGATAGGAAGGAAAAGAGTACAATCCGGTTGTATCTTTCATATTTAGTGTTATTGAATGTCTTAGGAGAAGATACAACCAAGGCATTATGGGATAAGTTAGGGGATTTTTTAGATTTTCATAAAGTGTAATTATTATCATCATCAAACACTACAATGGATACTCAATTCCATGAATGTTTAGTTTCAAAAGTTTGATAATTGTTAATACTAATAGAGATTTAAAAAAATCTTGATAAATTAAGTGAAACAAAACTGTTGAAATTATTAAATACAAATACATAATATTCAGAAATGTCTATAAATTGGTGGTGTATGAGGTAGTTCTTTTTGGAATGTATCATGACCAAAAAAATATTGGTTTATGCTTTCATGACACATCCCTAATATTGAAACTACCTTCTAAAGTTTTGATATAACTCACAATTTCTTACCTCTGAATCATTGACAGTTTTGAAAATCATGTGGTGTATGAGGTAGTTCTTTTTGGAATGTATCATGACCAAAAAAATATTGGTTTATGCTTTCATGACACATCCCTAATATTGAAACTACCTTCTAAAGTTTTGATATAACTCACAATTTCTTACCTCTGAATCATTGACAGTTTTGAAAATCATGTTTGTTGGTCTATATAAATATTTTATTTTACAAGACTTGTTTGGTATTGAATTATATTATTGTAGATGTAATTAAGATTCATGAGTTGTGT
Organism: Picea sitchensis; assembly: GCA_010110895.2. NCBI lineage: Eukaryota > Viridiplantae > Streptophyta > Pinopsida > Pinales > Pinaceae > Picea > Picea sitchensis. Next base: position 112,429 of record SNQJ01S0010709.1, on the reverse strand, counting down.
AATTAATTAGAGATTATATTTAGAACAACAATTCTTGCACTCATCGCATCTCTAAGAATTTGAAACATAAGATCCCATAAATCATTAATTAAAATAACATGACGTGTGTAGTTTTCATGAAGTAATTTTGGTTTTATTCCTTATAAACATTGCTTTTATTTCTTTTCCTGTTTGAAAAAATGTTCATTAAGTTCATTAACATATAATAGAGTAAACTGTGTAAGTTTTTTTTTCTCTATCTTTCCTTGGATAATTAAATATTATTTTTTGTAATGGCTACGCAATTAGTTTTGTTTCTCTAATTATAAGAAATATATTCATCTTGATGTTCCCTATAATTATCATTATGTTATATTTTTCCAACTTAAATATATGAATCACCTATGTTTAATGTTTATGTCTTTTCACATAAAACCTAAAGAAGTTCAAGTATAAAATTGTAATTTCAAATAATACTTTGGATTTTATAACATAATGCTTATAATTTCAAAATAATGAGTAAATATTGTACTTTATTATACTTGGAATGAAATTAAAATTTTACTCTATGTTTCCAATCTTACACAAAACTTCGAAATTGTTATATTTAAAGTTATTTAATGAGAATATTATATTATTGATATTACACTCCATTTGGTATCTCTAGTTGTAGTTGGTATCCATATTGATATTTTAGTCGGTATTTAATTGGAGTTGAGAGTAATGTCATAATATGATATTCTTGGTATTTTTGTAATGAAGATGTAATTAGTTTTTTCTTTCTAATTGTAAGAAACATGTTCATCTTGATTTTGACTATAATTATCATTGTGTTATATTTCCCCAACTTTAAGTATATGAATCAACTATGGTTAATGTTTAAGTCTTTGCACATGAAACTTCAAGAGGTTCAAGTACAAAATTGTAATTTCAAATAATCTCGAGGATTTTATAACATAATACTTAGAATTTCAAAATAATGAGTAAATATTGTACTTTAGTATCCTTGGAATGAAATTCAAATTTTACTCTTGGTTTCCAATCTTACACAAAACTCCAAAATTGTTATATTTAAAGTTATGCAATGAGAATATCATATTATTGATATCATACTCCATTTGATATCTTGTAACAACACAACATTATTAATTAGTGATTGTAATTTATTTAGGGTAAGTTAGATTAATTTTTTAAATAATTAGATTGAATGTTTTATTATTTTATTATTAATAAGGTAGGTGGAGTAATTAATGGGGGATAATGCACATGGGAATTAAATGTGGGGAGGATTCAAGAGAGGGGATAAGAAAGGAGGTTGGAAGGGGAGAAGGGGGTTGAGAGATGAAGAGAGGATTGGAGAAGGAAATGGGAGAAATGGAATTGGAGGGAAATTGAAGGAAGATTTAGGGATATTGGACTAGTTGTTGGTATTTTGAGCTCGCAGGCCAGGGAATCTTGTAACGACCCCACCGTTAGGACTACACGCGAAGCCGAAGTTCAATATTATTTTTTTTGTTTGTTTTTAGGCCAGAAGGCTAAGACAACAACAATCGAACCACACGAATGATGAAGAATGAAAGAAAAGAGTTCAGGAAATAGACAAATACGACTCCACACACTGGCATAAGAGGAACTAGGTGAAACATGCATAAAACAAAAAGGAGGAACGACTGCCCGCCTGACGCAACAAGACCACGCCTATAATCTAAGAGACAACATCCCTGCCCGACACAATAGACTTGATGACCAATCACTAGAACCTCAAGGCATGCGAACCATACGCATGAAGGCATTACAACCTAAGCACTAAAAACAACTCACATCGATCAAAAACACCCACATGGAAAGCATGGACCTTGGCCAAGTTATCCTTCGCCTCTATTCCTTAGGGAGAACAATGATCCCCTCATCAGGAATCATATTGTCCCCAGGTGATAGGCATGACTATAATCTTGGTGTAGCACATCATAACTTGACCAATGATTCTAGAAAACGCCGACGCGGTAGGAGCCAAACACTGACAAGAAAGCTACACCCATACCCCAAGAAACAGGTCGAGAAGATGCAATATGACTACAATCAAAATGAAAATCTCAAGGTAATAACCAACTCCACCAACAACCCGTCCAAAAACTGATACGCCAGAGGCCTAAGTGCGAAGTTCGAATTGTTCCCAAATGACTAAGGTCATAAATTTTATCATAATGTGCACTAAGAAAGGCACTTAACCAAATCAAATATGCTTATCAACAATTATATACTATCAATTAAGATAAGTGATCTACTTGACATTTTAAAGGTGCTCCATGCTGCTTAAATAGAATTGACATTATTGTCTAGAAAGGCTAATCTTGAAAGTGATCTATGTCTATAATTAATGCCACTTCAATGCTATCTTTATTACCATTTTATGCTATTATGTGGGTATAAATAAAATCCAATGATGTTATTCAATAAAATTTTAAAGATATCTTACTGTGTATGAATAATTGTCACCTCGATGTTATTCAACGAGAATTAATGCTATTATTAAACACTATCTAAATCAAGTTATACATTACATATAAAATTCATTATACGTTCAAAGAGATTTAATTCCATATAAATCAAGCTATACATTCAAGCTATACATTCAATGAGATTTAATACCATATAACTCAAGCTAAACATTCAAGCTATACATTCAATGAGATTTAATGCCATATACATTCGATGGGAATTACTTCCATATGCATTCAATGAGATTTAAAGCTATACGTTACATAAATCGTATACAAAAATATGTACATTAGAGAAATCAATGAGATTTAAAGCTATACATTACATTGTAAGCAAAGGGAAAGGGTCAAATGACAAGGCTGGCAAAGAGACAAGAAGATGTAGAGATTAAATAGAAAAATCGTCAGTTTAATACATGGGCAAATTGTCGTCATAACCAGTGGCCCAACTCACTAGGTAACAGTTGGCAAATCACAGGCATAACAGGTGGCCAAACTCGCCAGGTAACAATTGGCAAATCATAGGCATAACATGCAATGATTGTAGTCTTAATAATGGCAATCACGATAGTAATATATCTAGCCATGAAAACAATATCAGGATATAAAAAATGTAGAGCAATAAATTGTGGCAATAATACAGTATTAATAATGGCAAATTGCTAGTTAACACCTAGGCAACGATTGTGTCCTTCAAGTGGCAATTCACCTAGAAAATAAAAATGAAATGCAGTTTGAAGAAGTGGAAAATCGCCAGTTAAACACCTAGGCAACGATTGTGTCTTTCAAAGTGTCAATTCGCCCAGCAATAAAAAGGAAATGCAATCTGAAGAAGTGGAAGATCGCCAGTTAAACACCCAGGCAACAATTGTGTCTTTCAAGTGGAAATTCTCCCAACAATTAAAAAAATGAAATGCAGTATGAAGAAGTGGAAAATCATCAGTTAAACACCCAAAAAATGATTGTGTCTTTCAAGTGGCAATTCGCCCATCAATAAAAAAATGAAATGCAGTCTGAAGAAGTACCAAATCTCCAGTTAAACACCAAGGCAATGATTGTGTCTTTCAAGTGGCAATTCGCCTAGCAATAAAAAAAATGATATGAAGTCTGGAGAAGTGGAAAATCGCCAGTTAAACACTCAGGCAACGATTGTGTCTTTCAAGTGGAAATTCTCCGAGCAATAAAAATGAAATGTCGACTCAAGAAGGGGAAAATTGCCTTCCAATAATTTAAATGCATAAGAATGAAAACGGAAATCGCAGTCCAAATAATGGAAGGGCATGTCAACAAAAGGACAACGCAATCTCCAATCGTCTTCAAATATTAATGAGTAGAGGTAAAAATGTAGAGAACATTTCTATCATTAAAATAACCACTAAGTTAAGTTGCAGGGAGGTATTGCTACGTAGATTTAAGTCATCCAGTAGTAAGTAAAAACATAGAGTTAAATTCATCCAAAAACTTATACAAAAACAGAGATTTAAATGTATCCAACGATATTTAAAAACACAGAGTTAAATTGATCCAAAAACTTATATAAAAACACAGATTTAATTTTTCTTGGTTGAGGGTGCTGAAATGCAAGAAATGAAAAACACAGTTTCTAGATTACCGAGAATGAATAAGACATAGAGGTGAAATAACGTGCAGAGACCGAGGCAAGGAGGATATCAACGCATAGATGAAAAGGGGAAACAACTAGGGAAACACATCCTTCACTCCTCATCCACGCACAAAAAAGTAGGGCATTTGAATATATAGGTCGTTGTGCACCGAAGTGACGACCGTTAATTCAGCTCCTGGCTGACTACTCAGGCATGGACTGAAGAGCTAGGGATGAGGACGAAAGACACAAATCTTCACAACAATCAACAAGCCAAGGTGTAGTCTCAACATGCAGGGATTGAAGGCCGAGGGAATCAAGTCAACGAAAAGCTTAAGGCTTATGAGGAAAATTAAGTTTCTGGCTGAAATGTTAAATCCACATTTTCATTACCCAATAAAAGCCTAAAGTATATTAATAATATACCATGCAAAAATAAAGGAAGTGTACCATAGCCCGAGTCGCTTGCTTTGAGTCGTTGTCCCGTGCTCTCCGTACTGATCTCACTTGTCGACTGATGAGACTTCATCGGTACCTCCCAGCCAATGCTATGGGTACTCTTCTCCCCCGTTAGCCCCCTGAGCTGCAAAAGTGGCCACGCACACTAAACCAGAGAATCAACTAGCTCGCAGCTCGCCTCGCAAGGTCAAGCTACCACTCCTCACCAAGATGGGTATCTCAACTCCCACAAGCTAATTCAATCAAGTCTAAAATTCTGCAGCATAACATTACGCATAACAGAACAAATCCATCATCCTCCTCCTTGCTCCTTTATATAGAGTTTCTAAGTCATTTGCTTTCCCAAAATCCCATTTAATTTATTTTTAAATAATTTAATTCATAAAAATACTCCCCGTACACATGTCACCCATCCCCTTCATTTCACCATAAATTAATTTCATTAATTAATTAATTACTCCTATTTTCCTCACCCACCTAAAAGCATTCCTAGAATCGCTCCTAGGTGTCCCCATATTCCCTTACACGTTTTAATGACTTACCCCCTTACTAATTTACTAGTTGAGTTTAATTTAGAATGTTCTTAAATGATACATACCTTACTAAGCTAGCCTTTCTTCTTTTTCCTTGTGTTTCCCCTTTCTTTTATGTTTCCCTCTTTTTCCTAGTTTCCTAATTCTTTTAAATTTCCCTTTTTTCCTAGTTTCCTAATTCTTTTAAATTTCCCTCTTTCCCTTTTTATTTAAAACTCAAATTCGGAGGTGTAGAAAGTTAAATTTTTCCCCTTTTCCTTTTTAATTAATAAAATTTTAATTAGCATATGTGACAAAAAAATTGTTTCCCCTTTTTCCCCCATTTTATTTTTTATCGCCCAAAAGATTTTTATAAATTAATTGAATTCCTTACCCCTTTCTCGTCACATGATTAATGATGATTATCATTATTATTTATTTATTTTTATTGTTATTGTTATATAAATATATATATTTATTTTTATCACAAGTATCACTTAGACCTAGACATTAATTTCCTAAGATGGGCGACATTTTATTAGGGAAATCGTTTTAAATATTTATCATGACATTATTCGTTCTAAGACCATATAGGTTTATTCATTTATTATTTAACAACATGACATTCCCTTTAGAATGCACTAGGTGCTCCAAGGGTGCCAATCGCCTCATTATGTTTCCCTTGTGTTATGTGCCCTTCAGGATGCACTACGTGCTCCAAGGGTGCCACTCACCTCTTGACTTACTTGGTAGACGTGAAAAACCCCTGGATTCAATACTCCACCAGGTGATCTTGTGGGAGACTATGGGCCTCTCAGGAATAAGGCCCCTTCCTTATTTCCTACCCCTTATAATCATCGCGAGCGACTATCGCAGTCAGGCCTCACGACATCGTGGGTCTTCTCGAAATAGGTAGTCGTTAACCTAGATTTTGAGCCACGACGAGAGTGCTAGTAGGTTGTGGCAACAATGTTGTCCACACCTCTCCCTGAACCTCTTTGGTAGTCGTGTGTGACCCCTCTACTCAACATGTGAGTCTGGTCGACAAGATATCGTCAACCTGCATCATCAATGAATCATGTCATAAATAGTATCCATAATCATATCATCTAATCATATGCACAAATTTCATATATACAACAATCAAAGCCCCAGTAGTCCACTCCCTGACTTGATCCAGAGTCCAAGGGGTTTCATTGATTCCTCTGCATCCTCGAGGTACAAAATCCTTGACACTCAGGAATACTGAGTCAATAGCACCTGTCTATGTCAATACAAGAAAATAAGAAGTCATCAATCCATAATACCTCATAATCATAATAAAATGCCCAATAGTATAATAATATGGATCACTTGCAATAAAGTGTCCTCAAAGAATAAGTTATCTCAGTGTACGCAAGAGTGGGATGTTACAAATATAATTTCCTAGACCTAGGGAGCCAGAGAGGATCTATTCCTATCTGGTTGGGAGGAAACAACATTTAGGAAAACATGTTTAGCAAGCATTTTCAAGAGGACAACCTTCTTCTTCAAGAGGTAGTTGTGAAATTATTATTTTAGTTATTAGTTATTCTGTGGAGCATAGATATATTAAAAATGGGTTTTAAGTTGTTTTTATTTGGTTAGATACATAATGAAAGACATGATGAAATTGGATAGGAAGGAAAAGAATAAAATCCAGTTGTATCTTTCATATTTAGTGTTATTGAATGTCATAGGAGAAGATACAACCAAGGCATTAAAATTTCTTGGGAGAAGATACAACACTATGGTAAGTTAGTTGTTGTCTCTAGAAATTAAAATTTCTTATAAAGATAATATTTTCTAGATTCATGGGATGGTTTGGTAGTAGCTCTTTGGAGTAATGAAAGGACATTAATTTTTGATGATATCGTTTCATACTTGTGTTCACATTTATATATGACCTAGTTAAATATCCTTTAACTTTTTACTTTTCTTAGAAAAAAATTGTATCTCATAGAGGGCTCATAAGTCTCCTTATAGAAGTTCCATGTAACACAAATTGCACTACCATTTCTCCACCACCTCCATATTGCACCATCACTTAGTCATATTTTAAATTTATTTTCATAATGACGGGTTCACAGGTTAGCAGACTTGCGGGTGTAATACCCCAAGACCAAGCCTCAATTGAATTGTAAATATGTTTTATAGGGTGATTATAATCTAGGAGGCGTATGTGATTATTAGGCCAGAGAGCCTATATGTTAAAGGCCAGTGAGCCTAATTTTTTATATCTAAACATTGATTACATTAATATAATACATCGTTGCATGTAGACCAACCACAATAAAAGAGAATGGGGGACTAAAATCCACTGGGAAGGGAAATGGAGGGGCTAAGAGCTTAGAAAAGGGGATAATCTAGAGGGTTTATCTCCAAGGGAAAATTATATTATTATTTCTAAATACTAAGGCAAGGATAAATCTCATATTATCCTAAGTTCTTATGTGAAGGAAATGATCTACAAGTGGAGAGTAACGAGCTCTAGGAGAGCCATGTGTCATCAAGGTTGCATGCAAATATATGTGGGGAAATTAGTTTTTTTTCTCATCCTTCCCCACTCACGAGCACACTCACTCATGCAATGGACCCCAACAGTCGAATCTCTACATGCGTCACTCACACCTTCAGCAGTTATCCCATGCATTTCTTATTATGCATACTGCACCTGTACTTTTCCTAAGCCCGTATTGTGCCTTACGTAAATGTTGTTGCTACCAACACAATTCCTAGCTTGAGCATGGTCACTACCACCACATGTTCCATGCCCATTTTTTGTTGATGCGCTCACCTGAGCATGTACCTAGTTGACTAGAGAGGTGGATTGAAGAAGCAAGTTGTCAGGCATGTGAAAAAATCTCTCAAGGTGAGATAATTATTGGGAATTGATTTCCTTAGGGAGCCTAACTGCAGCTATAGTGCTCTACTAATTCTTGTTCGACCTGTTTTTGAAGCCATGGAAGGGAATTGGAGAAGGTGAAGGACTGTTGAACATAGAAGGGGCATACTTTCCGTGGTGGGACATCCATGTGGGGAATGAGAGGTTGTAGGTTGTTAGTATGAGTTGGATCCTAGAATGAGATCCTTCATGTTGTCTGATTGTATCATCCTAGCCTAGGAATCCCTTCACCCAGGTGGATTTTAGTCCCAGCTCAGGGGTGACCCACTACTGAGAGTGATGAGAAGTGTGGTCTAAGGATGGGAGGATCGTGGAAGTTCTGCATGCAGTTGGTGGTATTCTATAAAATATAGTATCAATTATGTGTGAATTACATGTTGTGTATTTATACATGATTTATTTTTATGGTTATTGCGCGTGTATGTTGCATGAAAATGTTTATTGTTATTTCTGCATGAATTATGTGAATTTGCAGAATGTATTGGTCTGTTTAAACTTTATATATGTGTATGAAGTTCTACAAGAGTTAATGGGTGACATAGCCCAGTGAGTTTAAGGTTGGTTTTGTTACAATGGGTGTGGCTCTTTTTCTTTTTCATAAGTTTTTTTTCTTCACCATCAGTAAAATGAACCACATTTTCTGTGATCTACATTTTTCCCTATACATAGTTTTTTCTTAACATTTATTCCCATCGTAGGTTCGTAGGTCTTCAAGTATTGTAACACTTTTTATGTTCTCATACGACCGACCAATCATAATACTTAGTATTTTCAAGGATATGTTATCTACTCTCATCATCAAACAACACTTAGTCGATTTTCATGTCACGACGGTGTTGTAGTGGAAGCATAAAAATGCAGATAAATTTAAATTGCAAAATATTGAACAAGATGCAATCACACAAATTGAACACATCAATTTTTACGTGGTATTCACAGGAAAATATCCACTGGACAATGGTATTCAGTTTATTTATTGTTCAAGGGAGATATTAAATCAACCAGACTAGGATTACACACACCCAAACTTTCCAATCTCATTTTCTTTTATGGGTGTACATTGATTTTAGAAGCTCTCAAACTATTTATAAAAATGATTAAATTATATGGATCCCAAAAAAGGGTGATCTGTTTGAACACCTATCTAAATATAAGGAGCCACTAAATCTTCTACCTTCCATAAAATCATGGGAAATTGGTTGGGATATCTCAACAATCTCCACCTTGACAAAACTTTACCTAAATATCATTGTCCAATTTTGTACATCACCTATGTTGCAAGCCAAGAGAAGCCATGAAAAAATGCAACTTCTCTTGGCCCCTGAACATCTGCCCAGTTTTCCACCCACTACTCATCCCCCATTAACATCCCTCCCCAGTTTCCATTGAATCAAGTAAGAGATACATTGTCTTCTTTGAATCCCGGTGCAATAATTTATAATAATAGAGCGCCAATTGAGCCTTTAAATCTTGCAGATTTGAAACCACCGCGGATCTTGATGCATCGATCATTTGGAAATCATGGTGTCCCTAATCATATGATGTATGGAAATCCATATAAGAATGAATTTCAAACCAACGGTAGAGGTATCCAAGGAGGACCACGCCATGCAGAGAATAAATTTTCCAACTGGATGGTCAGACATGAATTATCAATGCAACAATCAAGTTAGGCTCGAAACAAACCCATGCAGGGATCAAATAGTAAACATATTCACCAATATGTTGATCTTATTAGTCATATTTAGATGCCATATCCTACTCAGGGTGGACATCCCATTATGCACAACATGATTATGTGGAGAATAACGGAGGACTGGTACTTTGGAAATCAATTACAACCTCAATTTCCTATGGAGGTCAGAGGAAACCCATCAAATAGTGTTGAATTTGAATTGCGGGCTGGAGTATTTCCAGGTAGCATAATTCACCTGTCAGGGATGCCTACTGTAATTCCTTCTCAAGTACTTCCAAATAGTGTGGCACACCTGGCAGGGAAGCCTAGTGGACAAGTGCAGGACAACATTATTACTAAGGATGGTGTGGAGGAAGGAACTACCAATACTCATTTTTTGATCGACAGACATAAAACCAGATTCTTTGACTAAACAACTTGCCTTTGAATTTTTTTTAGTTGAATTCCATATTTAGGAATATTCGGTCATTGACATTTTTCAGTTTAGGGATGATTTTACTTATAAGCAGATTGCTTGCTTTTTTAATATTTGTAGTGGTAACCCTACTATACTTATGGTGAACCAAACTATTTTGTAATTAGGTTTATTATGTCATTTTTCTCATTGTTTATTATTTACTTGGAGCATGGATATATATTTTTTTTGTAAATAAAAGGGTTTAATTCCTCAAAAAATAGTTGTTATTGTACATATCAATTCACGATCTTGGGCTTGTCAATTGGTGGAAACTTAAATAGGTGGCGCCCTTTTGTTCTTGTAGAAAAAAAGGAAAATCCACCATCTGCTCCACAAAACAATTGGAAACTGGAGTAGATGGAAGTAGTGCAATGTGACATAGATATCTATACATGCAGAAAAATGAATGAACATGAAATATGGACAGAGCATAAAACAAGAAAGTTGAGTAGTGGTACAAAAAGACCTTACACTTTGTAGAGGGAGTGCAAAGAGCCTATGAACTTTAAACTTTAAAGGAACTATGAAAACATGCATCTAGAAATCTGCCCTATGGAGTGAATACATAAGGTTGTGCATAGGTTGGGAATATTTGCTTGCTTTGTGCGCATGATAAGGCATCTAACAACAGGGCAAGAATGCTACTGAGGAGAGTGTACCTATGGAGCTTCTCTGTCATGTCCTTTTGTATCTCGAAGATGAGCTCCAAATTCTTTGGTGCCAGGATTCAAGGTGTGTGCAGCTCTCCGTCCATGGCTGAGGTATGCAAAGGAGGCTCAATTGGTTAGTCTTCCCATGGTGCTTCTTCTGGGACTATGAAGGTCTCCTCCTTCAAGTTTTTCATTGTAGAAATTGCAGGAATACTGGTGTTGGGTCGGTCGTGTTGGTTTGGAACCGTGTAGATAAGGGAGTTTGGTGGAACCGTAATTGGTTCCTTTGGAAATTATTCCTCCACATAGGCCATGGGAGGCGACCTTGACTCCTTATTCCTTTCAATCAGATTTGTCGAGGAATCCTGAAGAAATGGATAATTGAGCAAAGAACTAATGTGTAAACTGAGCTAAATGAAACAAGTCATAGACATCCCAGAAGAAATGGAGGAGTACCAGTAAAAATGAGGTGACCTCAAACACACATCATGTACCTGTTGGTGTCCCTCCTCCATGGCACACTGAGAGCATCATTAAACATGCGTGAGGGAGCAGTTCGTCCTACCCAAGACCATGATTAAGTTTGTCCTCCGTCCAAGAAATTAAGAGTAGGGTAGTGGAAATCCTCATTAATATCCTAGTTTACATGGTTACTATGTGGCCCATCCAAACTACGTGGCACCCCATCCATGGATGGAGCATAGATATATTAAAAATGGGTTTTAAGTTGTTTTATGTGGTTAGATATGATAATATTGTTTGTATTATTTTAATAAATTTTAAAATTTAGATATATAGATACCTCATTTTACTTATATATATAAATTTTAAAATTTATATTAAGAGTAGTTACTTAATGTTGAAAACAAATTTGCTCATAATTCATTTTTTTATCAAATTATAACG
>SNQJ01S0010709.1:63135-80732 GCA_010110895.2 Picea sitchensis | reverse complement strand
AATATTTTATTAAATTATAAATATGTTTTTCAAAATATGAATAAATTTAAAAGCATTATAACATTTAATTAAAATAAAATATATGAGATAATAGAGAAAAGAAGAGTTGATTTTGTTAAAAAGAATCAAAATTAATATTTTATTATAACAAGTTGAAAACAAAAAAATTGGAAAGACATAAATTTATCATGAACTTAGAAAGAAAAACACATTGATATAAAAAAATATGCAAATCTGTGAAAAACAAAATAAAGTAGAGGTTGGAAAGAAATTTTATCCTAGAAATTGAGATTTATAATCACATTAAATCTAATTTACAAAACAATTATAATAAATATGAATGTCATTATTTATTAACTAGTAAATATTAAAAGGAACTCATAAATTTTATTTCCACATTATTCAATCAAAAAAACAAGATGATAGATGAAAACAATTAATTTAATTTTATAGATTTTCATAGTGTAATTATTATCATCATCAAATACTACAATAGGTACTCAATTCCCTGAATGTTTAGTGTGAAAATTTTGATAATTGTTAATACTAATAGAGATTTAAAACAATCTTGATAAATTAAGTAAAATGAAATTGTTGGAATTCTGAATTGGTGGTGTATGAGCTAGTTATTTTTGGAATCATATGTATTAAGACCAAAAAACATTGATTTGTTTTCTCATGACACATCCTGAATATTGTAACTACTTTCCATATATCTCAAGTTTCAATATAGCTCATAGTTTCTTACCTCTAAACTATTGACAATTTTGAAAATCATGTTTGTTGGTCAATATGAATATTTTCTTTTACAAAAATTGTTTGGTATTGAATTATCTTATTGTTACTATATATATGAGAACATTCAAACAATTTTTTTTAAGAAAATTAAAAATGTCAATCAAAACCATGCTTATAAGTAGCTACACACTGAAATATTAATTAAGAACTGCTAAAAAATAGTCTAATAGACAAAATAATAAAATCTACATTTGTTTTCTTCTATCAGACAAAAATGCAATTGATTATGACACAAAATTAAGGATCAACTTATATATGCTCTAATTGATTACACAACTCATAAATCTTAATTATATCACACAAAAATACAATTGATTATGATACAAAATTAAAGATCGACTTATATATATGCTCTAATTGATTATACCACTGACGAAGATGGTATATTACCATATATACTTTATTAGAAAATATTTTAAATATATTTAACTTTATTAAATAATCAATAATAAATAATAACATACCCAATCGGAGTTCCACAGATCTAATATTATTTCTCTCTTTTTATTATACTTTTTTGGCTTTTTTTTTAAACCAAGCTTACATCACGAAGTTCCAAAACTTTCAAAATAGTTAATCTCCATATTAATTAATTCTTTGCATAAATATTTAATTTTCTTTTATAACCAAATTCTCTTTCAACATTGTCTACGTGATCTAAACAATGTAATACCATATGTAGAAAAAATTTAAACAGAAAAATCATGTGCTTGGTAACCAATTTCAATGTTTAGAGTTAGATAATACCCTAAAAATAACTTCACTTGTGTATGGAGAAAGTTCACAAATCTCCATATTAAATTATTCTTCCAGTAAAATACTTATCTCCTCTTATGCAATGGAATATATGTTCACATATAATCAAATGTCATTTCAAATTAAAGGACTCACAAATATTCATATCAAGCCATTCTTCCAAGAAAATACTTATATCTATAAAAGTCCACAAATCTCCATATTAAAATCCATTCTTCCAAGAAAATACGTATCTCATTTTTCTGCGGTGGAATATATGTTCTCATATAATATTTCATGTACATGCAGAAAACATAAATTTGGACATGTATTAAGTCATTCTTCAAAAACCATTTAAGTCTTTCATCTTTCTACATGGGATATATTCATTTTACATATAATAAAATGCTCTTTTAAATATCCCTTCTGTTAACTCCCAAAATGAAACCACCCTTTCGGCCGAGTTTTGGGTGGATATCATAGCTTTCAGTAGTATCTTCAAGTCATTTTTGAGTTTTTATAGTCGAAATTTTTTTTTTGGTTTTGGTGTGTCTTAGGAAATAATCGATCCATAAAGTCTTCTCTTTCGAAAATGTAATTGTTTACTTTCAACAGCTAACATCTTGTTAAAGGGTTCATTGTGCGTTGTGGAAAGAGATAGCTTTCAACAGCTAAGGACTTGTTAAAGGGTTCATTATGCACTGTGGAAAGCGATAGCTTCCAATCGTACCAAGGATCGCCGCTTCATCGGGCCTCAAAACTGCGGAAAGTGACAATCCTTGACGTACGGCCAAGATCGGCAACGCGAAGGGAGTACTTACTTCACGCCAAGCGATTTTCAAACGGCGTGGCACGCTATTTTTCTTCCCATACAAAGTGAGTTTCCATCAAACGACGGTGGAAAGTGTTCACTTCCACGCCTACCGTATTTTCTCCGGTTATCGCCACGGTGAAAGTAAGCCGAAAGTGATGGCGTGACCACCAAACACCCAGAATGATGAAGCTAATCTAATCACGCGTCACATCCACGATGCTACCTAAATATGATCATCCCCACGTCACAACAAGATCCCAGACATGCGCTAGTGGAAGCAAGAAATCATGGTAGTTCAAGCTCGTAAGACGGGATATGACAGAAATTTGAAATCTTTCTAGAACCCATGCGCTATCAACCATCACAACTCAAACGGCAAGTTCGCATCCCATGACGCAGTACGCATGAGGTTCGAATCACACCGGTCAACGTGAGGCTCCATATATCACGTGCCGTTCCCGGTGGTACACCTCGCTGGGCTCTGTATCAACCCAACAATGTAGAATAATTCGGTGACCGCCGCCACACGGTGACAAGGGTTCACCTCAAAAAAGTTAACAAATCACAAAGGCCGAAAGTGACAGGAAGCAAAACGAGACCCAAAAACGCTGCGGCCTCTGTTAAACGAGAACCTCAAAATAACCCATCTCTTTCCTGGAATCATTGATCCCAGGTTCAAAGATATTTTCAAAGGTGCCGTAATGGGATTCGTGAATGCCGTAAAGTAAGTCATCACACAAACAGGTCTTTGCAATGTCATTCTACGGTACCGTGAGTTCGGGCGGGCTCTGTAGAAATCAAGGTATATGAGAAGTTTATTGCAGAAGCTTCAGGGTTACCTATGACTGGGAAAAAATGGTTCAAACCACGGCTCTAAAAAAGCAAGATTTCAAGTTCTATTTGAAGGATGGATACAAACACAAAGCCTGGGATTCAAAAGGAATGTTGTTTACCTAGATTTAAGAGTGGGCGATGTCCAAAAGTTGTATATTACATCTGACGGTAGATACGACAAGCTAATGATATACCATTTTAAATTGATGGATCATTTTTCAAAGTAAAACCCAATCAATTTTAATACCTTACTTTTTATACCACAGCTTGATTAAAGTCTCCGGCATGAATTAGAGCTCGACCTTTGAGCATTAAGTCGACTCTTTGTCATCTAGGACTGATAAAACTCATCATCCTACAATAATTAAAGCTACAAGGGAGAAGTTGGGAACACTTCCTGCTCTGAGGAGAGGCTTTCTCCTTTGACCCTGCCATCTGTTCAAAATCAAACTGCAATTGAAAAGATGGCAGGGTCAAAGAAGAAAGCCTCTCCTCATAGCAGCATAAGGAGAAGAAGGGCCATACCAACACCTTCAGGAGATGAGATATCAGGGGTAAAACCTCACAGCTCAAAAAGGAAACTAAATTTTGAGCAGATTACATAGCCGACTGTACATCAGGACTCACGCCACCCTACACAACAGAGCACAAAGAAAGCATCTTAAATCTACCCTAATCAGATTCAGAGTCTAAGCAATAAGACCAATGCCCTGTCATCAAAATTTCTGAGCAATCAGCTGAATGTGCTCAAAATTATGACACATCAAGTAAAACAGAGCAAGGAGAATCGCCAAAGAAACCTAGGCCAAATAACCAGAAAATCAAACACCCGCGGAGGTAATTGCTCAACAAAGTTCGAGCGAAAATTAAAGATTGCATATAAAAAAGTTGTCCTAATAACTTTGCTCAAACTAATGCAAAGATTCCGAAGGTTAAGGAGAGCTGCTAAAGAGAAAAGGAAGAAGGAAAAAGCTCATCAACAACCGCAGCAGACTAATATTGCTTGCCCGACACCTCAAAAAACGAATCAGGGGATTGAAACAAAAACTAAAACAAAGGTCTCATCCAGAACTGCAAGTCCCCGCCTCATGTGGCATTCAATATGCAAGGTGAAAGGCCATATGTCAATTGATTTTAGTTAGAAATAAATTTTGAAGGAAAAAACTTTTTGTGCATAGCTGGACTTTCAACAATAGAAGCCAATTTTTCGCCATCTCGCTATCATAGCTTAACAACCAACCTGAAAGTTTCAAACGTTACCGGTTGAAAAGCTCTTCTCACCAGTTTTGTGGACGAACACTACGCTTTTGTTTCCAACTTTTTTTGAAGACATTCCAGCGTATCATGCATCATTAATTGCATGCAAAAAGGTCTGCATCTGAGGAATTTTTAAGTAACGCCATCACACTAATATTAATATCCTAAAACTCAACCATGAGTATTGGGGAATGAAACAGTCACACACAAAGGTGTCACGCTACCTCACCACATCGCAGGAGCTGGAAGCTGGAGAAAGAAGATGAGGGTTTTTTGCATGATGAAGACAATTCGAATACTCTTCTCTGTTATT
Organism: Picea sitchensis; assembly: GCA_010110895.2. Lineage (NCBI taxonomy): Eukaryota > Viridiplantae > Streptophyta > Pinopsida > Pinales > Pinaceae > Picea > Picea sitchensis. The sequence goes on along the minus strand of SNQJ01S0010709.1, from coordinate 75,981 downwards.
GAAGACTTTATTTCATAGTTTTTTAAGTAAAATAGGATTGTTTCTATTAAATAACAGATCCATGTTTTATTATCTGTGTAACCATCTTGTAAAGGTTATAAATGCCTATTTTGAAATCAAACAATGGTTCGACTCGATAGAAATACTCTTTTTGTACTTAGACTTATTATGCTAATACAGATCACGGTTTTCTTTTAGTTTTATCGTCGTATTTCCATTTTCCTTCCTCGGTGATTTCTTATCCGTTGTTAAGCTTTGAATGGCCATATCCCATTGTTTAGCTCATAACCTCATAATAAGTCTCCGTTGATTGTCTCTGTGACTCGCATTGGTTTAGTTACAATTTGTTCTCCATCCAATCTTTGCTGACCAACATTAATCAATCTTTGAGAGCACTGTCCATTTGTTTATCATATTCATGTTTAAATGCCATAAGCTATATTGAGATTGTCCCATCGATCCACATTCACCCCATAAAAACATTAATTTCTGTTACCAAGCACCTCGGTCCGCAACCACGAGGGTTTCTTTGGAGTGATAACAAATTGGCACCGCCGTTTTGTAGAGATCGCTTCAACTTTGGGAGATCTACATAGAGCCAAGATAGACAAACTCGACATCACTGGCAGTTTTTCGTATATCTTCATCCGGCGACTCCATTGGACGGCGGGTTCTAAAAGAGTTTCACACCGGCAAACCTTTAAGTCTCTTGACACGCTCTCACCCAAAAAATCATCAACATAGTAAAGCATTACTACCGACAGGCTCTCCTGATTCGCAATTTAATTGATTCGTGTATTCCAATTGATTCCATGGCTTTATATCTGAAAAATCTTTTGAAAACCTCTCACGGAATTCAAAAAATCTAAAGAAATGTACCCCTCATTCCCAAGCCTAGGGTAGAAGGACCATCTTTTTCATCTAATATCATCGATTCTTCCCTTGAGATCGAATTCTCATCTCGTCCGAAGAACATTCTTTCTCCATCTTCTTCTAATTCATCGCCTAGTAAACCTTCAAAGAGAATTCTGCACACTTATACAAATCCGCCTGTCCTTGAGGAAATTATCCAAGATCTATTCTCTACAAAGTAGCGGTTTAGCTTCATTGCTCAACCGGTTCTATAAAACCTCCTATCTCCCATCAACTTCTGAAACTACTCTTATGAATGAAGTAAGATGGGCATTCATTTCGAATTCAGGGGATTTATCTCCTCCATTATCTCCTCCAAATCACCCACCTCCTCCATTATCTCCTTCAAGATCTTCATCTTCATCTACTATCCAGTCATCATATGGTCGGTCGTCCCCAAACGAATGGAACATATTTTAGCAAATAGATATGCTCCTCTCATCTTGCCAAACCCCCTCTCTGCCATGCCAATTGGTGATTACTAGAAATACATGCCTAAGTTTACCGGAGCGGTGGGGAATACACACGGAAGAACACACATCGGTGGCATTTTATGCTTATGCGTAAAACATAAATATCTCATGTGAGGATGTATGGGATTCAGGGAGTCTTGTCCGTGAGTCCGGATGGTCAAGTCTGAAATGGTTCAAGGAGTTTCCAAAGAAAACCTCAATCACTGGCATGGAACAACTAGATGAGGCATTCCTAAAGTACTGGGGAGAAAGACGAAATTTATTATATTACATGTATGAATTCGGAAATTTAAAAAGAAAAGATGGAGAATCGCCTTTATTTTATTAAACTTATTCAACAAAATGTTTGGTAAGATCCCAGAAGAGATCAAACCAAGTGATGCAATGGCAAAGATCACATTCTTTGTTTCCTTCGATTCATATTTTTGTCTAATCCTCAGAAAAAAGAAGATCAGCCACACTTGCCTTGATGCAAGATGCTACCCTTGAAGTTGAATCAAACATCACGGCCTCTTAGAAGCTCAAAGGGAGGGTTGAAAAGAAGAAGTCTGAGGTAGACTCTCCTTCCTCTTCAAATAGTCAAAATGGAAAAATGGCTAAATGTTATGACCTAACACTTAGATGCCTAAGTTGAAAGTTCAAAAATCAAACACCGCCAAGAAAGCAAAGATCTAGGTAATCTAGCCCTGTGAAACCCAAATGCTTTTCATAGAAGAAAACAACCGCAAAACCGCATACTTGAAAAGAGATAGGAATCCCAATGAAGATCAAAGAATAAGAGTACCCCTTCAAAATGTAGTAATGGATGAAGAAAATGTTGATGAGCAAGAAGAGGGTGGAAGGTGACATTCATTGTGTGTCTAGATGACAGACATCTTGACACTCACACAACAAGACAACAATCAGTCGATGACCTAAGAAACGTAGTCTACCTCCTTGGTGATGGCATATTTATAGCAGAAGACAAGGGCAGATACAACCTCCACTCTAAATCCAAAGCTGCTCAAACAAATGCATCAAATCCCCTTGCAGAAGTTGCTGCTCCTGTTAAACAAAAGCACCATACATCAGAATATCAGCCAACAAATCCTTCAAAGGTGAAAACATAAACTCCTCCCAAGAAGATTGCTTCCCCTGACAGTCAGCCAGCTCCAGAAGTTCAACCTTTTTCTGAACATCACAAGGATCAAGAAGCCCCTTCAAAAAATTCCAGGTAAAAAATTCCAGGTAAAAAATTCCAGGTAAAAAATTCCGATAAAACTATTGATAAGGCTCCTTATTCTTTTAATTCAGCTTCGAAATTAAAAGATCAAGATTCCAATGCCCCTTGTTGAGTTGATGACGAATGATATGTTTAAAAGAGATATCCTCGGAACTTTGGATCCCCAGTCAGTATCCCATTCTTTTGATATCCTAAATATCTATGATGGTAAGCCAACCATAACTCTGGGCTCAATGGTAGAAGATAGGGATGAAAATTGTCCTCCCATTTTACATCTCTTTAAACATCCATGAAAAGACATTGCATTGTTTGTTGGACCTCAAGTGTTCCCCACAACTTGATGCCCAGCTTCATGGACGAAATCGAAATCACCAAGCTCACCATGACTTCTCTTCGACTTCGTGAAAAGTCAAATGTCTGGCGATTTGGTCGCGGACCTTGACCCAAGCGCCAATGAAAGCAATGATAATGGACATAGTGAGGAAGTTGATATTCCTCCAAAATTCGGATTCCTTTTATCAAGATCATGGATGAAGAAGCTAGGTGGAACTCTCCAGATGGACCTTTCCTATGCAACTATCCCCGTTTTCGGATGGGTGAACAGAAGACTTTATAGTGAGTCTCAATTAGCATATGTGATCGGCGATGAAAAGAACCCATCAAAACATCCTATTTATGCAATAGATACAGACATGGGATCTTGAATCTTACAATTTGATGACTCGCCGATGTCTACACCTTTGTCGTGTCCATCGTATCGGTTCCCGGTGTTCACGTAGATAGCGTAAGATGATCTCCTGGACTATGTTTTTGGACGGTGCTTGCACCAAACAGTCAGCTGGAGCAGGAATAGCATCCATTTCTCCCTCAAAAAAGACTCCCACCTGTCTTACAAACTTGAATTTAAGACAAAACAATATCGCCAATACAGCGCAATACTTTTGGGATTGAACGCAGCAAAAGCAAAGGGAATTAGAAAATTGCAAGTGTTCGGTGATGCATCCCATCAACTAAGTGAATAAATCTTCCCAAGCCAAGACCTCAAGGTTACGTGGATGAAGTCTTGAGGCCATTGTTTTGCGTATTTCGCAAATCACATTCGCGTTTCAGAGCCATGAATTAGTAACATTCACCGGTCGTGACGATGTGTTCATTCCTCCTTGCCCGCCAAACCGCCCTATGAAATTCAAGTCGACATAGACCTTCCTTCCCGACAATGAAATTTTGGAAAGTCTTGAGGATGATGTTGAACTTACCCAATTCCTTGCTGTAGTCGATGAATTTACAGAGTTCCAGATCGACCAAGACAACGAACACGATGACGAAGTTGAGCAGCCAAACCTCAAGAGAAAAATCGCAGCTCACAAGATAGTTAAGTTGTCCACAAATAAAATTCCTAAAGGTTGGTCCTTTGAGAGGGCTCGGACAACAACGACGCGGTTATCAAATTGCGCGTAGAAAGAAATCAGATGTTTTCAAATATAATGCGTCGCTGTCCAACCCCAACGAACCCAACGTCCACCAACCCGAATTTTCGCATATCTTTGTTGGCAAGATGATGATTCATAACCCTTCATTACCCAAGATTCCAACAAAACCCCCTTTGAATAAAGATACTAAACCATTTCATCAAAAGATGAGATCATTCAATCCTCTGCTGCTGCCCATAATGGAGAAAGAAATCAAGAAGTTGTTGTACGCTCACATCATTATTCCCCTCAGGTACTCAGAGTGGATTGCTAATCTTGTGCCTGTCAGGAAGAAAAACGGAGAAATCGGACTTTGACTCGTAAAATCAACGCGTTCCGTGAAAGACAATTACCGCTTCAAGATGGAGCATATGTTGCGGCAAAATGCGTTCAAGGTAATGTTCATCGATGATTCTCAATAACCGACAATACCACCCGAAGATAAAGAAAAATCGCCTTCACTAATTGCGGCACGCTCATACCTAAAAGATTTCGCCCGGCGAAAGGGTTTATTATTCCAAAGAGCAATGGGATATTGCTTATTATTAATAAAAGATAAATTTGTCTTAATTTATCTGATGATATCATCGTTTTCCTCGAAAGGTACCAATGTAACTCTATCCGCGAAGATTTGAGAGGAGGACATTTAAATGCCTGAGGTCTGGTATCTCTCTTAATCCCAAAAGTCTAATTTTGCACTTAAAGAGGGAAACCTACTCGGACACATTGTTTCTGAGGAGGGTGTCAAGATCGATCCAAAGAGGGTAGAGGCAATCAAAAATCTGTCCTCCTTAAGATATCTACTTGGAACTATTAATTTTGTCAGAAGATTCATTGTGAATTTTGATGAACTCACAAAGAACATTACCGCTATGTTATAAGTTATCGGTGATAAAGTGGACCGCTACCAGACGTACCTTTCAACTTATTACATCAAAGAGTCATTCACATACCTGTGTTGATTGTCTGCATTTTTCAAGGTATTTTATATTTTTTCGCTTGCTTCCAACGACACAATCACTGCAATACTTTTGCAGAAGAATACTGATGAACAGGAACAGCCAGTCGCTTTCTTTAGCAAAGTCTTGAGGGATGCGGAGACAAAGTATGAGTTGCTGGAAAAAAAAAGCCTATGCACTTGTCAAGTCAATGAAAGCTTTCAGAGTTTACATACTTCAAGCCAAGGTAATAACTTACATACCCTCCAATTCAGTTAAAGATGTTCTTGTCCAACCCGATATTGATGGCAAAAGAAGTAAGTGAATAGCTATCAATGAAATACGTTCCAAATAAAACCGAAAGTTAGTAAAGGCCGTGGTTCCTCACAAACCGCGTATTATAATCGCAAGTCGCCATTATGCAACCCGATGAGTATTGACGCTATAAATGTTCCATCTGCGAGAACAATGAAGGTAAGGAGATGCAAGTTTCAGCTCATCTAGAAGATTGTGAGTGGTACAGTAGCATCATAAAGTTTTTGCAGACTCTATCAGTCACATCAGATTTGACAAAAACACAAAGAAGGGATTTGAAGTTAAAAGCTGTAAATTTCTGCATAAACGACAATTTACTGTTTTGGAAAAATCCCATTGGTTTGCTATTAAGATGTGTAAATCAAGAAGAGGCAAATGTAATGAAAGAATTTCACAATAGTGAGTGTGGAGAGCATCACTATTGCCGTCGTGTTCACACAAAATCTTGAGATCAAGTTACTATTGGCCATCTTTATTTTCTCGTGACGCTTATGAATTTCCAGAAAATATGCGATGTCGAGATCTCAAGGTAGAAACAATCAAGTCCCCGGCCTTCCAAGCCCGTGAGTAGTCACCGGCTCTTTTCGCTAGTAAATTGACCAGGCTAAATCCACCCTAGCGGGCGTAAAGATCGTGGATTCCGGGTTGCCACCGCATTACTTTAAGGCGGATTGAGGCTATTCCCACCGGAATGCTAATCACACCGCCATCATAACCGGTGAAAATATATTCACCGATTTGGCTGTCCCAAGAGGTTAGTGATTGATAATGTTGTTGCTTTCAAAGATAAACAATTGGTAAAATTATGTGAAGAGACGGGAATTCAAATTCGGTACATTCCATACCTACCATATCCGCAAGGGAATGGTCTGTCTGAGTCATCGAACAAGAGTTTGGTCAGAATCATATAGAAGCTGCTTGAACAGAATGTCAGAGTTTGGGACTCCAAATTAAAGTTCGCATTGTGGGTTGACAGGGTAACGAGCAAAAAAAATCAATTGGTACATCCCACTTTCTGTCGGTATGGTAATCAGGCCATATTTCAAGTCACGGCCGTCGCCGCAAACCACAGAAACGCGATGAGTGTCCAAATGATCTAACTAGAGATTCATGATTTGGTGCGCCACTTGCAACGTGATAGAGACCAGCTCTTGTGAAAAAGGTCTGAATGCAATGAAATGATTAAAACAAAATTTCACAAGAAGGTCAAATCAGACGTATTCAAATTAGGGGACATGGTCTTGAAGTGTGATGCAGCAAGGCAGGAGAAAGTGAAGCACAGAAAATTTGATGCTTTTTGGACAGGTCCTTTTATCATAGAAGAAGTGCACCGTAATGCAATGACCTCGTTCAAACTCTTTCAGGCGAGCAAGTAGTAGGTGGCCCTTTCAACGGGCGTTTCCTCAAGATCTATTTTTCATAAGGTTTCTTGTGAAGCCAGGTTCTATTTGTACATATTTTCTTTTTCAGTTTTGCTTTCTTTACTTTGTCATTCAAATAAATCCATGCCCAATGGAACTAGAACCTATTTTTCATTTCAACAAGGCTACCGAAGTCTAGTTAGCCCGGTCACTTCACGGGGAGATGCCCATCCCAGCTGGAGCCAAATGTTAACTCCCAAAAAAACCCGCCGAAGCCTTTGGGTGTGGATATCATAGCTTTCGTAGTATCTTCGTCATTTTGAGTTTTTATAGTCGAAAAATTTTGGTTTTGGTGTGTCTTAGGAAATAATCATCTCATAAAGTCTTCTTCAAAATGTAATTGTTTACTCAACGCCTAACATCTTGTTAAAGGAAACATTGTACCGGAAAGCAGCCAGCTTCAATCACCTAAGGACGTTGTTTCATCGGTTCAAAACGCTGTGGAAAGTGACAAGGAGCGAAAAGATTGACAGACAGTTCACACGTGGCACGATAAGGAGAGTACTTACTTTCGCGCTGAGGAACATTTTTCAAATGATGTGGTACATTGTTTTGCTTTCCACAGCTAAAATTAATTTCCTATCAAACGGTGCGCTGTGGAAAGTGTTCACTTTCCGCAGCCAACAGAGCCCGGTCGCGTGTCGGTGAAAGTGGTAAAGCTTAGCTGCGATGGCGGAAAGGAATGTTCACCAAACACCAGATTCCGTGATGAAGCACCTAATCACGCAGCTCACATTCACGCATGCACTAAATGATGAGGTGATCACCCCACGCCACAACAAGCAGACATGCGTCAGGAAGCGTGCAATCATGGTAGTTCAAGCTTGTATAACGAGAAAAGACAGGAATTTGAAATCTTTCCAGAACCCACGCACAACTATCATCACACCCCAAATGGCAAGTTCACACCCGGCGATGCAGGTACAGATAAGGTTCAGAGGGTCTAACACCATCAAATCGTGAGGTCGACATATCACGTGCTGTTTCCAGGGTACACCCAAGGTTTGCATTTCACCCAACACGGAGAAGAAGCCAAGACTGCTTTCAGCAACACAAGACAAGGTTCAACCAAAAAAGTTACATAAATCACAGTGGCTGAGTGACAGAGCTGCAAAATGGGAAAGAAACGCGATGGCCTCTTGTTAAAACGAGAACTCATCGATTTATCTTTTCTGGAATCGTATCCCGAGGTTCAAAGATATTTTCAAACGCAGGATGCATGGAATTCGTGAACAGATTGCAAAGTGGGTATCATCAAGCCACAACCGAGGCCTTTGCAATGTCATTCTGATGGTACGTATTCGGTGTCTCTGAAACCAAGGTGGACAGAAGTTTATTGCGGTTGCCGTGGTTACCTATGATCCGGTAAAAAATGGTTCAAAACCACGGCTCTAAAAAGCAAGATTTCAAGTTCTATTTGAAGGATGGATACAAACACAAAGCCCGGACTAAAGGAATGCTAGTTTCACACCTGGACGAAGAGTGGCAGCACTTATTCAAAGGTATTCAGTTATATATCACATCCAAGGTAGATACGACAAGCTAATGATGTGTCACTTTAAATTGATGGATCATTTTTCAATCAAGACTCCAATCAATTTGCCTTAATTTTTATACCACAGTTTCATTAAAGTCTGGTAGTATAACAGCTCTAAATTCATATTAAGTCGACTCTCTCACACATCGGTAGTATCCATAAAACCTATCATCCTACAAGAATTAAAGCTACATGGGAGAAGTTGGGAACACTTCCTGTTCTCGGAAGGTTTCGAGACTCAAAATCAACCGCAATTGAACAGATGGCAGGATAAAAGAAGAAAGCCTCTCCTCAGACAAGCATAAGGAGAAGAAGGCCATACCAAAGACCTTCTTCAAGATAGATATCAGTGGGTAAACCCTCACGCTCAAAAAGGCGAAACTAAATTTTGAGTGTAGACAGAGTCGACCGTATTATCAGACCCGCTACTCCTACACATCAGAAAATAGGAAGAACATCCCAAATTTACCTTACTCAGATTCATAATCTGAAGAGAAAGATCAGTGCCCCGCCATCAAGGGCTCTGAACAATATGCTGAATGTGCTCAAAATTATGACACATTAAGTAAACAGAGCAAGGAGAATCGTCAAAGAAACCTATGCCAAATAAAGCCCATAAAATCAAACACCTCAAGGAGGTAATTGCTCAACAGGAAGTTCTAGAGCTGAAAATTAAAGATGATATAAAGTTGTCCTAATAACTTTGCTCGCTAAACGCATCGCGCGATTCAAAGGTTGGCCAAGGAGAGCTAAAGAGAAAAGGAAGAAGGAAAAGCTCATCAACAACTCCGCAGACCAAGGTTGCTTGCCCCGACACCTCAAAAGGCTAATCAAAGGATTGAAACAAAGCTAAAGCAAAGGTCTCATCCGGATCTGCAAGTCCTCGGGCCGTGGCGTACTAATATGCAAGGTGAAAGGCCATATGTCAATTGATTTTAGTTAGAAATAAATTTTGAAGGGAAAAAGCTCTCTTTTGTGCATATCGGGACTTTCAACAATGCCAGGCTACTATTTCGTTACCTGTTAGTTGTTGAAAGTGATAGCTTTCAACAGCTATCCCGTGAAAGTTTTAAACGGTCTTGCTGTTGAAAGCTCTGAAGCCAGGTTTTTGTGGACGAGATCACTATAGTTTTTTTCCAACTTGTTTTGAAGACATGCCAAAGTATCATGCATCATTAAATTGCATGCAAAGGGGTTTAAAATCAGGTATTCGAGGAATTTTTGGATACGCCTTCAATACCATATCCTAAAACTCAACCATGAGTATTGGGGAATGAAACAAGCTAGGTGTCACATCGCCTTCACTACATCGCAGATACCGGAAGCCGGAAGCGTATAGGTTTTTCCATAATGAAGCATGACACCAATACTCTTTCCTCTAATGAAGACTTTATTTTCATAGTTGTTAACTAAAATAGGATCAAGCTTTATTAAATAACAGCATCCATAAGCTTTTAGATCTCGTGGTAACCATATTGTAAAGGCTATGGGGCTCATTTTTAATCAAACAATGGTTCGATTCTGGACAGAGATATACTCTTTTTTGTGCTCAGACTTATTATGCTAATACAGATCACAGATTTCTTTTAGTTTTGATTGTCAGCTTTCCATTTTCCTTCTGCATTTTTATCTGTGTTGTTAAGCTTTGAATGGATGTTATCCCATTGTTTAGCTCATAACCTGATAATTAGTCTGTTGATTGTCTCTTAGACCCTGCTATGCATTGGTTTAGTTACAATTTGTTCTCCATCCACCTTTAAGTTACCTGCTGATTAATCAATCCTTGAAAGCGCTGTCTATTTGTTTATCATATTCATGTTTGAATGCGATAAGCTATATTGAGATTGTCCCATTGATCCACATTCACAAAATACAAAAACATTCATTTCTTAAGTTACCAAGCACCTCTGGTCTGCAACCACGGAGGGTTTCTTGGAGTGATAACACCTTCATCATGATCTAAACATAAGTGAGATCATGTATGTGCATAACTTTTTTGTAAATCTATAAATGTTAGTTTTTGTCGTTAGTAAGAAATTACTTAAGAGTTTGGCAATAACCCAATAATAAATTCACCTCATTGTATGTAGAGAACACAAATCTCCATATTATGTTATTCTTGGACAATAAGGCAAGGAATGCAATCGAAGAAAGTTTAGAAACTTCCCCTTTTCTGATGTGGGATAGAGTTTGTTCTCAAATAATCAAATGCTCAAGTTCAAAATTAGGTCTACATCATGATCTAAACATAAATAAGATTGAATGTATCATTTTAGATGATGATAATATTATATAGGAGTTCTATATATTTTCTCAAATAATCAAATGCTCAAGTTCAAAATTAGGTCTACATCATGATCTAAACATAAATAAGATTGAGTGTATCATTTTAGATGATGATAAGATTATATAGGAGTTATATATATTTCAAAATGATTTATAAAAGTGTTGAAAAGTTATATAGACACTAGTTGAGTAACCCTTCTATGAATAGGAAAGGCTTAATTAAAAAGTTGATCAAACAAAAAAATGAAAAAAGTAAAAAAATAAGCATATTCAATACAAATAAGCTTGAACACTTATATGTAAAAGGTTCATCATAACAACAAACTAAAACTCACTAATGTGCAATGGACATACATTTAAGAATCATCATGAATAGACACATCCTTCTCAGGTATGGAGGCATCCTCCTCAATCCCAATCTCTCACACTCTCTTCTCCACATTTTGTTCAAGCACACTCTTAGACACTATCTTCTCCACATTTCCCTATAATACATTTCAAATTTGTACATTTAAAAATTAAATTTAAATGATTTTAGCACATTAAATTTTAATTTTAAATTTTGAAACATGTAATACCTATGATGTGCCAACCTGAATATCATTAACCACACAAGAGGATCGAATTCCCATGAACAGTTGAGTCACAGTCTTACCCACCATACCATAAGATTCAATAAATTATATATATATATTTAAGACATTTTCCTTTTAAATTAATAATTTAAATGACATTGCAATTTTCATACATAAATAAATTTGTTTTCAACATGCAATGATACTTGTAAACTCCCACCCTCTTCAAACTCTCACAATGATAATTGGGAAAACCATTCCCAAGTAGTGAGAGATAGAATAGGGATATGTGAACAACACAAATAAGAATTAAATAGGGTTCAATGTGTTCACATTAATACAAAAACATAAATTTTGTGTATGTTGATTATTCAACAAGTTGTGAAGATTGGACAGCTAAAGTGGTCATGTGTGGGTATTAAAAAACATATACTTAATTCAACCCATCCAAATTTAAATGCATTGAATCAAGTCACCTATTTACTAGAGATTCATTTAACGTATGACCAAATTACAATTAATGATGATAACAACTCAATTATTTCTAAAGATACAATGATATGTATCTAGATCTAGAACTACAAGAAAATTGTCCTCAAATTCATGATAATTTTACTAACTATAACACATATAAATCCGATGTTCGGTTCATCATTCTAAATTAACACCTTCAAACCATTACAATTTTTTTTTTCATAAACCTATATATCTTCTACGGACATGGAATCTATCTCCTCATATGTTTTGTAAACAAAATTGGCTCGAGAATTGGCTTCATCTCTCTAACGGTTCAAACCAACATCAACACCATAAAAAATTGATTCTAAATTTTCTTTGATTGCATTCCTAGCCTCCTTGCCAACATCACATATATCTCACATATCTGAAAGTAAGGAACATTCCCTTATCAGACGAGATACCAAAGGTCATGGAGGCCTCTACAATGTTGCATTTTGATATTTTCTTTTCTGATCGTATGTTCGTCATTTACCACCCCCATAATAATTAGACGGTAGGTTGGTATAATCAAGGTGCATTCCCATGAAAAAATATGCATAAAAGAGTCTATAAAAGTAATGTGGAACCTCATCATTCCACAACAACTTCCCATATGTTACCAAAAATCTATTGTAAATATGTCGTGCTATATTGGGGTGCTTAAAACGTTGCATTTTCAACATCTTTCACTTTAGCCCCTCTTTGAAATTGAACATTGAAATTGCATCTTCTTTTGAAAATCTACTTTTTACTACTTCCCATTTATCAGGACCCATTACCTATGACTTTCGTCTCCTCATCAAATCGATAAAACTATCATTCATTGGCCACATATTTTGATATGTATCTATAAAGTTTTGCAATGAATGAAAAATAATCTCCAAGATTTTCTTACTCTCTCGAGGGAGATTGAAGCACCTCAAATAATTTTGCAGACTGATTTTAACACCTAAGCATCATTTGAGGGTCATTATTTCAATATACCCTTCCCAAGGAATCTCATCACCAACATCTAAGGGATAGGTGGACGTAGGCATCTAATCTCTTGTTTCTTGATAATTTCCCCTGAATCCACCTTCATTCTCTTCACCAACATTGGAATATTCATGATAACCACTCTCTCTTTAATTATCTTCTCTCACATTAAACTCATCCTCTACATATACACATTTGAAACTAATTAAAACATTTTACAGAAAC
>SNQJ01S0010709.1:34480-63125 GCA_010110895.2 Picea sitchensis | reverse complement strand
ATTAGTAATGTTATTTTATTTATGTCGGCTTTAGGCCATTAAAACCTCCTAGTCTCCTATATATACCAAGGAGACATTTTCATTTTGAATCATCTTGTACTCGAACATTTAAGTGGGGTAAAAGGAGTTTGCCCCCTCGAAGAGGCTTATTATCTGATATTATCTCTTTTTCAAGGCGTTGAGTACTTTTCTTGAGGTTTTCTATGCTATATTGATGTTTGGTTCTTAACATACAATCTCCACATTAATCATATCATCCGATATCAACTTGCATAAAAATATCATGATACAAATTGAGTCATCTGGTCCATTCTTCCTCTCACATCTTTGATATCTGGAAGAACATCTTCCCTCAGGAGATAAGACATCAGCCATGGGTTATCTTGACTATTCTTCTCAAGCATAGAATAATAATTGTCCTTGACTTTTGAGCCTTGACCATTCACCTAACTGGGCCATTTCTCCAACACTAATCATAGTGCAACTTGGAGAGAATGAGTCTTCCCTAGGGAATACCTGTCCCTGATTGTTGAACCTAGACCATTCACCTAAATGAGCCATTCCTCTAGCACTAATCATAGTGAAACCTGGATAGAATGAGTTTTCCCTAGGGAATGTCTATCTGGACCATTTCTTAATGGAAATGATTGTCCTACACCAACCTCCAAAATGGACCATTCTTCGAAATTGCTTACAAATGTGAACTTAGAAAGAATGATTGCCCGACGAGGTTGACCATTCTACTTGACCACTTCTCAGAGTGACTTCCAAGAATAATTATTGTCCTATACCATTCCCCCACACTGGATACTGGTACATCAACAATCTATCGGACCATTTTCATTACAAAAATGACTGTCTGATTTGGACCATTTTTCAAACTGGAAAATTCTTGCTCGTTAGAAATCTCAAACCACTTTCGGAACTGGAAAGGAACTGCTCATCCTAGACCATTTTTCAAACTTCAAAATGACTATCTATAAATCAATAACATATCAATTCTCCCTCACAACCTAGGAGTAATCTCTTCCTTTTTCAATAAGGAATTTGTCTCCACGAGCCCCAACTTGTTTCTTAAGTTTGCAAATTTTTCATCTTGGATAGAGGCTTTACCAAAATATTTGTTATCTTCTCATTTGTGGAGATATATTGGAGATCCACTTCTCTTTTCTGGAATTCATCATGGATAATATAATTCTTGATCTCAATGTACTTCGGTCTGTCATGGAACACTGTTTTTCTCTGAAGGCTTCATATATCTCTGATCATTACAATATATCATGGTCGAATTCAACACTTTTGTTTCCTGCTAGCTCATGATATTGTGGCAAGGCTCAAACTGAAACATATCCAAGTAGCACTTCTTTTGTCATCAAGAGAGTTTTTCATGGATTACCAATCCATCATCCCAGACTTTTGAGTAACTATTCTGATACATTATCTCTTTCATAGAAAGTTTTCACCATGCTTCTGTTGTATATGAGATACTCTGCATCAAGTTGTTTGAATCCATACAAGGTCTTATTATATCTGCATACATGGATCTCTTTCTGGTATAATCTTCTTTCTCACTTTCTTTATTGGGAAGAACAATATTTTACATGTAAATTCCAATCCATGGATACTACAAGAGGTATATTTGGTTTAGTGGTCAATAGTGATCAATTGGAACAAGTCAATAGTGATCTCAATACTAAGAGGGAAACAAGCACATGTTAATTACAAGTATTTCTTATATGTTTACTCATAGTACATTGTACATATCCTTATAGTAATGAAGAGAGTGAATCAATGGGATTACTAGTCAATCGCTAGCATGTTGCAAGTTGTGTAAACTAACATGTAATTCGGCCATGTATGTGTACATGGACAAGGACAAATTTAGTCCTTTCCCTGTACATGGACATGGCCGAATTCAACCCTTTCCATGTATAGGGATAGGGTTGAAATCGAGCATGTCCCTGTACATGGACAAACACGAATTCATCCATGTCCTTGTACATGGACAAGGCCGAATTCAACCATGTCCATGCATAGGAACATGCACAAATTCAGCCCCGCCCATGTACAGAGACAGGGCCCAATTTGGACCTGTCCCTTTACATGGACAGGACCAATTCAGTCGTGTCCATGTATAGGGACATGCCTGAATTCGGCCCTATCCCTGTACATGGACATGATCGAATTGCCTTATACATAAGTATAAATCCTCAATAATAGGCCTAAGACTTTATATAACCCAAGGAACAAACCTAAATCATATGCCCAATCCTCACATAATACTTCCTTTCATATAATGAGAATAATTCTTTGGACAAATTTATAATATAAAAATAAACAACTTTACTCAAAACACAAAACATCTAAATAAAAAAAAAAAAAAAATTTAGGAATAGGCATCAGAATTACCTGGAACCTAAAGTAGAAAGAACGAACAGTAGCAATCAACAATAATGAACAACAACAATAAATATTAAACAACAACAACAACCAACAACAACCAACAACCACTGCTAGCAACAACCAACAACAACCACCAAGCAATAGTTCAAAAAAATGTAAAATGAACAATGTGAGGGGGATATATAAAATCATTTTCAACTGAAAGGTTGTTTTAGATGAAGCCCATTTTTGGCCAAAAACTATGTCATCGAGGAAAAATCCATCTGGCTTCTTTTGTCGGAAACATCTTTAGTCCAAAATGATGTTACCGGATTTTGTTTCCCGGTTAATATGGTACACGACATTCGAGGTCATTGTCACGGTACAGTTTGATTTGACGTCTAAGGTTTCGTCCGAAAAGATGTGTCTTTCGGCCAAAAAAAAGTCACTAGGAATTTTGGAGACCCGATTCTCACAAGAGTGTTCGCCACCTTCATGATTTTACCCTTTGTGCGTAAAATTATTTTACCCCAAGGGATTGGATCCCTCTCCATTAAAATAAATCAAGAGCTAACATGGGTCTAGTCTAGTGTTGGATTACTGAGAGGGGGGTTGAATCAATAATAGAGAAATCTAATCCTTTTTAACCATATAATGCAATTGTTATATCAATGTAGAATTATCATCAAATATTTGTAGATTAAATAAACAATGAACAAATGAAAAATCATACACATACACCAGTTATTTTATGTGGAAACCCAAAGCGGGAGAAAACCACAAAATTATTTTTCTTATATGTCCTGAATAATTACTTCCTCTATTTTCTAGCTACAACTGGAAGGAGGCTCCAACCACCTAGTTTCTCAGGCTACAGCCTGAGGGAAGCTCCAACTCCCCAATTCTCTAGCTACAACCAGAAGGAGGCTACAACCCCCTATGATCTATGGATACAACCAGAAGGTGGCTACAACCACCTATCATTTCCCCATCCAACCACCCTGATGTATAAGTATAATTATGGAACCACTATTACACTATCATTGTGAGATATACTATTGTAAATCTGTACCAATCAACCTGCACCAAACAACCTGTAAAAATAACCTGAACCATGCATCAACCATACATCAACCTTTACCTCAACCTGTTATCAACCTATACCATAAATAAGTGCATCAACCATGTACCAACCTGTACCTCAACCTGTACGATGAACAAGTGCATCAACCATGCACCAAACCTGTACAAATAACATGTCACAACAACCTGCCCAACCAACCTATCACAACAACCTATCTCATCAATATTATCAACCAAATAAACAACCCGCCTAACCAACCTATCACAACAACCTATCTCATCATTATTAATAACCAACAAATCAGATCTACTCACCAAGATCAATCACCAAGACAACTCTCAAATATGTGCATCAACCAAGCATAACACAACAACTCATAATCATCACCAATATCAATATGTGCTTCTAATGATATACCAATACTAGTATGTTACATCATCCATAAACCATATGTCAACAATATGTTGAGGGGTCCTAAATCCATTTAACTCAACAACAGGAACCAAACCCACCACCGAATCCCAATTAGACTCTGCAACATTTAATAGTGGAATGGTTCTCCAGATCTTGCCATCTGTCCAAACAATCGATGGGTTTTACGTTTTCTAGTGAAACTTTCTCATTCAGTTTGGACGTTCTCTTTTTGTATTTTCTCTTATAAGTGGAACCATTACAAGATAAGAGTCGGTATAAACCAACTGGGTAACAAGGTGGGAAAACTTAACTACTACAGAAGTCTGAGCTTCAGATAACCCTTTCACTCTAGCATGCATACAATGATTCTCTACCACAGGCGTAGTAATAATACATTAACCTGATGGTGTTCAAATTGTTGGCTAAAACACAATTTATCAGAAGAAAACATGCATGTGATAAACGATGGAAAGAAAAATAGTTCCTTAACTCTAATCATCAATCACATATTAACACAACGATTTACTTTCATCATTAAAGATAAGAACTATAAAACATTGAATCACATAACTTATCAACAGATTTAGAATCTCTTTCTCGTTACAGCATACGTTCATGAGATGAAATCGGAAATAATTCTTCTCCACATCCAATCATACACACTTTTAATGAAAACACAAACTTGTCTCTGGTCCTAAACAAGACTTCTCAATTAAGGCATCTCCAAAATAGTTCTTTAAAATACCAAAAATGAGGGTCTTTGCAATGACCATCGACCATTGCTAATAGGCCGATCCTCCTATTTATAACATACTATTAACTAAAAATAACTATTAGTCTTCCAACTATTCACCACATGGCACTTTCTTCTATTAGTCTTCAAAGAGTCATCAAATGATATCGCTTGAGTGGATGACTCTTCTCATACTCCGACCATTTTATGAATATATCCTCGCATGTGTTAGCATACGGGAATATATGTTGTTCCATTGGGGCTGAAATAATATCTCTTATCTATACTGCATGTGCCGGATACTTGACTATTTTGGCACTTAACTGTTGCAAGATGGCTCAATATTTGATCAGGTGCTCCATGAACTGTTGCAACTGTCTTGGCACCATGTCTTCCACCTTTTCTATTTATTCATCCCATGGTGAGTCTTGTTCAGCATGCAATTTGACTATGTCACGCAAGTCGACAAAGTCATCAGGTGTGCCAAATTCAGGGAGGTCAATGTCTTTCATTACCTGGTTGATCTTGGACCATTTTTTCTCACACTTAGCCCATTTCTCTTGGATTGACCGATGAGCTTCCTGAGCCATTTTAACCCAATATTCGATTGATTTCCTTATGCGGTTGATGTTTCTTTCTCTTAGCACTCGGATGTCGTTCTCTTCAGCGTCTTGGCCCTATTGCACCACGCTGATATAGTTGATCCTTTCCATGGCCTGGTGTGCTTTCTCATACCACCTGTTCATATATTTTTTCATCGCCATTTCCATGAGGGTTTCTTCTTGAATATCGTCTATCTTTGAAGTGAATAGGTGTCGTTCATCTGTAAATTTATTGTAGGCATCCTTGAATTCTCTCCTTAGGAACACCGCATCGTGTGTGGTGTCATGGTAATATTTCACCAAGTGGTGAAAATGTTTCAATTCTTTCAGAGCACCAACTAGCTCCTATTCATCCCTTTTCACTCTATCTAGGGTGGCATCTATGATTTCCATCCCTGTGCTGATAAGTTAGTATGTATTTCCATGCTCTGTGTTGATCATATTTTCCTCCATGGTGATGAGGATGTTGTGATATAGAGTGATCCTCCTCTTCTTGGTGGTTCTCTGCATGATAGCTTTCATTTTCTAGTCATAAGAGATGGCATGTATGTCAGCGAATTCATCCACAGGTTCAGGGATTTGTTGATCTCCCCATGTGAGCATATTTCTCAGGCTCCCGATGGTGTATATTTGTTCAGAACTGGGTTCTTGAACTTCCTCCATATTTTCCAAAGGTTCAACTTCTATTTGTTTCTCATCAGGAAGTTGAGTACCAATTGAAATTGAAGCGTGGAGTTTAGACTCGGTACTTACTTGATAATTGATCGTTCAGATGTTGATTTCTTGTTGTGGAGGTTCTTATTTTTGTTCACTCGACCCTGGCTCAGCCTTCAAACTATCCAATTGGGTTTCTGGTGCATCAGGAAGCTCAGTGTCTAAGACACTTTGGACCTCTTGTTCATTCTATGGAAGGTCCCAAATTTGAGCGTCGGGAGTTGGAGAAGATGCCTTCTTGAGCTCCTTCTCCTCAGTGATCGACACAGGAGTCACCAGGGACACTTCTGGGCTTTGTTCATAATCATATATGTTTATCAATTCATGGAGGGGGTTTGGTGTACTTGTTCTCCCTAATGTTCCTACTATATCAGGCTGAGATAAAACATCCCTGGTTGATCCGGCTGATGGTGTTGTAATTTTTGGGTGATCTAACCCGATGATTTCATCAATTTCTATTAGCTCCAGACCACTTGTACCTACTCGGCTTTCATATGGGTTGTCTATAAATGACCCTATCATTACTATGAGGTTTGGGTCATCTCAAGATAGATTGATTACTCGTTGAGCCTGTTCAATCATGAGCAACCCCTTTTCTTGTGCATCTTGTGTCATAGGGAAACCTCTATCCTGCACCGGAGCTACCAGGGGAACTTATGTTGCTTCTACTGCTTTCATTTCTTCCCTCACTCTGAGGGCCTCTTGAGTCGATTTATCTATGGTTTCAAACTTTTCATCCAAGATCATGGACCTAAAAATGGTTATTTTTGGGTCAGCCATCCTTTCCACCACCTCGTCCTAGTCTTGGGAGTTTTCTGTGAAGATTTGATCTTCAAATTTGTCGTGGGCATATGGCTAGCAGGATGAAACTTGTGAAGCATGTTTCAATACCAGACCCTCTGGATCATTCTTATGGAATTGGCCTGTTTGGAATCTAAACTCTAGTTGGCTCAACCCTTCTTGTTTGGCTTGGGTGGTGTCCTTCACCAAGTAGAAACCTACATGGAAACCATAAGGTATGAACACCCGCTTCTTGTCCTTGACTATGGTAGCATTGTAGCCTTGCAGGATGGTTTCATAGAACATTTATCCTACTACAAGATGGTTCGAGACATGATTCGATAGGATATGTGGTACTTCGGTGGCCCCAAACACCCTAATGTAGGTGTCGTGCTAGTCCAAGTACCGGTGGCCTACCTTTGATATCATATTCTTGGCCGCAAATGATAGTCTCGTGCATTCTTTCTTAAAAAGAATGAAATAAATTCATGCAATGAATTCATCGCAAATGAGGGAGTAAGACTTCTTTTTCTTGTTCTCCCATAGGATGTTGAAATAAATGTGGATTGGGAGCTCTGCGACATGCCAGCTCAGATTCATGCCGACGAAGATGTTTCTCGCACACATGAAATCAAGAAGATATGAAGCCATGTATAAGGGTGGTGTCTCTCCTTCCTTCATCATATGAGCCTATTCTATACATATGGTCAGTTACTTAAAAATTATTTCTCCCCAATTGAAACTTCTCTCGACAATTTCCATTGTGTAAACTAAAGGCATCCATGCCTCTGAAAATATGGAGCAGTCCTTCTCTCCATATAATCAGCATATGAGAGCCATCAAAAATATGTATCGCTCAATTAAGTTGGTCATATGGTACTAGCCAGTTCTTTGGTTGGTGTATTTCCTGTCTTCCCTCCACCATGAGGCCATCACCTGGCTGGTTTCATCGTGCTCATAGAACTTCACGACGAAATATGTATTCAGCCGCTCCTCGGGGTCTCAAAGTTTGTAGTCTTTTTGGACCTCTACCGGAAGGAACACCCCGACACACCCACCATTGTCATCATTGATTAAGAATTTATGTGTGTCTGTGTGGTCAATGAGCCACTTCAAAACTTCAATACATGGAAAAATATGGGTTCTTCATGCAACCATATGTAGGTACGACCGTCGAATGTTCGAGAACAACTCGTCGTTGAGTGCTCTTACATCTGGGTCACTATGTGGGATATATTTCAGGTATTATTCCAGGATAATCTTTTTAAAGAGATCTCCCCATTGTGGGAGTGTCTCCTTTGTCCCTGTGCTTGCCAGTGTATCTCCAAAGGCTGAAGGCTGAATAAAAACCTTCATCGTTGTTTTTTTTATGACAGGTTTCGGTCTCAGAGTGTATTCCAATTTTTTTGCAACCTCTGGGGAGGAGCCTTCACCTAACTATGGTTCTTTCATCTTCGGCACCCTCGACAATCATCTCGTGGTTGGTTTTCTTGGAGGCATTGTTCCTACAATCAAAATAAACCTTCAAAGACATTTGAATAAACAAAATTGGATAAGAAGCATATAATTTGTAGCCATGTAAAACTTACATACTTGGATATGTACCTATGAAGCCTGCTAAAATATGGTTATTTTGATACTCATGGGATCTCTGGAGCCTTTGAATTATTCGTCTCGCTTCTCTGGATTCTCTGAATTTCCTTGCGGGCAAAATGATTATGTTGATAATGGCTCAAGTGAATTTAAACCAAGGAAGAACTTATTGTGTCACATCAACCATTCAATTTGGATGATGAGTGGAATTTAAACAAATATGCCACATAATCTCTGCAACTTAAATTCATTGTGGGTTGACAACGAAGGAATGGGGGTGATGCGGTCTATCGGTGATTTTAAACGGTCATTTTGATTGGCGCACGAGGCAACATATAATGATTGATTTCGTATTAATTATCCCCTTAAATGCTCAATATCTAATCATATCTAACACTAAAATGTCCCATCATGTCTCTTTCTCAGTGGGTCGATCGAGGATTCGGGTTACGCCATGATCGTTTTTTTCAATGTCTCTTGCAAAAGTTCCGACGCCGATCAATGTCATCATACAAAGATGTCGTGGAAAAGTCGACTTGGAGGTGCAACTTCGAACTAGGGTACCAAGAATGACTTGGGGTAAAACTAGGTCGTACGGTTCTCCAATATGGAACATGCAAGTGGTGTTGAATACCAGTGACCTAATCCACATGTATTAATCGAAGAAAGGACTTTCCTTAAGTTGTAAGCTCTAAAACAAACCTTCGCTTTCCAATGCCAAAAATGTATACAGGGTCACCCATCGACGATAAACCTATCATGTGTTTTTCTACAGATTAGCTTCCTCGAAAAAGTCTTAATTCTGAAACACATCGGGGATCGACAATCAAGAGAACTCTTTAGTGTGGTCAGAAAGTTCGTTACGATCCTTTTAGGTCTTCCCTAATTCTGATAAGCGCGTCAGGTATCAATGATCAACAATATCTTTTCTTTCTTTGTTAATGTCTATTCCCCTCATTTTACCGATGTCGATGAGGGATCATCTATCATAGATACTTATTAAAACATTCTCGAAAACAAAAACTTCCTTTTTTTGATGTCGATGGAGATCAACGCTTGGTGACTGAGGTTTCCTAAGTGGCTATTTTCCTTCCTTGAATTCATTTCGATGCCAAATATGAGTGTGTCAGGTTAATTTTTTTGGATTTTGATTCTTTATTTACGTTTTAATCCCTTTTAATTCACGGGGTTTCATAAATTTAAACAAACTTGAATAGCTAATGAGAGTCAAGATAATAAGAAAAGACAAAACATTTCTCAAAATGAAACCGAATCAGAGAGTGCAAAGATCAGTGGTACCCAAAAAGTGAAACATTGACATAGGATTTTTAGGGTGTGTTGAGTGCTCAACAAATGGCGAATTACTGGGGAAAGGCAGAATATTGTTTCCTACCTCGGGCTCGACTAATGCAAAATATGGTTAAGAACTTAACTAGTTTTTTTATTAGAGCCCCTTGTATCCTTGCATTTGAAATTCCCTGGTTGGTGCATTTGGGCCTGCCTGTGGGGTTTTCAACCTTTATTCCACCTTCGTTTCCTACAACCCTAACCCATGCCCCTTTTACAAGAGTCTATAAAATCATTCACCCACACTAGGCCTTTTAGTTACCCTTATTCACTTTCTATCGTGTTTCTCCGCTGCCAGCGAGCATCCATAGCCCTGATGGATTCACCCCAACATCACAGACCTTGCTCCGCTGCTAGCAAGTGTCCATATTCCTAGCAGAGTTATTTTCATACCCTCTCTTATTGTGCTGTCATTTGATATAGTTGATTTTATTTTGGAAGAATACCCTAAGCGAGTGTGAGAGGAGGAAATCTGTTATTTGCAAAATGAGATGGTTAAGGTGAAATTTTTCTAGCTCTGTCTCTGAGGTACATGTAGTCCATTCGAGCTAACCATATTTCCATTAAGGTTTTAACAGACCACCAGGAAGACACTTCATCACTTTTCCAAGGTTGTTCATCTGCACAGGTTATATATAAAACCCCTTAAAACAACCACAAGTTCCATAGTGCTTCTTATGTGGTATGAGAGTGATGAGTCAGGAACAAAGTTTGTTATATCGCATGAATTAAGGTCAACCATTGTCTTGCTAAAAAAATCTTTAAAAGCGCAAAAGTACAATAGAAAATGACAAAACAAAAATGCATCCCACAATCAACCTATCTAAACAAAACACTGTGAAAACATAAAACCAAAAATATCTTTCATTTTTTTAATGGAAATATTGTTTAGGGCTTGGCCATTCACCGAGAGGGCGTCAGGTTCCCCTCTCATATTCTGCAGCCGATACGTGCCTACCCAAATCTTCTTAGCGACCTAGAAAGGTTTGATCCATAGATTCTAAAACTTAGAATGTTTTCCTTTCAACTCATTTGCTCTATCCAATTTCAGGACTAAGTCTCCTACTTCAAAATTCTTCTCTTTAGCCTTATGCTGATCAAACCACCTTTTCACTATCTGTTGATGAGATATGAATTTTGATTTTCCTTTCTCTTATTCTTCTTCCATCATGAGGAGGGTATAAATTGATTGTTGTATGACTGATGAGGGTTGTCCTATGGAATCCTGAGCAAGTTGAAGAGATGGAAGATATAGCTCATTCGGGAGAATGGCTTCCTGTTTGTGAGCGTCTATGAAAACATCAGGCCAATAATATCCAACTCTCAGTATTTATGAGTAGTGGTATTTCCTATGAAATTTCCACCTGTAGGACCATCATGGAGCTCCTTCAGAACTTTGTTTTTATCTTCACGTTCGAGACATCTTAAAAGTACCCCATCGTAATTAACACAGAACAATACCAAATTTATGAGGCGATATTATGTGGATCTCAACCTGAGGGCTCTCCTTTCCCTAGGTTTTAGGTGTTCTGGGAAAGTCTCATGATGTAGGAGATAGGTTTATTTCTCATACCAAGGCTCTTACCCTAGGGAGACGTATGATTTTTTGCCAGACCATAGTGCCAATTCATTCTCCCATCCGAGATCATCATTTACTTGGCCCTAGGCTTCAGCTTCCAGTTTGCATAACCATTTTTCCTTAACCATTTTAGTAGGTTTTATATATAGCTAAAATTCTTGGACTACTTCCATCCAATTTCCTTTCCTTTCCCCAATCTCCTATTGAGTGAATAGGGATCAGACAACAGGGTGAGACAAAATGACTTTGGTATGGTTCTTAAGGATGTAAGACCTGAAGTGCTTCATTTCTTTGTATACAACATAAGCCTTCTTGTCTATAGTATGGTAATTTAGTTTTTCCCCTTGGATATTATTGATAATGAATGATATTGGGGATTCGTTGTTTTCATCATCCTTCTGAGTCAACACTGTAGCTAGTGATTGGTCGGAGGCAAAATTATAGAGGAAGAAATCTATACTAAAATCGGAACTTTGTAACACTGGGGCTTGAGATATTGTAGTATTAATTTTGTTGAAATCCCTCTTCCGTTCATCATCCCATTTAAATTCAACATCTTTACGAATCATTTTTTGTAAGGTTTTGATAGTTTCAGCAAAATCGGGGGTGAATTTTCTCACAAAACTTATTTTCCTAAAGAAATATTGCATAGCCTTTTTGTTGTGAGGTAATGGAAGTTGAGATATAGCTTTAATCCTTTCTGGGTCTATGCGAATCCCAGCTTGGTATATAATGTGGCCTGACAAATTACCTTCCTCGACACCGAAAATAGTTTTCTTAGGGTTTAAGAATATACCGTATTTCCTACACCTTTCAAAAGTCTGGGTTAGATGTTGAATGTGATCTTATCTGTTCTTTGAATACAAAGTCATGTCCTCCAAGTAGACTAATACACACTTGTTGATTAGTCCTCAAAATGCTACATCCATGGCCCTTTGGAAGGTCTCTCATGCATTGATTAAACCAAATTGCATGCGCTTATAAGAGAAGGTTCCCCACTTGGTTCAGAAGGTATTTTTCAAGAGGTCTTCTTCTAAAACTAGAACCTGATTATAACTTGAGAAATCATCTAGTGGGGAGAAAATTTCAGAACCAGACACGGTTTGCAAGAGTTGCTCCATTGGTGGGACTGGGTAATTGTCCTTTTCTGAAGCTCTGTTGAGGTTTCTGAAATATACGCATAGGCAGATCTCCCCAGACTTTTTCCTCACAGGAACTAAATTTTCTACCCATGCAGAGTGTCTAACCTAGAAGATAATTTTGGCATCTAATAGTTTCTTTAACTCTTCACACATGAAAGGTTCCAAGGATGGGTGGTATTTCTGGAGCTTCTGTTGGAAGGTTTTCACTTCAGGTTTGAACGTGATAGTGTGTTGAATGATACGAGTATCATAAGTTTTCAGATATCGGTAGGACCATGCAAAGACATCTTGATGTTGTTTGAAAAGTTTGAGATAGGCCTTCTTTTCCTCTTTAGATATTGTCTTGTTGAGATTTATATACTTTGGGTTTTCCGGGGTAACTAGATTTATAATTTCATGCATGGGACATGAACTACCCGTCTTCACATTTTTCAACTCGTTAAATCTTTCCCTTAGGTCAAAAAGGTTTTCTAAATTGGCTATTCCCTTCGATATCGCGTGAGATGTTGATTTGTCAGTCATTTGATCTATCTAAGAATTGGTTTATGACAATTTTCCCTAGAATACTTCATCGTCAATAGCCAAGTATTTAAAGTTATCCTTATTGGTCAAAACGTTTATGATCTGTTCATCTCCTTCAAATACCTTCCAGTTAGAAATATTGTTGGGGGCCAATGATTTGTAGAGTAGCTCCAGAATGAATTGGGAGGCTTCATAATCTTCTAGTTGTGATAGCCTTGAGACAATGGTGGCCAAGGAATCAACAAGATTGTTCTTTGTTCTGGGGATCGTTGTAATGTTGAAGGCTTCAAAATGCTATATTAGCCTGTGCACTTTCTCTTGGTAATTCCTCAGGTGTGGAGAGTTGCAATGTATAGTGTTCCTTACTTGTCTAACGATGATTTTAGAATATCTAAAAACCTTCAATTCTTTCACATTTAAGTCTATGGATTTATTTAGTCCTTGTACTAGAGCTTCATACTCAACATATTTATTTGTGCATTCGAATTCTAGTCTACATGACAGGAAATGTCGTTTACCTTTTCGATCAATGAGGAGCCATCCTTCCCTTGACCCTTCTTGCGATTTAGAGCCATCAAAGAATAAGGTCCAAACTTGTGGGAAAAACCTATCAGCTTCCTCTTTCTTGTCACTTTCCTCTTCCCTTCCTATTCGTTTCGTGATTTCTAACGCAGGTTCTTGACAGAAGAGGGTTTCCTCTGTCGTCGTCAACAATTTCTCTTAAAAAAATATTTTGGAATTTTGAGTAAGAGGGACAATATATGAGAGAGGAGAGAAATTCCCAAAATCGAAGTCATGGGAATAATTGCCTAGCACAGGGAAATCTATCGATGATGGTTTGTTGAGGGTTTCTAAATCAGTGATAGTGTGTTTTAGATATCTTTCCCTATAGATCTTGATCATGTTTACATGTCCCTTTCATGGCAGCCAAAGGTGAACCCATCTTGTACTAAAGTATTCGTTTAACTTCTTAGACCAATCTCAACTTAATCAAAATCCATAAGATTTTGGGATATCTACTAAAATGATGTCAATTACTTGCACAAATTTAGGGTGTGTCGATATTCTGATCCTTACATCTTTGAGTTCTCCCATGACCTTTACCTAGGTTATGTCTAGTTGTATTACATGATTATCACGATTGAGAGGGATGACATTTAATTTTTTACAAATAGACAATGGCATAATATTGGAGGATTCTCCTGAGTCCACTAAACAATTATGGAGGTTTTTTTTGAAGACTTCAAACGTGAAAAGGAGCAGTGGGACAAAAGGATTTCCCTTCTTATCTTTAGAGCATGCGTTTACAGTTGGTTTATTCCTTGGATCTGTGGGAGTTAGATTTTCTCCTTGGTGGGTGCTAGTCATAGGACTTTCTACTGATTTCAATGCTTGTAACATAAAGTCCTTTTACTAAGGGATCCTACACATGTCCATGATCGATATATTTGCTTTCAACTTCTTCATATCTTCTACTCTGTTGTAGTATATCTTGGGAGATTATTGTGTATGGATGTTTATAGGGTTTCTTCCGGGAGAGAAAGGTTCTTTTGGGTGATCGGGAGTTGTTTTCCACCCGACATTTGGGTCGTAATAAGGTCATTTTAGGGGGGTTCACCCCTACTTCATGTTTGTACAACCAAGACTTCTATGGGTAGTCCTTGAACCTAAAATAGGTTCTCAGAAGGCATAGGTAAATTAGGGTCCCATATCAACATGGTTGTTTCTTCTGGTGGATCAACCCCTTCCTGATCGACACTATTCATAGTTGAGTTGCTTGATTGTTAGGTTAGGGAGACTTCATCTAGAAACTGGTTGGCCATCAAATTCATGGCATGCACCCATTGAGGGAAGTCTCTTTCAGAGTGATTCTCTTGATGATAGGTATAGAAATATTTGGATGATACATTTCCTAGGTCGATGTTTAAGTTGGTTGGGGGAGGTTCAATCGCTTTGAGCAGTGGATTCCTTTTGAAAAAAGGTTTGTAAGGCCTCTAGCTCTAGTTTCCTTCCCTTTCACTTATTTTCATGTCTATGATCTCATTTGAAAACTTCTTGATCATGCATTGTAGGTCCTCTATGGCCCCATTTCCCTTTTCAAGACCTTGTTCTGTTTGTTTCCCTGGGGGTCTAGTCAACAAGAGCCCTCTCCTGGGAGGAGGCTGAAATTATTTCTTAATTAATGAGACCTAGCCTTCTTTACATCCCTTCATTTGGAACTCTATTTTTTTGGCTTCTTCAAAATTACCAGCTAAGGTTTCTTTAGAATCCCTCTTCACAAATATGGAAATAGAAGCTGGGAGAGCATTAACATATAGTTCGATTTTCAACTCCTAGGTGGGTTTCAATTCAGGTTGGAATTTGTTCAAGATAGTGGTGAATATTTGATTGAATTTTTTGACCTTATCCTTTGAACTCATGGTGGCGGTGAACAACTCTGCCATTAAATCTCATGTAGTGGCTTCTTCTACAAATTTATCTAGAAAATTCTTTTGAAAGTTCATCCAACTAGTTATGGATCCTACAGGTAAGTTAAAATACCATGTCGAGGCCGAATTCTTGAAAGTGTAGGGGAAAATCCTGCATACTATATCTTCATGTTGCACATTCATCAGTCTGATAGCCAATATGAACTTTTTGACATGGTCTTTAGGAAATCCTGAGGTTTCAAGGTCAAAATTAGGGAGTAACTTCTCTGGATGTTGGGGGAGGTTATGTACCCATCCAGGGATGGCTAAAGAATATTTGTCCAAGCAAGGTTGATTATTTTGAGGTGGGTTTCCCCTTTCTTCATCATGGTCATTTTTATGTTCCATGTCTTCAGATCGTTCTGAGTTAAACCCTTCCTCTTTTGAAAAATTATCGGGCTCAGAGTAGTTGTCGACTCGAGTTTCAAGGATTAGATTAAGAGGATGTTCGATTTCGGTGAGGGTGAAATCTATTAGGTATTCTACTGTGTGCACAAAAACATGGTCAGGGGATTTGACCACTGGTCTTCTTATTTTTTTTTCTTTGAGGAAGTAATGGATATAAGGGCAGTGCATCAAACTGTCGGGCGTAAGCTCTTGTGATTCTCCTAAGTTGGTTTAATTCCTCATGAGGAAGAGCATAAGATATATCAAGAAACAATTGTTCTTCCTCATGATGGGGTGATTTACTCATTTTAGGAGTAGTCATTGTGTGTGGGTTGCATTGGGAATGAATAGATGTGCATGTGGGTTGTTTTGAATCTACAGGCTGTGTGAAAGATTTTGTAAAAAATATTGTCAACCATTCATTCTTTAGGCCCTCCTTCTACCACCAATTATATTGAGGGGTCCTAAATCCCTTTAACTCAATAGCAGGAACCAAATCTGCCACTAAGGCCCATTTAGACTCTTCAACATTTAATAGTGGAATGGTTCTCCAGATCTTGCGATCCGAACAAATAATCTATGGGCTTTAAATTTTCTAGTGAAAGTTTCTCCTTCAGTTCAGACGTTCTCTTTTTGTATTTTCTCTTATAGGTGGGACAAATACAATATAATATTCGGCATAAACCAAAAGGGTAACAAGGTGGGAAAAATTAACTACTAGAGAAGGATGATCTTGGGATAAACCTTTCACTCTATCATGCAGACAATGATTCTCTACCATAGGCCTAGTAATAATACATTAACCTGTTAGTGTTCAAATTATTGACTGAGACACAATTTATCAGAAGAAAACATGCATGCGATAAATAATGACAAGAAAAATAGTTTCCTTAACTCTAATCATCAATCACATATTAACACAACGATTTAATTTCATCATTAAAGATAAGAACTATAAAACATTGAGTTAGATAACTTATCAACAGATTTAGAAGATCTTACTCATTATAACATAGGTTCATGAGATGAAATTGGAAATAATTCTTCTTCACATACAATCATACACACTTTTCATGAAAACATAAACTTGTCTGTGGTCCTAAACATGACTTATCAATTAAGGCATCTCTGAAATAGTTCTTTACAAACCCAAAAATGAGTGTCTTTGCAATGACCATTGACCATTGCTAATAGGTCGATCCTCGTATTTATAACATACTATTAACTAAAAATAACTATTAAGGTGTATCTAAGGAAAACAAAATTCACCACATGGACTTTTCTTATATTAGTGTTCAAAGAGTCATCAAATGATCTCACTTGAGTTGATGACTCTTCTCATACTCTGACCACTTGATGAAGAGATCCTCGCATGTGTTAGAATATGGGAATATATGTTGTTCCATTGGGGCTGAAAGAATCTCTCTTATCTATATTGCATGTGCCTGATACTTGACTATTCTGGCACTTAACTTCTGCAACATGGATCAATATTTGATCGGGTGCTCCATGAACTAATGAAGTTGTCCTCACTTAATGTTTGCCACCTTTTATATTTCCTCAACCCATGATGAGTCTTTTTCGGCATGCGATTTGACTATGTCATGCAAGTCCACAAAGTCATCGGGTGTGTCGAATTCGAGGAGGATTATGTCTTTAATTACTTGGTTGATATTGGTCCAAATTTTCTCGCACTTGGCCCATTTCTCTTGGATTGAATGATGCGTTTCTTGAGCCATTCTAACCCAATATTCAGTCGAATTCCTTATGTCATCGATGTTACTTTCTCTTAGCACCTGGATGCCATGCTCGTTGGCATCTCGACCCTAT
Source organism: Picea sitchensis (assembly GCA_010110895.2). Taxonomy (NCBI): domain Eukaryota; kingdom Viridiplantae; phylum Streptophyta; class Pinopsida; order Pinales; family Pinaceae; genus Picea; species Picea sitchensis. Next base: position 45,548 of record SNQJ01S0010709.1, on the reverse strand, counting down.
TACACCGCGCTAATATATTCGATCCTTTCCATGGCTTGGTGTTCTTTCTCGTACCACCTCTCCATATCCTTGCACATCGCCAGTTCCATGAGGGTGTCTTCTTGAATCTGGACTATCCTTGCAGTGAATAGTTGTCGTTCATTTGTAGATTTGTTGTATGCCTCCTTGAATTTTCTCCTTAGGAACACCACGACATGTGTGGTGTCCTGGTAATATTTCTCCAAGTGGCGCAAATGTTCCAATTCTTTCAGAGAAAAAACTAGCTCCTCTTCATCCCTTTTCTCTTTGTCCAAGGTGGCATATGTGATTGCCATCCCTACACTGATAAGTTTGGATGTCTTGTCATGCTCTGTGTTGATCAGATTTCCCTCCATGGTGATGAGGATAGAGAGATCTAGAGTGATCCTCCTCTTCTTTGTGGCTATATGCACGATATCTTTCCTTTTCTAGTCATAAGAGATGGCATGTATGTCAGGGACTTCATGCACAGGTTCAAGGATTTGTTGATCTCCCCAAGTGAGCATATTTCCTAGGCTCTCGATGGTATATATTTTTTCAACACTGGGTTATTGAACTTTCTCCATGTGTTTTAAAGGTCTAGCTTCCATTTTTTTCTCATCAAGAAGTTGAGTACTGATTGAAATTGAATCATCGGGGTTAGGCTCGGTACTTACTTGATAATCACTTATTGAGATGTCGGTTTCTTGCTATGGATCTTCTTCTTTTTGTTCGCTCGACCCTGGCTCATTCTTCAGACTATCCACTTGGGTTTCTGGTGCATCAGGTAGCTCAGTTTCTAAGACACTTTCAACCTCTTGTTCATTCTATGCAAGGTCCCGAATTTGAGTGTCGGGAGTTGGGGAATATTCCTTCTCAGGCTCCTTCTCCTCAGTGATTGGCACAAGAGTCACCACAGACACTTCTAGGCTTTCTTCATCATCATAGATTTTTATCAATTCGTGGAGGGGGTTTGGTGTACTTGTCCTCCCTGATGTTCCTACTATCTCAAGTTGAGTTGATACATCGTTGGGTGATCCGTCTAGTGGCGTTGTAATTTTTGGGTTATCTAACTGGGCAATTTCATCAATTTCTATTAGCTCAGGGCCGCTTGTACCTACCCAGCTTTCATATGGGTTGTCGACAGGGGAACTTGTCATTATTATGAGGTTCAGTTCATCTCGCAGCTGATCAATTAATTTCTAATCTTGTTCAATCATGGAAAATCCCCTTTCATGTGCATCATGTGTCATAGGGAAATATTTATCCTGCACCGGATCTACCAGGGGAACTTTTGTTTCTTTTGCTGCTATCATTTCTTCCTTGGCTCAGAGGGCCTCTTGAGATGATTTCTCTATGGTTTCTACCTTTCATCCAAGATCATGGCCCTAAACCTGGTCATTTTGGGGTTGTCCATCCTTGCCACCACCTCTTCCCAATCTTGGGCATTTTCTGTGAAGACTTCATCTTCAAATTTGTCATGGGCGTACGACCAACAGGAGGACACTTGTGAATCATGTTTCAAGACTAGACCCTTTTTACTATGCTTGTAGAATCAACATGTCTAGAATATGAAATCTAGTTGGTTCATCCCTTATTGTTTGGGTTGGGCGATGTCCTTCACCAATTAGAAACCTACATGTAAACCATAAGGTATGAATGCTCACTTCTTGTCCTTGACCAAGGTAGCATTGTATCCTTGCAGGATGGCTTGGTAGTGTATTTTTCCTACTACAATATGGTTCAGGACATGAGATGGTAGGATATGTGGTTCTCCAGTGACCCCAAACACCCTGATGTAGGTGTCGCGCTCGTCCAAGTACCAATGTCCTACCTTTGATATCATCTTCTTGGTCGCAGCTGATAGTCTCGAGAAATATTTCTTAAAAAGAAAGAAAGAAATTTGTGTGATAAATTCATCACAAATGAGGGAATGAGACATCTTGTACATGTTCTCCCATAGAATGATGAAATAAATGTGGACCAGGAGCTCTACAACATGCCAGCTCAGATTCATGTCGACAAAGATGTTTTTGGCACACATGACATCAAGGAGATATGAAGCCATGTAGAAGGCTACTGTCTCTCCTTCCTTTGATGTCTGGTCCTATTGTATACACATTCTCATTCGATTATAAATTATTTCTCCCTAGTTAAATCCACTCTTGGTGATTTCCACTATGTAAGCTAAGGGCATCCATGCCTCTGAAAGTCCGGAGAAGTCCTTCTCTCCATATAATCGGCATATGAGAGCCATCAAAAAGATGTATGGCTCCCTTAATTTGGTCATATGGTACCAGCCAGTGCTTCGGTTGGTGTATTTCTTGTCTTCCCTCCACCATGAGGACATCACCTGGCTGGTGTTGTGGTGCTCGTAAAACTTCATGATGAAATTTGTATTCAATCGCTCCTCAGGGTCTCGAAGTTTGTAGTGTTTATGGACCTCTACCAGAAGGAACACCCCGACACACCCACCATTGTCATTATTTATTAAGCATTTATGTGTGTCTGTGTAGTCGATGCACCACTTCAGAACATCAATATAGGGAAAAAAATGTTTTTTCTCGCAACTATATGTAGGTACAGATGTCAAATGTTGGGAACACATCATCATCGAGTGATATTGCATATGGGTCACTATGTGGGATAAATTCTGGGTATTCTTCTCAAATTATCTTTTTAAAGGGCTCTCCCCATTGTGGGAGTGTCACCTTGTTCCCTGTTCTTTCCTTTGTATATCCAAAGGTTGGAGGCTGAATAAAAACCTTCTTTGTTGTTGTTTTGATAACATGTTTTGGTCTCGAAGTGTATTCCAATTTTTTTGCAACCCCTGGGGAGGAGCCTTCACCTAACTCTGGTTCTTTCATCTTTGACTCCCTCGACGATCATCTCTTGGTTGGATTTCTTGGAAGAATTGTTCCTGCAATCAAAATAAACCTTCAGAGACTGTGTAAAAAACAAAACCGGATAAGAAGCATATAATTTGTAGCCATGTAAAACTTAGAGACTTGGATACATACCTTTGAATATTTTTAAAATATGGTTATGTTGATACTCATGGGATCTCTACAACCTTCGAATTATTCGTCTCACTTCTCTGGATTCTCTGAATTTCCTTGCATTTAGAATGATTTTTTTGATAATGGATCAAGTGAATTTAAACCACGGAAGAACTTATTGTGTCGGAACAACCATTCAATTAGGATGATGAGTGGAATTTAAACAAATATGTCACCGAATCTCTAGAACTTAAATTCATCGTGCATTGACGGCGGAGACATGGGGGTGATGTGGTCTGTCGGTGATTTTAAATGACCATTTTTATTGGCACACAAGGTAGCAACTAATGCGGGATTTGGTATTAATTATCTCCTTAAATGCTCAATATCTAATCATATCTAATACTAAAATGTCCCGTCATGTCTCTTTCTTAGTGGGTGGATTGGGGATCGAGGATGCACCCTGAAAGTTTCCATCGATGTCTCTTGCAAAAGGTCTGAAGTTGATCAATGGCATCGTACAAAGCTATATTGGAAAAGATGACTCAGAGGTGTGACTTGGACCTAGGGAACCAAGAATGACTCGGGGTAAAACTAGGTCGTACGGTTCTCCATTCTAGAAAAGACACGTGGTGTTGAAGACCGATGACCTAATCCATGTGTATTAATCGAAGTCGGGACTTTCCTTAAGTTGTGCATTCTAAAACAAACCTTGTCTTACCATTGCCAAAAAGGTATAGAGGTTCATCGATCGACGATAAACCTATCATGTGTTTTTATATGGATTAGCTTCCTCAAAAAAGTCTTCATGCTGAAATGCATCAGGGATCGGTGATTGGGAGAACTCTTTAGTGTGGTAAAAAATTTCGTTGCCATCCTTTTCGATCTTCCTCAATTCTGATAAGCGCATCGGGTATCGACGATCGACACTATCTTTTCTTTCTTTGTTAACGTTTATTCCCCTCATTTTTACCGATGACGATGAGGGATCGACTATCGGAGATATCCTTATGAAAAAATTTGGTGCAAATAAAAACTTCCTTTTCCCGATGGCGATGGAGATCGACACTCGGTGACTGAGGTTTCCCAAGTGGCTCTTTTTCTTCTTTAAATTCCTTTCGATGTTGAATCTGAGTGTGCCGTGTGAACTGTTTTGGATTTTGATTCTTTATTTAGGTGTTAATACCTTTTAATTCATGGGGTTTCATAAATTAAAAGAAAATTTAATAGCTAATAAAAGTCAATATAATAATAAAATACAAAACATTTCTCAAAATGAAACTGAATCAGATAGTGCAAAGATCAATCGTACCCAAAAAGTGAAAAATTGACATAGGATTTTTAGGGTGTGTTGAGTGCTCAAAACAATACTACTAACAAGTGCCTCCAACCATGTACCAATCATGTATCAACTACTTATAAACTATGATTCATCAAGAGATAACAACATCATCAACTATACACCTCATGTATGTGCCAACTCATCAACTACTTGTCTCAACCACGTACCCAACATGTACCTCAACCAAAAGCCTTCATCAATTTCATCATCCAAATCTGATTTTTAACTCTGTAATAAACCTGGTGTATATGATCGCATACCTGCAAACCTTCCTTAACTTTAACAACAAGAGACTATCATTTTCATAAAAAAATTCTTTAGTCTCACATGACTAGTTTTGGATTAGTCAACAACCCTAACTTGAAATAATCATAACTATGTACCTATAATGAATAAAGATATGAAAATAGTACACAATGTTCTTTAGTGTGTTTTATGTTGTTCCTCCATGTGTCACTACTTGGAACCTCTCATAAAATGATTTATAGAAAAAATGGCGTACCTTGTTAATTCTGGCTTAATCTAGAGAGCGAACTTGTAGAGTGTGCCCCGCATGGAATATTTGTTGTATGGATATGAAAGTTTTACACATAATACTATAGACTGTACTCTAACCAACACTTTTTTTCTTACTTAATTTGTATCTGTTATGAAGAAGTTATGAAATTTTTACCCGAAACACCTGTTTTAGACTAGTTTCAGGACTAGCCACAAACCCTATTTTCCACAGAGTGTAACTCCAAAAATACAACGACCCATAGGATGAAATCCATACCACAGCTACTTGGATATGTTTTCTCAATGGAATATACATTTCACGGTCTAAATCATTCTAGAAAAAACGTTATTGTGAAAATGGTGAGATGACCTGTAAATAACATACCTTAGAAAGCATCATCAAAATAATTTATCCTCCCTTGAATTTCGGCCTTCTTCACTTCAACTTCTCTTTGAAATTCGGTTTATATATCCTTTGGTTAACTCATTCACCTTTATATATTCAATATTCTCAAGTGTGATATAAAATGAGAGATCCTTGCCTCTTATATATACTTTCATGTAGCTTCCTCAAGGGGTTACCTTTTAACCATCTTAACCCACTTTCCTTATTTTAGGGTTAACTAACTTCTAACCACTTGCCCAATTAGTAATTTATCCATTAAATTTATTATTTAAATAATTTATTTTGTATCCACTTTGAATTATAGTATACTCATCACTTCGGTTTACCTCAAGGGGTTACCTTCTAACCATCTTAAACTACTTTCCTTATTTTAGGGCTAACCCACTTCTAACCACTTGTCAACTTAGTAATTTCTCCATTAAATTTATTATTTAAATAATTTATTTTGTATTCACTTTGAATTATAGTACAATCATCACTTCACTTTATTATTACCTTATAAAAACCTCTTAAACCACTTTGACTACTTTGACCTTTTGGGGCTTCTAGATTACTCATGAGGGTTCTCCAACTTTACATGGTCATAACTCTCTAACCATGAGGAGTTATGTGACATTACACATACCACTAAAAATGGAATGACATTTACTATCCATATAGAATAGTATTACATGAAAATATATCAAAACTAATACTGTTATCCATCAAACAAACTTGGGGCCATTACCCAAACCTAGGTTCTCCAACTTCACATGGCCATAACTCTCTAACCATGTGGATTTATGTGATGTTCCACATACCACCGGAAATGGAATGAAATATACTATCCATATAGAATATTCTTAACTTCAAATACATTAAAACTCATACCATTAGACATGAAACAACCTTGGGTCCATTACCCAAACCTTTGTGTTAACAGAATTCACTACCATACTTTCTCCAAGGGTTGACATCAATCACTAAGGGTTGAAATAAATATACAATATCACTCTCCAATGGTTGACATCAATGACAACCAACAATCCATACCAACTATCCATCAATCTAAGCTAACTGTCTGACAATCTCCCCCTTTGCCATTGATGGAAATACCAACATTGATGGAAACACTTAATCATGGTAACATTCATGTTTATACTCCTCATCAATGTTTCTATATCTCCCCCTTTGACATCAATGGAAAAGGGTATCAACCTTTGAGGCTTCTCCCCTTGACTGAACTCTCTTTGGGGATGCTCCCCCTGTTGTTACACATTATTTTCGTCATCCCTATGACCGTTAATGATGTAAACCTATCTGTTGTCTTTAGAGGGGTCGGTGGCCTGAGTTCTTGAAGAAGGAAGGGAGAAGAACTTTTCCTGAGAAAAGAAGTTGCATTTCCCTTTGTAAAAACCCCATAAAAATGGAAGTTCACAGGTTTCTATATAGGCAGGGTGTGAGAATGCATGATTCTCGCAGGCTTCACCATAGCTGGGTTGCGAGAGGTTCACAGGTTTCTCTATAGGCAAGGTGCGAGAATGCTTACACGTGGAAAAAACAAGCGTTTTCTCGAATCTTCTAGAAGGAGAAACTTCCATGGTGAGGTGGCATCCGAATGGTTTGGATCTTACTCGCTTTCATGATTTAGTGGGGTCATCCTAACCTCCTCACCTTATCCTCTTCAACTTATAAAAGGAGAGGAGCTCTCATGGAAAAAGTTATCTTTGGAGCTTGGGGGATTTTGAGCTTTGAAGCTTGGATTGGGCTAAGTTGGATTTGTCTTGGAATTATTATCTTGGTTAAGAGTGGTTTTGAGTTTTTCCTTTGTCAAGATAGATTGTGAATACTATCAGATCTATGCTCTCAGAATTCTTGGAGTGAATGTGTGTGGGGAACGAAGGACAGTTAGAAGGGACCTTACAACATCAAGGCCATGGTTGTAATCTCTCTTTCACATTTAATATGATACAATAATACGATTATTTCCTATAAATCTTGCTGTGTTTTATTGTATGATTCCTTGATCACATACATAGGTTTATATTGAGTTTATGCTATTGCTATCACTTTGGTTGGTTTCATTCTTTTGCAGGTTCATCATTGTATGAGCATTGGAACGGAGCTAGGATGGCGATGGTGAGAGGGAGAGACATTTAACTGGTATGTCACCTATCCCTCTTTAGTTAGTAAATTCAATATCTAAAACTTAAGGAAAGCGTCATGTTCTGGCGTGTTTTGTTCTAGATCTAGGTGGATCTAGGGAGATCAGTTAGTGTTCGCACCTACCGATTTGTCCGATAACACCTATCTACAAACCTTTGATTTTTATTTGTATTTATAAGCCTCTGGTTAATCTCTCTCCTTTTATATGAATAATATATCCCCCTTTGAGAAAGGGTATCACTCTAAAGTCATATCGCTCATTGTTCCCTTGTGAGAATCGCTCCCCTTGGAAACATGCCTCTATTCTCTCTCTCCAATCATTTACCTTTGCATCTGATAAATCTCTCCCCCTGTATCCTATTTATGTTTCTTCCTCGTGTACATCTAAGACATATAAGATAAGCATTCAAAAGCATTCATTTTGGAGTAGAAATTACTCCTAGTCTCTAACAAAAATACTCAAGGGCTTCCCATGGAAGCAGTTTTTTAAAGATGTATGCCAGTTGTTCTTTTGTTCCCACATATTCAATTCTGATGTTCTTATCTGCAACTTATTCCCGTAGAAAGTAATACTTGATTGGAATGTGCTTTGTCTTGGAGTGCATCACCAGGTTCTTTGAGATACTAATGACACTTGTAGTATCACAATAGATTGGAATGGGATCATCATACTCAACTTGTATATATGTCAAATTTTGTTTCATCCATAGAACATGTGTACAAGATGTTGTTGTTGCAATATACTTTGCCTCGAATGTAGATACAGATATTGATGATTGTTTCTTTCTTAGCCAAGATACTAAACACTCACCCAAGTAGAACGTTGCTCCATTAGTGCTTTGTCAGTGATCAATGCAACCTTCCCAATCTGCATTTGTGTAGGCAATAAGTGATAGATAATTTCCTTTTGGATACCATAATCCAAAATCTTTTGTTCCTTTGAGATATCTGAAAATCTTCTTCACTGCTAGTACATGTGATTCATTTGGTGTTTCTTGAAATCATGCCACCTGTTCAGCTTCCTACATCACATCTAGTCTGGATGTTGTCACATATAGTAAGCTACCAATCATTGACCTATATTACCTATAGTCTGTAGACCTTGAATCATCATATTTTCTCAACTTACAACTGGTTTTCATAGGAGTGGTAATTGGTTTACAATCTTCCATTCCAAACCTCTTTAGCATTTCTATAATATACTTAGTTTGAGAAATACAAATTTCTTGGTTTCTTTGACAAATCTGAAGACCCAAAAAATAAGGATAGTTCTCCAAGTAATGACATTTCAAATTCATTATGCATATCCTTTGCAAATTCATAGCTTAACCTGTCATTAGTACTTCCAAAACAATATCATCAACATAAATTTCAATTAATAAAATATTGCCTTGAGTTACCTTGATGTAGAGGTTGTTGTCTGCACTTCATTTCCATAGTTCGTAGGGATTTTTTTCATTGTTGTTTCTGAGCATTACTCAATTTTGAATGTGAACTGATGTATGCACTACAAGTGTCCAAAAAATATCTGTGAATTTGGAATCCATTAGCATTGTTCGAGCCATTTTTTGTGTAATTATCATCGATTATGATAATGTTCCTTTGTCTCTGAACCACTCTCTGAACCAATATATGAATCCATGATCTCATCCACTATCATATATATGTTCAAACCTACTAAGTGTTCTTACGAGTCCATTTTCTGTCCATACTGTCCAAGACTCTACTTGCATAGTTGTCCATAATGCTGACCCATTTATCACCATACTATCATGAAGTCCCGATTAATTTATCAAACTGTACTTCTGGTAACTGACTACTCTGAATATGTCTTCTCAAACCCTGCAAGCTTCTCGAAGGATGGTTTTTTCGTCTATCGCAACTATCGCATAGACTCCCACTATCTAATATTCATATTACTTGGGAGTCTCTAAGTCGGATGGCTTGGAACAATTCCTGCACTGATGTGTATTCATCATTGGTAGACTCATCATCATCTTCATTGGTAGATTCATTATATCTCTGATCTTTGACCTCTTTCTTTTTGTCTGTGGATTCATCTTTCACTACAATTCCTGAAAGTACAATCTCTTGAACCTGTTCCTTATTTAATTGTCCTTCCTTTCTTTCAGTTATTTTCCAAACCTTTCTGTATCTGACATCTTTATTTTTCTCTGTACAATTTTCTTCATCTCATTTTATTTCCAAACTTGAGATCTAGGGTACATAGTCTTTGTTCACCTGTTCTTGTTGTTTTTTTATCCATACTTTCTTATATCTGATATTGGTGTTCTATTTCATGGAAATATCGATCATGCTTCTACAATAACTGGCTATGTTTCCATAGTTATGACATTTGTAACACTCAATGTTACGTGCGACCACATAGGCACTTCTTGTTTTTATAATCCCTACAATCTGCAACCTTATTTCCAAAATTAGTACAATAAAACAATGACCATAAAAAAAATTTGCATAGCTGGGAGTGAATGATGTTCTTTGTGGTGTAGTCCTTCTAAGTTTCTTCCTTCACTGATCATGATCATGATTGAAGGTTCTTTGTGGCTTGAACACAGATGGTCTTCTTGAAGATGTATCTTCAATAGTTTTCTTAGATTCTGGTTGACCATGATCTCTTCCTTTGAGTACTTATGCATAACTCTTTATATTTTTCCTCATTATTCTTTTCTATGAACCTAGAGTGCTTCTCTTCATTCTCTGTAACTGGTGTGGATGTTTCTATCTCTTCAACGTTCTTTTTGACGATTTTACTTTTCAATGTGACAACTTCTTCTTCAGGTTTCTCAACCTCTTCTTCTTTTTTTAATATCTGAGACTTCATGGATTCTTTTTTTCTCTTCGCTTCTTCAAGATGAATATTTAATGTGATTATCTCTTCTTCAAGTACTTTCTCTTCTTGACCAAAGTATGAATCAAGCTGGTTTGGATCGTTAGTTCTTTCCTTAATATGATCTGTCAATATATTCTCTCTCATTTATGCTTCTTCCTTCTGTGTTGCTATGTTGGCTTCCAAACACTTCTTTTGATATTCAATAATTTATTTGATCTTTCTGGCTTCTTCTAGCCATGTTCTCAAGTTCTCTATGACATGTTGGGCTTCTTAAAAAATGTGAACACATTTCTTTTGTTTCATCAATTCTTCTTTACTGACTTTTTTTCTTTTCTTCGTTCATCTAAAGAACTAATCAATTCTTCCTCATAATTGTCTCTTTGTCATGGCATTCTTTTATGTACTCTTCATCTTCTGAATATGTTTGACATGGTGAACATAATTCTTCTTGATTTGTATCTGCATCTTCTTTGCATTTTCTGAATCTGTGATGGGTGAAGAATATATGTCATGTAACTTATCCCAAAGTTATTTTACTGATGAACATTTACCAACCTTTTCTCTTACCGGATTAGGTAATCCTTCTGAGATGAAATCCATTGCTATTTTGTTATTCTTCTTCAATTCCTTCTTGGTTGCAGTATTTTCCCTTTTTGAACTATAATATCTTGTAACAACTGATAGCCAAATATAATGTCCTTGTGCCTATAAAATCACTTTCGTCCTGATGCTCCACATCTCATACTTAAAACCATTATGACCATTAAACATTTCTACTCCATTCTCAGAATAATCCATCATCTCCTTCCAGTGGTTAAATTGTTTCCTAA
>SNQJ01S0010709.1:8691-22225 GCA_010110895.2 Picea sitchensis | reverse complement strand
CATGGATGATTTTAGGGGCTAAATTTCGCTCATGGGCTAATTTTCCATGGTTTTTCCAAAAATGAGATTTGCTATTTTAAAAATGATTCACCCAAATTCTATAGGATAAAATTATTTTACCTTAAAAATCGCCAAAATTTTATTAAAACTATATAAAATCCTTAGAAATTTGAAGATTTTTACAAAAATATCGCCAAACATTTATAGTTGGAATATGAAGGATTATTAAGATTCGTCAAGGTTTCTACATTTTAAAATAAATTTCCATCCTTAAAATCATCCCTGGACTAAGGTTGAAGGTGAAGGAATGTTGTTGCAAAAGGTGCATAGAGTTGAAGAATCAAATACTTAGAAGTATTTGAAGATTTGTCGCAAGGAGTGCGAGCAGGAGATCTTTTGGAGGCTTGAGTTTGCAAAGAAAGATCAGGAGGGTTAGTTCCTTTGAAGTACTCAAAGGGAGGCGAAGTGAATTTGCTTTATAGGAGGATAAGTCTTGGTGAGATAACATTAGTTCATTTCGTAAAGGTCCTTGAGGGAAGGAACAAACGGTTGAAATTATCCGTGGAGAAGTACCAAAGGCCGAGAGCTGTTAGATCTTGTAAAGGAGCAGGGGGAGTTAAAGCGAGTGCTTTTTCTAATTATAAGCTCAGGAGAAATAAGGTTGTTGAATCCAATCCAACGAGGGTCATCGAATCTTTCGTAAACTCCCATTTCTGAGTTTGGAGCTTTGAAGGGGCAGAGGAATAGAGACAAGAGGATAGGTTCAAGTCCCAAAAGAGGAAAGCTTGGAGTGATAGGTGGCAAGAATCCGCATCAGAGATAAAGGATGGCGGAAAAGACAGGTGGCATACTTGTTTCCAGATGGAGTCAAAAACTTTGTTGACTTGTTTCAGGGTTTTGTAGGTTGGAAAGCCGAGAGCCTTGCATCAAGATTTGCGAAGGCGCGAAGTCTGAAACTCTGAATCGACAAAAAGTCATGTTGGGGAGCCAACCTTTGTTGAATGCATCGGGGTTTGGCATTTATACATTTCGAAGAAATAGGTAGGGGTTCTTTGTTTTGAGATTCCTGAAATTGTGAAATGTGATACATCTGTGGAGGAGGACGCGGCCAAACATTTTGGTGAATTGGCATTTTGGGTTTCGACAGTAGAAGGCCGAGAAACTCGACAACAGAAGTCGTGAAATTGCAAGACCCAAAGTCCCGAATTAGTGAAGGGCACGACTTTATTGTGGTCAAGGAGATTTGGGTTGACACTTGGTGTTTGTTGAAGTAATGTATCAACAACATAATAATGAATATAATAAAACATATCTACCTAAACCTAATGTTGTTCGATTGATGTTGTTCTTTTTAGATTAATTTATGTTGTTCTAAAACTCTGTCCAAGATGACGCTCTACCCAAAATTGACTAACCTCCCAGCCATCTAGGAACAACCTATCCATCTCCCTAGCTCCAGGATTCCTTATGGTTTCCTGGCCCCCGAGCCCAAAACTCCTAGCAACAGGTGTCCCCTGTGACAGTCCTTTAACAAGATCCTCGGGCAAAACCAGTAATCCAGTAATACAGATCCAACCTCAAACTCCCTCTTTTCACCTTCCTTTTTCTCATATGAAAATCCTACCCAAAAACCCAAGAAGACCCCTTCCCAAGGGTTTCCCCCTTGTCTTATCCTCGCTTCCCCATTATTCACCGCCTTATCCCCCCATTAAGTCTCAACCACCTTATCCCTCCATTAAGTCTGAACCACCTCATCCCCTTTTCATTAATGGGTCCATCTACTGATACACTAAGTCTGAAAAAATTAAAATTATTAATTTATTACACCAATATTCCTTAAACAATAGTTAATCATGATAATTAATTAATTAATTAATTAAACTAATATACATTCAACAAATATTTAATGAGGAAAATTAATTTATTAAATAATTAAACTAATATACATTAAAAAAATATTTAATTATGACAATTAATTAATTAATTAGGGTTGTTACATACACCCACCCTTCAGGAAACTTCATCCCGAAGTTAAAGTATTTTATGATACAAGGAAAATAACACATGGTTCACACATTCATATCCAATAAAAAACATCATCAGTAAGTAAGCCAATAAAACTCATACACACTAGTGTACATGTGCAATAAATGCATGTGTAGCTAGTACATACAAGTCTCGTGCATGTACTAATAACAATAACTATCACCTCTATAGTAATTTATGTATGCATCCAATCCAATCAACAAGACTATTCAATTCATAAAAGACAATAAACCAATCAATTGTTTGTGAAATCCCTTAATTACCATAATCTATCTCAACCACGTTTATTTAAACAATTGTAGTTTAGTTAAGTAATTATGAATATACATATATACACATTTACTTTTCAGAAGGAAAAACAATAAATTCCACCATAAGACAAATCTCCATACACTCTCAACTATTTATATTCATCCTTCCTCCCTAACTTACTTCCATATTCCATTCCTATCCTTCCTCTTCTATACTATCATGGAGCGTCAACTATATTGACCTAACTCCAAATAGAACCCATAAGAGGAAGTGTCACTATCTTGACCAAGCTTCCCCAACAGGCAACTGGAAATCATCATCACATGTCTAGGGAAGCATGAGCTAACATTTCCCTCCCATGACTCTAGGTTTCAGAGGATACACCGTGGGAAATGCCTCCACCCCTCCTAATAGGACTAGGGTCCACACCCTACAATGGAATATACAGTGGCACCATGTTGCTGGGAATTTTGTCATTGTTTATTAATTTTTTGGGTAGTCTCGCCACTTGAAAACCTCCACTGGTCCATATATCATAACATTGCATTTGTACCAATATAATTTCACATACAAATATTCATACCATATTGTTTCTCAGTTGGTGGTCATGACATCCACTTTTATTACCATTATCCCTTGGCTATTTCATAGCCCATTGACCTGCAAATTAGTCTATAACACAAACTCATACATATCTATGCATTATCAGAGTAAATGCATCTGACCATAATCTCAATTCAGTATCCATGTACCAACAACTTTAATGTCAAAATTTCCAAGTTAGAAATAGATCTCATAATATCCCCATAATTCAATTAACGTTACCCGTTCATAGAATTTTCATTTACATAATAGATTACATCATATCAACCATCATTCACATAACATTAAACATTCATAGATTCCACATTCAAATAATAGATTGCATCATATCCGTCATAATTCACATAATGTTAAACATTCATAGATTTCAGATTCACATAATAGATTGCATCATATCCATCATCATTTAAGTGACATTTAAACATTTATAGACTTTGCATTCACATAGTAGGTAAGATCATATCCATCATCATTCAAATAACATTTAAACATTCATAGAATTTACATTCACATAGTAGGTCCCATCATATCCATCATCATTCAAATAACATTTAAACATTTATAAAGGTTCATACGTCTTAAAATTTCAAGTGTATCATTAATAGTTTCACTGTGAATAGAAAATAAAGGTCATTAGGCCGCAGGTAATCCTAGTTGTCTAAGTCAAAAGGTGGTGTTACATACACCCAACCTTCGAGAAACATATTCTCAAGGTGGTAAAAAAAGTGAGGGATAATCTCATTGTAATGTCTCAGCATCCTCCCAAGTAGAAGATCCTAGACTAAAATTGTCCCACTGGATCTTAACTTGGTCTACTAGACGGTTCTTGAGTTGTCAGACTCTATGGTCCAATATGCGTAATGGTTATACTATGAGGGTTCCCATGTCCACTACCTACAATTCCTTCAAATTTAGTTTATATGATTCTTCAACAACATAATGACGTAGAACAGATACATGAAAAACATTATGAGTTTTATGCAAGTGGGGTGGCAGTACGAGACGATAGGAAACCAGTCCGATTTTCTCTTGGATTTTGAATAGTCCTATAAATCAAGGTGACAACTTTGTCCCCTTCCCGAACTGAATGGTACTCTTATTAGGCCTGATACGAATGAAGACATGATCTCCCACTTTATAACTTTGGTCAATCCTGTGTGCATCAACATAACTTTTCTATCTATCTTGTGCTTCCTTTCGTCTCTGCCTAATCTGAATCACCTTTTTCTCTATCTTTTGAATCAAATCTAGCCCAACTATTACTTGGTCTTCTAATCTTTCCCAATCAACGGTGTTCTACATGGACTTCCATACGTAACTTCATAGGGTGGAATTTTGATGGATCTGTTGAAACAGATCTGGAATTTTTTATTCTTAAGAATAAAAGATTTGTAATTTTTGAGTCCTTGCATTTTTCGGATTTTTCCAAACAAGAATTTCGTCACCTATAATTTCGCGATGCCTTTTATTGTTTATATTTGGAAAATGAACGTAAAAAATTTAAACAAATATGAGTTTTCAAACACTCTTTGAAAAAATCTTTTAAACGGGCAGTAATTTAAAATTTGAGAATTTTATTTTAAACCTAAAAGAAAAATCGGGATTCGGAGTTTTGTGTAAACAAATGTTTAATGCAAATTGAATTGTGAAACCTTGATTCTCGATTTCCCTATGCTTTAAGACTTAATTAAAACTTAAATTACTTAATTCTTAATTAAAAGGGTTTAAAAGTCAAGTTAATCACGTCGCGATATCGAGATTCGCGGTTCAATAAGATCATATACTTTTGTCATTGTGTTTCCCGATTTCTTGATTTCGCGATACATTTGATCCTTAAGTAAAGATTTGAATTAATCTAATCTCTGCTAAGAATGATTAAGAGTTAAATAATTACATCGCCATTTCGTGATTTCGAGATTCGCGATCCCACGAAAGCACGAAATCATGTCATTAGATTTCCCGAAATCCCGATTCCCGATTTTTCGATTAATGAAATCCCAAAAAGGTCTAATCTTGATCAATTAAAATCTTAAAAACGCTTTAATTTAAAATAATACATCGCAATTTCAGCAATCGGGGTTCTTTGATGACATATTTCTTCGACATCAAAAGTGTCGAAACTCCGAAAATCAGGTTTTTAAATTTAACCAAAAACTAACGCTAATAATCATCTTTCTAAACAGGTTTTAAAGTTAATCTTTCCTTGAATGTTCATTAACGCGTCGTTGTACGATTAATTAAGTTTCTATTATATTTGAAAACAACGAGAAAGCCTAGGTACATGCATTAAATGAATATCTTCGAAAATATCTTTGGCATTAAGAGCTTTAACTTTGTAGCAGAGGTACAATTTTCAATATTTTTATGATATATTTGAAGTGAAGGATCGAACGTCTGTATTTCCATTTCAGAGCTAAGTCTTCTCATCCACTCTCTGTGACAGATTTTCAAGCTTAACACAGAGCTATGGCACCCAAAAAAGCTCTGAAGAAAAACGAAGACCAGCAAGAAGGCGATATTATTTCTGATACTACTCCACTCGGCGTACACTCCGTCAAATCGTGGACTGGAATTTCCAAAAACCTAGAGGATGAGGTTAAATATGCAACCACTGATTCGGAAAATCACCTCCGAGATATTGTCGAGTCTGAGATTCATAAGGTTGTTGCACGTCCGAGACTTGTGTCATACACCGATATGATCGGTTGGGCTCTGGATAAAGTGGATATCCCAACTAGAAGCATTCTGAATGAGCAAGGAGCTATCATCAGCTCATTCAGGCCTCAACACATTCAAGTAATGTATAATCTCTCGCCCAATTATAGACACACCATTAATTCTGAGTTTTTAGCCGAGTTTCAAAGAAAAGAATGCATAAAAGTAGGCCAGACATACCCTGACATGATTAAAGGATGGGCTAGGGATGAAAATAAGTTTAGGGCCGATGTACATGGGATTTATGCCACAGCTTCCTTAAATGAATATATGGATTATGTAGCAATGATTTTATGTAGACTTTTCGGGAGAAAGGATCCTTGTCACTTTCATGCAGACTGGACACCTTTCCTAGAGGAAGTTTCGGAAGGACGCAATTTTAACTGGCATAAAATTTTGTCAGATAACCTCACAAAAGAGGTTGCAAAGTATAAGGAAGCCAAGTCAAAAGGACAACCAATGTCATTTTATATGTCTGCTTATATTATGGATGCCATTTGTTTTATGACTCCTTTCCCATTAATGAATTGGAGTTGGAATATTTCTTTCCCAGAGCCTGTTCATAAATACCACTCAGCTCTCTGGGAAGAGAATGCAAAAGATGTTTTTTATGATGTTTGTCATTATGTAATTATCCCTCTGCACAAAATATTCTTCGGATGCGAACCTCCTCGCATTTCTGACGCAGTCGTAGAAAACCTCAAAACGATTGTTGACTGGTTTATCGAGGAAATTTTTTCCTATGTTAGGGTTTATGGCTGTTCCATTCCACATCACACACTCCCGAAATTCTTACCAGATAGATTGGTATGCAAAGAAATGGCTTATCAGTTAGCCAAGGGTGGTATCGGATTAGAATTAAAAGCCCTTCAGAAAAAGGCATGGCCATCTTTCCCTGTTCATATCGGTAAATTTACTTTATTAAACATAGGTCATTCTAAATCAGAGGCCGAGGCATTGGAGAAAGTTAATCTAGTAGACATCGAGCACAGGAAACACGACCCTTATCAAATAATTAGTCGGCATCATATACATTGTAATTTGAAATATTATGAACATGAAGTTTCTATTTTCGATGATATTTTCAAAGATGTTAAATCTTATGAAGAAGTGCATAATAGAGTGCATGCCTTGTCACCTGACTCACAGGTGGGGTTTTCATCTTTTCAACGACATAGGTGAAGCTGCCTGCCAAAGATTTTACAAGGTGAAATATCAACTTCATTGTCAGAGCAAGAAGAAACCCCTCCAGGGTTTGAAACTACTGCTCAGGATAAGTCAAGTGACAAAGGTAAGTTAAAAGATCTTGAATTACTTCCTCAAAACCCAGAGTGTTCTCAGACAAAAGAACCAGGGACAGAAAAGGGAAAAGGACTGGAAACAAGTCCAATAATTCTTGATGATATTCCAGAGAAAATTGGAGGAACTGCTTCAAAGGAACTTGGTAGTCCTATCACAACTTTGAATCCACTACAGTCTACTTTCGGGACCTCTCATGAAGGATTTCTATACGTCGGTGATCTGGAGCCGATTTCAAGAGATGAAATCCCCCCATCTGATTATTTTTTCAGCAAAAAGCGAAGAGTTGTTTTGAAACAGGAAATTCATCCTGTAGGAGAAAGATCGATTAAGAAGCATAAAGTTATTATTGATGGAAAGAAACTCAAGGAGGGAGAATTTGCTACAGAGTTAGCAGGAACAATGGGTGATATAGCATCAACTAATATATATTCTGTAGGAAACCTAACAACTATGCTTGAACAAAAAGATCAAGAAATAGCCCAGTTGCAAGACAGACTGAAGGAAAATGAAAGAATTATTGGCTGGGGAATACAGAAGGGTCTAGAACAAGCTAGACTCAAATATATTCAAGAAATCCAAAAGTTGAATAAGAACTTGGATGAGGCAAAACACATGATACAGATCACTCAAGAATAGGTTCAAAAGCTGAGCGAAGAAAATAAAGTTTTGCAAGATAAGATCATTTCAATTGCTAATCAGGTAATTGAAATCGAACATTTCATTACACAAGCATCAGAGATATATGCAAAAATAGAAGAGGAACAATAGAAAGTATTCTGCAACCTGGATATAATCCAGAACCATTTTCAGGAATCAAATAGGTCCATGGAACAGGTGTTCTAGAAAGAAAGAGAAGAAAAAGCAGCGAGGAATACTTTCCAGAAAGCAGTCACTTCTTCATTAAAAGATGAGATTGGAAAAAAACAGAAATTATCTGTTTCTGAACAGGTAAAAGGAGATATAATGATAAAAGTCAGGGAATCGAAATTGGCTGAATATAAAATAATCACAAAAGAAGTTAATGAAGACTGCCAAGGAATATTTAATCTCTTTGAAAAAGATTCATTAAATATTGGTGCAGATGGTTTTTCTGGGTTATTAGGCGAAATCAACATTGTGAAGCATCAACTGAAGTCAAGAGAAGAGCTTGAAGAAAGGAAAGCAGAAATTTCAAATATTAAATTGGTCAACATTACAGAAATAAATAAGTGGATGGTAGCTTCAAGTTTAAGGTTGAAAAATGTTAAATCCACAGAGAAGATGATAGAAAGTCAGTTGCCAGATTTACAGAGAAATTTTTTCTCTTTCGACGCAAATTAGATACCTGAGGCTCCCAGGATCTTAGTAAACTTTTTGGGAAAACGTGTTCAATGCATTGAAGCAGATAAAGAAAGTTCGTCAACGCAAAGTTAAAACTTTTAAAAAATGTTTTTATTTATTAGAATTTTGAAAGAAATTGTAAACAGTTGACATTATTCTATGTAACCGTAATATTAGGGAGTTGGTTAGTTACCAACAAGAAACTTTGATAGAAATGTATAAATATAGTTTCAAAAGACGGAGTAAGGGCTTCGGAGATTTTGGATATAGCCTTTTTGTAAATTCAGTTTTGAGGTTCATCAGAATAGAAATCGCAAACAAGATTCTGGATCCTGCAACTTTGTAACTATGTGTCTTCCCCTATTTATCATGCTTTGTTAAATTTTTCTTTTAAAGTGTTCTTTCTAACAAGTAAATCAATTTGAATTTATATACATTGTTGTTTATTTTTTCAGATTGATTTGGATGTTGAATGTATTACAGTCTTTCCTCTGAAATTACTTTAGTAATTTTAAGACCTGTAAAACCTTTTGTTCCTTAATATTTAACTATGTTAGAAATCTTGTTCTTCTTTCATCATCGTTAATTGAAATATACGATTATTTCTCGATAAAAGCCTTATATTTCCTTTATTGTGTTTCGTTGTTTACAATTTCAAAATTGTTACAAAACCAGGAAACGACCTTGAATGTGCTTTTACATTACTGTTATAGATTTTGAAACTGTTTTCATTGATATTATCTCTAGAAGTCTGAAGTAACCTATTGATTAAAAAACCCCTTTCATGAACCTTTAAAACCTTATCATCCATGACTGTCCCTAATAGCAGACAACCTAACGTTGAACCGGGCCTTCAGGATCAAACCGGCATTGCCCTAAGTTTATTTAATACTATTTTACAAACAACGACCAATAGGGATGAACTATAATGATCATGGGCTACTATTGAACGTGACATTAGCATCCAAGAGCAACAAGAAGCGAGACAGAGGCAGTTGAGAAACTGAATCTGCTCTGACCTTTCTTTAAGTCTTTAATTCTAAATATTTTCTGTAAATCATTTTCGGATGCCTTGACAGTATGTTTTATAGCCTTAAAACATAAACTCAGGAACAACAGGATCTATGAATGTTTTTATTGTAGGTGAACTCTACCAAAGGAAGGTACTTCTCCCAATGGGTTTGATTATCCATAACATACATCCTAAGCATGTCTTCCATGACTTGATTTACTCTCTCAGTTTTCCCATCTATTTTCGGATGATAAGTTGTGCTTAAGTTCAACTGCGTCCCCAATACTGACTACAAACTCGTCCAAAACCTCGAAGTGACTCTAAAGTCCCTATCTGAAATGATATTCTTGGGTATCCCATGCAAACTAATGACCTCATTTACAAACATGTGTGACACATCAATGACATCGTAAGTGTCTCTAAATGGAATAAAATGAGCACTCTTGGTTAACTTATCAACTATCACAAGAATGGCATTGTGTCTATGATATGTGAGCAGCAACCCCACAAAAAAATCCATAGAAATGACTTCCCACTTGGACATAGGAACATCATGTGATTGTAGGAGACTTGTCGGGTGATGGTGGTCGTATTTCACTTGTTGACACTCTAGGCACTTGGTGACGAAATGGAATACATCGCACTTCATGCCTACCTAGAAGAAGAGCTTCCTCATGTTTGCGTACATTTTCTTCACACCCATATGCACACAATAAAGTGCTCTATGGGCTTGCTTCAGTATGATGCTTCGAATATCCCCACCTTCAGGGATGTACATCCTTCCTTGGTATCTTAATATCCCATCTGCTTCCAGGCTATATCCTTGATACTTTGGATCTAATTGCCTCCCACTATGGAGGTTTGAAGTAACCGTTAAATACCAATTATCTCCAAGGAGTGGAGTCAACACAGATTCCCTCAGATTGAATTTTAAGGGTACCAAGGAGAAGCACGTGGTCTCCTACTCAAGGCATCCACGAACACATTTTATTTTCCCTTTATGTATGAAATACCAAAATCGTATTCACTCATAAACTCACTCCATTTCGTCTGCCTGGAATTAATATCCCTTTGAGTGAAGAGATGTTTTAAAATTTCATGGTCCATTTTGAGCTCAAAGTTTCACCCTACTAGATAGTGCCTCCAAAGTTTTAGAGCTAGCATTACAGTTGCCAACTCTAAATCATGAGTAGCGTAAAGCTCCTTGTGTTTCTTCAACTTTAATGATGCATAAGCTATCACTCCTCCATCCTACATTAGCACGCCCCCCAACCCTTTCTTTGAGGCATCCATGCATACTGTGAAGTCCTTTTCCATATTCGACACTCGTAGAATTGGTGCACTAGTTAGTAACCTCTTAAGCTAAATGAATGTGCTATCACATTCTTCTGTCCATTCATACCTGACCCCTATGCACTGCAAAGTGGTGATGGGTTTTTTTGTTTTAGATAACCCTTCCACAAATCTCCGATAATAACCTGCTAGCCCCATGAAGCTTCTTACCTCATGAGCATTTTTAAATTGCAGCCATTCCATAATGGCCTTTACCTTTTCGGGTCCACAAACCTTTTCTGGGTCCACAGAGATTCCTTCACCGGAAATAATATGATCTAAATAGTGAATTTATTTCTAGAAGAAGGAACACTTCGACAAATTCCCATACAATTTGTTTTCTCTAAGGCAGGACAATACCACTCGCAAGTGTTCCTCATGTTCTATTTCGTTCTTGGAATAGATGAGGATATCATCTAAAAATTCTTGTACAAAGCAGTCTAAGTACTTCCGGAATACACCATTCATGAGGCTCATGAATACTGCTGGTGCATTGGTTAATCCGAAAGGTACTACAATGAACTTGTAATGCCCAAACTGGGTTCGAAAGGAAGTTTTAGGAATATCGTCTTCCTTGATCCTTAACTAGTGATACCCTGATCATAAATCATTTTTTAAGACTACCGTTGCTCCTTTCATCTAATCAAAGAGATCATCTTTTCATGGCATTGGGTACCTATTTTTCATTGTAGCATGGTTCAAATCCCTATAATCTATACACAGTCATAAGGAACCATCCTTCTTCTTCATAGAAATTACAGGTGCACCCCAAGGTGAGACACTAGGCCTTATTAGCCCTAAGTCGAGTAGCTCTTTTAACTGCATTTGCAACTCACAAAGTTATGGCACTGTCATCCTATATAGATTCTTGGAAATTGGTTCTGCACTAGGCTTTAGCTCAATAGTAAAATCAAGCTCCCTCTCAGGATGTAACCCTGGTAACTCGTTCGGAAAAACATCCTTAAATTATGAAAATACAGGGTATTGATCCAAGGAGGGTCCTTTCCATTCATTCACTACTTCCACTACATAAAGTCAGAACCCTTTCCTCATGCACCTCTTAACCTTCATATTTTAGATAAAGCATAGAGACACCTTTCTCTGTAAATCGTGGATCTCTACTGGCCTTCCTTCATCGTCAACACAAAGCACACTTTTTGCGAAACAATCTACCATAGCCTGATGGGCTTCTAACCAATCCATTCCAATGATTAGGTCATACGTCCCAAGAGTAGTGACATATACCTTCAACCTGGTAGTACACACGCCCAGGTCTACTAGACAATTATCAACGCTAGGTCCTACTGCTTGTTTTTCCCCCAAAGCCATCTCGACTTGTTTAAATTCGTCATGCTCGTAGGCTGCCAACCCACTCTTTTCTAATGCAAATGGTGAAATGAAACTATCTGTAGCACCAGAATCAAATAAAATTTTAATATTGATATGATTTAGCGTACCTGACGACAACACCACCGTGGATTGATGTTTTGCCTGGTGATTATTAAATGTTGCATAAATCTAGTGGCTACCACTTTCTTTTCCCATCGATACCTTTCCTTGTCTATGCACAAATCCTGTTTGCAACTCTAGGCATTCACGCTGGTAATGGGGTCCTCCACATACCCAACATGTAACACCAGATTGAACCTATGCACTTCTCTGTGACGATCTCTGAAATGAGTTCCTTCCCATGGAACCCCTGCCCCTACTAGCTTCTCCTTGAGAAGGTCATGGACCTACCTGCATCATTGGTGATGAACGGGATATTGCACTCACTACCAATGAAATATCTGTGGAAACTGTCCTTGGCGTGAATCTGTTACCATAAGGAGGTGGCCTAGAGCTCCCTCCCCTGGGGAAGGTCCTAGGGGCCTTCCCCATGAATCCAGGATGATGTGGAAAGGTCGATCACATACCTTCGTTTAAGCTCATGTGTTCCTCAGCATAACATGCATTTTCCACTTCTTCCACTACTAAAGACGGTTTCCACATCCATACCATGGCCCTTATATTAGGGTTTAACCAATAGACAAAGCATTTTGCCTGTCATTGATCATTATCCATGTACGAAACAACTTTTACCAATTCCATGAACCTGATCCTGTACTCTTCCACGGTCATGTTTCCCTGTACTAGAGAAGAAATGCTCCCACCTGTTGTTCCTCGTAGCAAGCTGGTAGATATTTCCCTTGAAACCTTTCCTCAAAAATTTCCCAAGAGACAGTGTCTGGGGTAAGGTGAAACTGCCTCTCTAGGTTGCCCCACCAATTGAAGGCACTGTCCCTCAACTGAAAAATCATTATTTTTTCCTTTGATGTGGAAGCATAGTCTCTTAGGGTGAAACATCGTGTCTTTCCTTCCAACCATGCCTCTTCTCGTTCACAGGCACGACCCCCGACAAAATCTAGAAGTTTGATCTTCTGTAGTTCTCAAGTGATGTCCTCAGGTGGAGGCCCTCCTCCTGAATCCCTTAACGCTTCAGGATTACCCATTCCAGATGGTGGGGGATCCACTTCGATCCATGCTGGTTGACGCCCCTTTAAAGTCTCATTTATGGCCTCCAAAGAGCACAAAATGAGAGCTAATTTAGGCGATGGTGGTGGCAGCGTTGGTGATCCCTGCAATGATGCCCCTCTGCCTCAATTTCAAATAGTCCTAACCATTCTATATAATCAAATCTGCATCAACCAAAAGTTTGTCAGGGAGATTCTAAGGCAATTCACCTTTGTGCAACTTAAACTTGAAAACATAGGGTTAGGCGTAATTTTTTTTTTTACTTGTTTGTAAATAGACATTACTCTCTTTAGGGGAAGTGGCTAGGTCAGGGTTAAAGCATCTAAGCTCGATGTATTCTCCTAAGAAAACTACTGACTCCCTCGCCTGGTATATACGCTAGCACTGGTACCACACTCGCCAATTCCTCTAACTTACCTGCCTAGTGCGCATGAAGCC
>SNQJ01S0010708.1:78572-103123 GCA_010110895.2 Picea sitchensis | reverse complement strand
CCAAAAGAGTGATTTTAAGAAACTGACAAGTGTAACTTTCTTCATGAAAATGATCTTAAAGAAGAGCTAGATCTTCTATCACCATGTCATTATCATGTCATCATCTTGATAACCAAAAATGAGGATAACAGTGGGGGTGAACCACTGTAACTTTGTGTATTGTGATTTGTGCTTGGACCTAATGTGTTTATCTCCTTCTTGGATAAGTGCTTGTTGTGATTAAATATATCTAGTTATGATCTGTGCTTATGACATATGAATGAATGTTAGATCTGATATATAATATTCTTAGTGCTTGATCTGCTGAATCTAATCTATATTTGTGTGGCTAAGTACTGAATCATATTTAGTTTAAGTATTCACTGTGATGATCTGTGCTATCTGTGAAGTACCATAAGGGTTAAATATTGATGAATGATCTATGCTAAGTGCCTTGTAAAAGATAAAATCACAGATCAGTGTCCCAGCTAAGGTTGCAGACATCTGAGTCCTGCAACCACCCTTGCCTCTACCTTGGGTGAGACTTCATCTACTTTGCATGTGTTGTTGAAAGGGACGATAGTTAAGGTTTTTTTGGTGCGCTCTTGAGTGTTGAACCATGGGTCTGCCCCTGTGCCAAAAACATGATTAAGAGACACATCACTCCCCAAACTAGGAGTAGTGTCAGTTGAAGATTGCATCGACATGACTATTGGTTGAACGAGATGTGAGACAACATGGTTAAGAGATGAATCACCCTCAAAAAAATGAGTGGTGTCGGTCAAAGATTGCATAGACACGACCGTTGTATCAATGAAAGAAGGATTAAGACATTGGGAAACCAAAGACGACTCAGAACCTTAAGGGCTATCAAACAATCACTGGGCTTCTTGTATCACAATAGTAACAAGACACAAATGAGTTAGATGATCTCCTTTGCAAAGTCTACAAAGGAACTTGGGATTATTTCATATACATCGAGGCTTCTCAATCGTATGAATTCCACCAACATGACTTGCAATGGCTGGTGACATGCTCCAAACATGACTTGCATAGGCTAGTATTTGATCTTCAACATGAATTGCAGAGGTTGTTGACAAATCCCCAACATGACTAGGAGAGGTTGGTGATGAATCCCCGACATTACTAGTAGAGGTTGGTGATGTATGTGCAGTGTGACTAGCAATGACTAGAGTTGTGCACCCAACATGACTTGCAACGCTGGTTTATGGTCTTCAACATGACTTGCATAGGTTGTTGACCTATCTCCAACATGACTAGCATAGTTTGGTGATATAATGCCAGTATTAATTATAGTGACTGGACTTGTGATTCCAACATGACCGATGACGGCTGGTTGTGGCATTTGAGACCAAGGTTTTGGAAAAGACTAGTTTTGAGAGATTACAGGCTAGGAAGGGTTCTTGTATTCACCATGGACTTTTCCAATAGGATGGTATCCTCCTCTAAATTGATTCATAAAGGGTTTTAAGGGAATCATCACCGAGGAAACTGCTTGCGAAGAGAAATAGAAACGACAAGGGTTACTTAAGTGAGGATATATGTTTCCCCCAGATGAAGGAACTTCGTGAAGGGGGCTTCCCATACTATAAAAATGACTCCCCCCACATGAAACACTAGAGGACAAACATAGGTCCACCATGGGAAAATAATTCATAGTAACTGACATAGACTACGACATAGCGGAAGAAGGATAGATGGATGGGATTTGATAAGTAGAATGACCACCCATTTGAGCACTTGCTCCTGGAAAAGTGAAGCTAGGATTTGATCCATAGGAAGGAATATTCCAACCTCCTACATTAAGAGTTGGTTGAGGGATATGAATCCCACCAAATGAAAAGGGAGAAAAAGGAGGCATCATGCCCCCATACCCAAAACTAGGATTCACATAATAAGATGGGACAGAGGATGGAAAGTGTGAAGACATGTTTGGCATACCAAGAGAAACATGATTAGAGGCCCAAGGTATTGGTTGAGTATCATGATTCAGCATACCACTCATAAATACAAAAGGATTCATCCCCATGGAATGAGCAAAGACCATGGGATGGGTAGCACTAACTAAGGGAGTCACGGGGTCTCCACTAACCATACTAATGAAAAATCATGACGCAATACAAAATCCTAAGGCCAAATAATAATCAGAGAGAACACCAAAGTAAATCAAAAGGACCAATGTACACAAACAAGATATAGTGGCTGAAAAGGGGCCTCCCTCACTAGAGTAGGTATGCCTTGCCCAAGAGGGGTCTGAGACTCCCTTCAAAATATTGGAGGTATCATAATCAATTATAAGGGCCCTCTTGGGATTAACAATGCAGTTAGTCAGATCCCCCTGGAGAGGTAATCCTCCATAAAGGCTATGTGTTGTCCGACCCTTATTTGACTTAGGGTACTTGCATAATAACCCCTGTAATTAATCTATGTGGTTACCTATATAAAGGAACTAAATCCACCATGATATAGTAAATACACAAGCGAACAATCATAAGTTAGGTCCACCATATGGATAGGGTAACAAAGCCCAAAATATTGAAATCACCGCCTCTCAGGGAGGTAAAGGTACTAGAAATACCCCCAAATATGAATAGACCCCCATAAATATCTATGACACTAAGAAGGTATTAGAGGGCTATATTTGCAATCAACTTTGCATGACCTCGTGCTTAACTCCGGTGTGAGCGGAGAGTCTTGACATCACTAATTACACAATGGATTTCACCACTCCCTGGTCAGACACATATGTTTATTTTAATAGCCTTGGAGAATTTTACTCACAAAATCCTATTCCAAGGCCCTATATCCTATGCTTGTTTGTGTACTCTGAAAAATACAATCGTTTCTAATCAATTTTAATTAATCAACATTACTTTTAATGGCTTTGTTTACTCAAAAGATGTGGTCTTGAAACTGATGATGTTATGACTCAACATATTAAAGAAATGAATATGAACATAAAGATAAGTCCTAATCTTCAATTCTCAAAATATGGTAAGCTTTCAAAATGCAACTTTCAATTCGACTCTACAATTTCAGTAAGATGCAATCTTTCCATGTGTATCAAGATCAATACTAAAAACCCAAAAGAGAAAATGCCAAAATGAAAAATGTATATTTTTTGTATTTTCAATATAAAGAAATGAAAATGCAAGAACTGAATAGTAGCTTCATGTATAGACCCTACTGTAAGAAAACAAAGACAAGCCAAGAAAGATACCAAGAAGAAAACACTCATACCAAGATGCAAGGACAACCAATGAAAATGATGATGAGAAAGAAAAACCGCCTGGAAATTCAACAATAACAAGGTTTCCTATCACTCTGCAAGCACTCAACAGTTAGGAAAGAGACCCAAGAAGACTCAACAACCATTAAAATTCACCCAACAAACACCAAAATCAACAAGTAATCTTAATAATTTGATGTATGTGATTGTTTTAGAGAAACTCCTGTATGTACGTGCCCTATAGAATGAAATCTCGTGTATGTATGCGTCTGTTAAGGGAAAACCCACGTATATGTAGTAAAACACTGTCTGGGAAAGGGTTAAGCCAAGAAACTCAGATGAAAGTAAAAATAGGTTGTCAAGCAATCAGACGACAAGGAAAGTCAGGCTAACTGAAAGAAATTGAAGGAGAAAAACACTCCAAATGCCAAAATAGAAGATTTATCTCCTAAGTATGGTCACCAATTATGTTACAAGGAAAATCACTCTATGGCATGGGGTAAACCACAATAGACAAAATAACTACAGAAATCAACTCTAATCCCAGGTATGCTATATAAATGAAATTGATAACAAGACAAGATAAAGAGCCTACCTCGTCTGGATGTTCGATGAAGACCACCGTTGAGCACATGACTCAAAGATTTATACTTGCAACTTGTCCTCAACAACTAATATATGCAAGCATATGGTGATAATATATAATGTTAGCACATACAATAGCATAATCC
Source organism: Picea sitchensis (assembly GCA_010110895.2). Classification (NCBI taxonomy): domain Eukaryota; kingdom Viridiplantae; phylum Streptophyta; class Pinopsida; order Pinales; family Pinaceae; genus Picea; species Picea sitchensis. The sequence continues at coordinate 99,163 of SNQJ01S0010708.1, read as the reverse complement.
ATTAAAATTCATAACAAATATGCCCATGGAATAATAATTCAAATATTTGCAAGATATCAATTGGATAAGAAAATAGTATTTACATTAAAATATGATCAATAAAAGTGTATAAGTGACAAAATTCTATGTCGGCACGTCTCAGAACGAAGAAACTAAGTCCCTTCCAGTTGGGCCTCCACCACTTCAATCCTCCATCAAAGGCAAGCTCATATAAGGGAGACAATGAAGTTCTCCATCAAAGAGGGAAGATCTTGGGGGCTGAACAATGTGTTCGGAATTTAAAGGACAAAGGGATGCAGACTCAATGTGAAGTGAAAATTTCTCCAGCGTATATTTGATCTCAAAAGTTGAATTCTCTCCTCCTTCCATGGTTTGGATATGGCCCAATTTATAGCCTTAAAATGGATCTGAAGGGCAGAGTCAGAACGTTTCCAACATATGGAAGGTCAAGGATCATGGATCTCATGACGTGACATGGAAACCTGACACAATTTTTAATTTTGAGCACCAAACTCGATGTACATGGGCTGTAGTGGTGAAACCTGCATATACACATGTTGTCTAACTTGTAGGGTGCGTATATGTGGAAAAATATGATTTTTTGGCTCTGGGAAGTGCAAAAGGGGACTTCAAGTTTGCATAGGGAAATGGAAAGGCCTTATGAGCAAGTTTCATGGACTGAGGAAAAATTTTCTATAACACCAAGATGGAAGGGCTTTTAGCCCAAATCCAATTCAAAATCCTGTAAGTACCATTTACTTTTAATGTATATTTTTATTTTGTGATGAGATATTTTTTTTCTCAGGTGCTATACTAACTTTCGTTTTTGTGTCCATTGTTGACATGTGTTGGCTTGGCTCCTCGGATAGGGTTCTCAACCTTCAAAAGATAATTTGGTTTCCATCACGGACCCTTGCTGTGGATGAATATTTGATACTATCATCCGACTTGAAGTTAGTTAGGTGGATAACTAGTATAGATCTATCAAACCCACTCTGGTTTATATGTAATTTTATCTGTATTTTGCATGCGAATGAGGGTTCTGTAATTTTTTTTGTTGGAGTTTAATTTAGAACAGAGTAATTCTCATATGTATTAAAGGGGCTTTTACTCCCATAGCTTACAAATTTGGGTCAACACATTTTGTAGTGCTGATAACTTATTTCATAAAGGAAATTTCTCAGTTTATTTTCAGTTTATCGAGGTTTACAGAGCTAACCAATTTGGTTCTAATGTTAAACTTATCACTATGTTATTTAACGAAAAAAAATATTCGCATGTTGTTTATATTTAAGGTTTTTTATTATGGAAGCGACATTATAGTTTGGCCTTTGAGTTTGTGGGTTATATGTATAAATTATCCTCTGTATATGTATATTCTAGAGTTTCTTTATGACAATAGCTTTATCGTCTTTACATCTAGCCTGTTTCTTGCATGTACATAAATTCATTTCTGTATGTCCAAAACATCATTTGGAATTGGCCAGTCCATAATGGATTTTATTTTCTCAGGGTCCAAAACTATTCCTTCTTTGGAAACTATGTGTCCTAAATACTGAATTTTATCCTTGTAAAAATCACATTTACTAAGTTTAGCATATAGATTTTGTTCTCTCAAGATTTGTAGAACTATTCTTAAGTGTTCTGCATTCTCTTTTTCATTCTTTGAGTATATTAGTATGTCGTCGATAAAGACAATTAAAAATTTATCTAATTATTTACTTAGGATACTATTCATTAGACACATGAATAAGGATGGGGAGTTCGTTAACCCAAAGGGTATCACTACAAACTTGTAATGCCTATATCTCGTTCTAAAAGGTGTTTTGTATATATCTTTGTTTTTAATTCTTACTTGATGATATATTGCTTGTAAATCATTTTTTGAAAATACAGTTTCCCCACGTACTTGATCGAATAGATCATCGATGCGGGGTAAAGGATATCTATTTTTAATTGTCATTTTATTAAGTTTTTGATAGTCTATACATAGTCGTAAGGTTCCATCTTTCTTCCTAACAAATAGTATCGGTGATCCCCAAGGAGATACACTTGGTCGAATATACTTTTTGTCTAATAACTCTTGAAGTTGATATTTTAGTTCATTAAGTTCTAAGATATTTATCTGATATGGCACCTTTAAAACTAGAATTGCTCCAGGTAATAATTCTATGGAGAAATCTATCTCTCTCTTAGGAGGTAATCCATGAATCTCTTGGAACACGACTTGAAATTCTTGCAACATAGGAAAATTTTCTATATTCTTTTTACTTTATTATTTTTCATTGTCTATTAAATGAACAACAATTACTTTGCATCCCTTATGAACACATATTTTAATATGCAAGGTTGAGATCTTCCGAATACCAATGGTTCTTGGTATTCCTTTAATATCAATAATGTTACCATTGTCATATACATAAGTACATGTGTTATCATAGCCGTTTAGAATTACCTTATATTTTTCTAACCAATTCATACCGATTAATACATCATATGATCTTAGTTGCAAAACATTCAAATCTTCTTGAGATTTAAAACCATTCATACTAATTTCACATCTTTTAACAAGATATGTAACTTTCCTTTTTGTTCATGTAGAAAGTTGTACAAACCATGTTTTTTCAAATTTTTATTTTCGTAACTTACAAATTTCTACTATCTTAGGTGAAACATAACTTATACTAGCCCCTGGATCAATCAAAATGGAAATTGGTTGATTATTCAACATCCATGGAAGCTTGATGATCTGCTTGTCTGTTCTCCAAGGTTGCACTAATCTTTGGGGTACTCCTTGCTATTTCACCAACTGTAGTAGCTTCTCGAACTGTATGTATGTTGTTGTTGTTTTTCTTTCTGTGAGGGCAATCCTTGAAATAATCTGGTTCACCACACTCCCAACACTTTACTGGTTCCTTTTGGGCAGTTTCTTTGTTATAAAAAGTTGTTGGTTTTTTCTGGTTTTATATTGTTCAAAACACAATTTAGGCTTATGGATAGCTTCTTCTAAAGTCTTAGGATTGTCAAAGTCAATCCTGTCCTTATATGAGGTAGGTAGGCAACTCAATAAGCATTGTATTTTTGTTTTTTCATCCACAATATATGGTACATAGCGTAATAAACTTAGAAATTTGTTGCAAAAGTCTTTCATGGTTAAATTCCCCAATTTTAGTTCATAAAATTATTTATCTTTACCTTCATAATATTGTTTTGATAGATATTGTTTCTTAAAATATATCTTAAAATTTTTCCAAGTGACTTTACGTTCCTTAATATTCTTTACCCTTTTTATATCTTCCTTCTCAGTCAGATTATAGATAGCCATTCTTGGTTTAAGTTCACTTGAATAATTATATATCTGCAAGTATTTTTGCATCCCAAAAAACCAATATTTTGCCTCTTATCCAGTCTCAATCTCACCATTAAATATTGAAGGTTTTATCTTTTTGAATTCCCCCATAATTTCCTCATGGTGTTTATGTTTCTTTTTAGTTCTTTTTTTCCAGTTTGGCTCTGTCCTCACTTGGATTTTTAGTTTCGTTAAAAATAGATTCTGTCGTTGATTCAATATGTTCAAATTTCCTAGACTTCTTCTTGTGAAGATCAGTTTTATAATTACTGAAAAATTGACCTTTATTCTTTTTAGAATTTCGATTACACAATTTGTCTAATATTATTGCATTAAGTTTTTCTCGTGTCTTTATAATGCGTTCATTATCTTCCTTAACAATTTTCAATTCTTCTTTTAGACATTGTACATTCTGAATTAATTTTGATTGTGTGTTATCCCTGCTTTCATTCAAGTTAACCCATAAATTTCCTTCACCAATATTTCCTTGTTCGAGATTTTTTGGTTCATTTTTATGTGACCCTTCTTTAGGTAGAATAGGTACTTCTGTCACCTTTCCTGCAATTCAAAATCTTCTTCCTAGTGGTAAGAAGAAATATAACAATAGTAAATTAGTCTTCTTAGTTGAGCTCATAAGGCCAAGTGTGGTTCCTAAAGCTCTAACACCATTATGTCAAATACCCAAATTTTTATTTTATTTTATTTTATACCATAATATTTTATATTCAACTTAAATAAGAAACATTACACAATTAATTAAATCTTCATAATAAGACATCTCTTACCTTAAAGTTTTTACTTTAATAATTCCAAGATTAATAACTTGCATGGCCTACCTTATAGTCTTCATGTCACAATTTTGAATCTATGCTACAATTCTTGTGGTAGGGTTTTGATTTGGATTTCACTTCTCGTGCATGGATTTTCTGTTAAAAAACTTTGTTGGTCACCCTAAGGGAGACCCTTGTCGCAACCTTGCCTACTTTAACCTAAGTTGGTGAATTATTCCAATTGATTACTATCCTTGCAAGTGGAAGTGACTTGACGTGACCATTAAAACTTGGGAACATAATCATAATGATTAAACCGTTAATTATATTGTCATTACATTTGTTGGTCAACATTAATCATTCTTCACATTTAATATAGGATCTTAATCATGATTTGAGAAATAATTACATGAGTGGTTGGAAGTTATTAAGTTCGAGCTAGACGTACCCTGTGTTAGTGCTAGAAGTTGTCCCTAGACTGCTATAGGGTCAAGCCTAGCACATCTTTAGTTTATTGCAATGATTTTATAAATAAGGATGTGTTTTAGGTTTTGAAAGAAGGTGGATCAAGGAAAGTGAAAGAGAAATAATAAAGGAATAAGCTAAATGCAGACCAGTGAATCACCATTGGGCATTGAGTCAAGTAAATGCTTTGTTGATCGAAGGCAATCAAATTGTATATAAGATAATATGCTTATATGTAAATGGGTAGAAGAATAGGGAATAAACAAAAAGTAGAACACCTCATCAAACCAAGATTCTCTTTGTCAAATGGAAGAAAAAATACTTGAAACAAAACATACGGATAATAGGCAGTCATGGAAAAATCTTTACCGCTCAGGAATCTATCATCCATAACCAACCATTGATTCTCAATGTCTGCAATTCGTTCAAGTAAGATGAAAAACAGAATGTAAAACAAGGAATATGGAAAAACAGTGTTTAGACAAGAGAAATCACAATCTGATAAAACAAATGTCATAGATCCCCAATGTTAGAAGCGATTCTAGAAATATCATGCCCTTAGGCTTACAATAACACATACTGGCTGGTTAACCAAATTATTCTCAGGCCTTACCCTCTCGGGCCTCTGCCTCCCAAAATCCCCTTTTGTCCATTACAAAAAATAACTTAAATAACCAAGTCCCATAAAATAAATCTTGTTATATCCCTCTAAACAATCATCACAATGAACTAAGAATATAATCAATCTATGGTATCTCGCAAAACATATGGGACAACTGAGATTAAATTCCTTGCAATCTATGATCTGGAGTCATCTCTCCAGTTACTCTGCCACCTTAAAATTTGAGATATGTAATTAGGTGTTTGAATACTCATCTACTTAGAAAACTGGATCGGATCTTTGGAAATTAGGATTTTCTATCAATATGCTAGAATGTCGGTTTCATTAGCTAATTTTGATGCTCTTTTGATTTCTTTGCCTAAAAATATGGGATGGTCCATCATCTATTTCTTCAAACTCTGGATATGATTATTGCTAACTAATCATGCTCTTGGAAATATTGAACTAATACCGAAGATGCTGGATAGAACCCACTGAATCTAGAAATTATTCTTTAATAGTCTGTTATAGAAGCATGATCAAATCTGGACATATGGAGCTAATTGATCGACTGTTGATTGGTTTAAATCTGGAAGATATTATGATACCCTTCCATCAAATGTTCCATCACTAAATCTTGAGAAAACACTACCCAATTTTTCCTTCTGAGCAATCTTGAAATGATAAGATTCGTCTGCTCTGTATGTCCACGAATTTTTGGAAATCTCCCTTTGACTAATAACTCAAAATCAAATTAAATCCTAAATATATGAAGGCTCTGCAATCCAATTCCAAACTCTAGCCAAGATTTTCTTCTTTGTAGCTCATACAACAACTTCATCCATTACAAAAAGAGGTCGCACTACTGTCCAATCCTCTAGTGTGTCTGCATATGGTGTTGGAACATCTTGTGAAGATAAGCACATAATGGGTGAATCTAAATAGTCCCAGAAGTTCTCAATAATTGCAGCCCTGAGACTAGCTCCAATGCCACCAATGTGCATGCACTCTTCAACAATCAACACTCTATGTGTCTTTTTATTGAATTCCCAATTGTGTTAAAGTCAAATGGCTTCAAAGAGCGGACGTCAATTACATCTGGATCTACTATGCATGCTCTTCCTTTATATATACGTGCTGGTAGCAAATGACCCGAGCTTTGTTCATTGACATTTGGAAAACTATGGCCTCCTTTCAACACTTGGATTAAGTCACCAATATCAATGCCATCAGATGATTAATGTCCATGTTTCCTCGTGACATATTTCTAACGTTGAACAACACTTTGGTAATTAGAACACAAACAACGTTAACTATGGGTTTTTTAATTGTTGCGTTGGTGTTATATGAAGATTATCACATAACCAAACAAAAATCTCTTTGCTCCTGAAGACATACTCCACGTGGCTTGACTCTAGCTTGAATACAGTCTCGACCTTATGAGTGAATCTCATTATTTTCCCATAGGCTCCTCTTTGTGGCTTGGAGCTTGGGGGTTAGGCTTGTGTTGACTCATGGCTTGTGTGTGGCTTAGCATGAGAATTGGTCATGTGGATTAACTTGTGGCTTGTGTGTTGTGTTGAAGGTTGCATGTAACTGGAGCTTGGGGCGTTGGAGCTGGAGTTTGTCCTTCAGGCCCATAATTTGATAAAATATAACAAATTTGCATAAGGCCGAGAGCCAACTAAAAAGACCCAAAGTTGGTTAATAAAATAATCCTTAAACCAAAATTGGCTTAATCAAACCAACCACATCTCAATGAATAATCCAGTGTCATTGATTTGTTAGGCCAACATGAACATTGCCACAATATATCAAATCATAAGCCATCTAGATATGGCCTGAAGAATTTAAGGAGTTTTTTGGGAAGTGAGATGATGTTTTATGATGGCGCTGCAAGAATATCACTATTCCAGTAGTGTGTTCGTCACAACCAAAAGTCCAAAATTTAAAACTGTAAATTGAGTACTAATATTGGCTCCTTCTGGGGATGATGTTCTCCCCGTGAGGCATCAAGAACAAGCATACCACTGTGCCTTTTCCTCTGTGCTTCCATGCAATGAAACTTGCAAACTTTTGTTTTTGGAAATTTTCGCATTCTACTGTGTTGTGCCTATTCCATTGGGTTATGGAGTCCATCAATAGCATTTCAAATCAGGCCCAAAATTCTGCAACTTATTCAAACTCTAACAAAATTATGAAACCAAACTTTCTACTGCAAACTATCAGATCGAAAAGAATCTTCATGCTCGATGGTGAGATTATTTCTCTTATCTATTCCTACTTTTAACTAGTAAAAACTAGTTAATCATGTGAAATCATTCTTCTAATGAAGCCATGATAACATCCATCTGATTGAACAAACTTCTTGTATGAAAATAAAAAATGCAAGAGCCCATAGAATACATGTTTGCATTTTGAAAGGACAACAGAATCAAACTTCTTTTGAAAAAAACAATTTGACACTTGAACTGCTCAAAAATTCCATATAATCAACAAACAGATCAATGAATCTATGAAGAAAAACCTCTTGTTGTTGTTTCAGCTGAAAAACAGAAGGTTGTTGCATATCCTCTTCTTGATAATGGCTGCCATCTTCAGCTATTTGCAAATCTGAACATGATTGTGGAATGATTTCTTTGTTGATGATCAATTGTTTGATATTGTCTGCAGATTTCGGTTCAAGCATGGTAAATGCAGGCTTGCTGATTTGCAAAGAAGGTTGCTCAACCATTGGTGATGAAAGCAGGATCAACTGTTCTTGCAGTACTTCAAAATTTCCAGCATACTGTTGTTCAATAAGATCTGAAATGAAAGGTACGGGAAGAGTATAATTTGCCACAAATTATGTCTTCTCCGCTTCAACATCTTCTAAAAATTTAGAGAAAAGGGAAACAACCCGATCTCGGTCTTCACAAGGCTCATCATACTTATCATATGAGGCACAATCTATTCTCTGATGAATATCATGTTTGATTTTTTCACAACATCCTTCAAGAAGTATATCAGAAGAATAATACCTCTTGCAATACTTATGGAAGGCTGCATGAAATTCCTGCAAAGAAGATATTGTTGCACCTCTTTTGTCACCTGAATGAGAAAAATAAGGGTGCTCACAAGCCCAGTTGGGTCAGCGGGGAAAGACAACAGTAGAGGAAAGAGTTATAAGTGTAAAACATAAAATATAAGTAAAGAATTAAACTAATAAGGATAACAACAATTAAACTATAGTGCATAACTACATTAGAACAAGAAACAAACAAGACTCATGCCACCAATGGAAAGGATTGTATTAGTGGAAAAAAAACACCAAAGAGAAAGGGAGACTTTGGGTCCCCTGTTCCTCCAAGGGAGGGCTCTTGGACCCCCAAATATTGAGCTCTTCTTACAAATGAGGAACTAGAATGAAATCGTGAAGAGAATCCAAAGCACATTCAATATAGAGGTGATATGAATGGCTAAATGAAATGGTGCTAGCACACTCTTGATGAGGAGAGAGAATCCTCCAAGAGAATATAAACAACATAACAATACAAATGAATTCCTTGAAAATGTACTGCACCCATTGCCTCTTTTTATAGCATAAGTTTGAGGCATTATTCAACCAACTTTTAGTGTGAACAAGGGGCCATTTAGGGAACCCTTAGGTCTTTGACCAGCCACCTAGTCAGATTCAACCAAGATTTGGATGTCAAATTGACTTGGAAGCTGAGCCAGAAGTGGGTGGGAGGCTGACCAATATCATAAATGCATCATTCTGAGGTGTGCGCGGCTTTTAGCGTCCACAGTCGCGCATCGGGCCAATGCATGTTTTTCAGGCGTTTTCGACTGCCACACATGTGCGTGCTTCCTGTATATCCTTAGCGCATGCTAATTTTATAACTGGTTGTATAGTTTTGTACCTTTTGGAAATGTATTTTTGATCATTTTTTGTCCATGGGTGAACTAATAGTTGTTTGAAGATGTTGGATTCCTGTAACCATTTGCAGAAAAAATTTCAGTGATAACAGATGCCCCCTGATGGATGAGGTTAGGAGCATATGTATAGCTGAAATGCATCAATGTTTCTTCTACTAAGAGTACCATTGTAAGAAAGAGCGAAAATGAGAGTATCAAAAGTGATCCATTGGAGGGAGAGGGGAACCTATAGGGCCCAACCTTTCACAAGGTGTAAAAAATAAATTGTGTACAAACAAGGTGGGCATGCCCTATGCTCATGCTATGTAACTCAAAAAAGTGTAATATAGTAACTGAAGTTGTGTGTTGGTGTAGATGAATGCAGTACCCTTAGGGGCATGTTGATAATAGCGGAGGAAAATTATGATGGTGAATAAACTCTGGATAGAGGCGATGACACTTAAAGGAAGTAGCGAGGATTCACAGACATGGATAGCCTAACAATGTTCAGAGGTCATCAACAAATATAAAAACAATTGCATTAGTTGCAAAGTAATACCCACCGCAACATGAGAAATTGTTGAAGTCGAATGTGGTGGGGGTCAACAACATCAGAGAGAAATGGTGGTTCTCTATGTGTCATACGAGACTCCTCATTGTAAAGGTAATGAAAGTCAAGATATTGTCTCCCTACTGGAAACTGTGTTGTTTTCGACAGAAAGGGAGACGCAACTTCGAGAAGCGGAGGGCTTCATGAAATCTACTTGGAAAAAATCAGAAACTGAGGAGTAACATGGACGAATTCTAGGAGTAGTGATACTTAAGACTTCCTTTGGTTGGGGAGTGATGTAAAGTGGCAACAACTGTGAAACTGAATCTAGTGTCAGGGGGACAACTAGATGAAGGTAAATTGTGCCAGAGGCGTGACAAAATGGATAAACATGGAGATCAAAAGGTGTATGGGTTGTAGGATACTCGGGGTGTATGGATAATGTCATTGATGTCAGAAAGTGAAAAATGCCCCAACCAAGGGTGACAAGGGTTTCTTTGCCAAGAAAAGGAAGGTCTCTAAAGGCGACAACATAAAGATATGAAAATGCGGAAAAAGGTTTTGTACAATTACCAAAAGAATAAAAAAATAAGTTGGGATAACTGTGTAGATACAGAAACAGGTGCCCCAGTGTAAGATGGTGGATGAAATGGATGGTTAATGATATTGCGGGGATGCAGTTAAAATAGAACCATGATGAAGTAACCTGAGAGTCCATTAGGTAGGCTAGCATAATGAGGAGAAGGAGTATGTGGTTGGTTCTCGATGATGTGGAAGACTATCAGGACTCTCATATCTAAGGGGTGAAAACAACATGAGTGTCAAAGTTCCAAGGGGGACTATGAATGGGAAAACTCATGTGGGGGAGGGTGCCACTGGGTGAAAGTACTAAAATGTAGTGGAGGGGACAGTACTACAGAGCCGGACATGGGGATTCTATAGAAAAATATCGGTGGGTGTCACTGCGAGATGAAATTTGATATTAAGAGGGAATGACTACATGCCAGTGTCGATGGTATACCTGAAGGGATACTGCTGACATATGATGATCAAGTACCTGCACACATGAAAAATGAATACCCAAATTGAACAATATCTAAAGAGAAAGATCATATCAAAGTTATTCAATACTATGTGAATGTAAGCATGCGTACCTGAGTGTCAGATGATAAAAATACCCCCCGGGGAATGAGGATGAAAAATGTCCTGGGGAATGGAATTGTGTAAGTAATAGGGTCCTGATCCCGTGGCTGAAGACAGATCAAAAAAAGGGCGCCTGGAGCGCCCAAAATTGAGTCTGGAAGTTTGGGAAAATGGACTATATATAGCTGTAGGGTCCATAATGCCACCTCATTTGTACTTGTTGTCTTATTGAGTGGACGAGCGATTTGAGAGGAGATTGGGATATTCTGGGCGATCGAGGTAGTCATTCCAAGATCCATGATTTTTAGGTTAGTCGTCATATCCTCCTACATAGGACTTATGTTTTTGTTTTTTGGGCAGGGTTGTACGGGGGTCGTACAGGGGGTTTTAGTGAGTGTGGCCCCCCAGTGCGTAGGCGATCAAAGGATTCTCGCGCACATCTGTGCAGCTATATATTTGATAGTCATGCATGGGGGCACTCAAGTGAGGAAAACAAGTGCACATGGGATGCGCGCCTGTGTGAATCACAGTTGCACATGCGTGCGCGACTGTGCACAACTGTGTGACGAACAGTCTCGCCCTAAGGCACATTTGTTTATGTGATAGGGGCACATGCATGCACCCCTGTATCACTGAAAGGTGCACATGTGTGTGCAATTGTGGGATGAACAGGTGCGCATATGTGCATGCCTGTGGGGAAAACAGTCGCGCCTTTGAGGTGAAGCTGAAAAAATGTAAAAACTTAGATTTTTTTTTTTTTGATATGGGTGATGATAGTTGATCGAGCACTGTATATGTGGATGCAGGTGACTAGTATTGACAATGCCGATTCATTGGAGGGAGAGAAATTGGTCACAACTATGGGAGGAAGTGACCAATGAGGAGTCGGCGGTCCGTGATACTTTGGCAGCAGAGTTCGACAAAGATCTCATTCTTGAAGTGTTTCCCATGATCAGAGACTAGCTGTATTGGGACTCCAAAGTGGGAGATGACGTGGTTGAATAAGAAGCATGTTGCAGTGTCAGCGGTGTTGTTAAATGTAGGCATGGCTTCAGCCCACTTGGTGAAGTAATTGACTGCCACGACGATGTATTTGTGTCCATTGCTGGATGGAGGGTTGCAAGTCATGAAGTCTATGCCCCATTTGCAAAAGGGGCCAACAGTAATGACTGGGTGTAGAAGATCAGGTGGTGCTCGTGATTTTTTGGCATAAATTTGACAGATGTTACATCGCTTCACAACGTTTATGCAATTGTGAAACAATGTAGGCCAAAAATAACCGACGCGAATGATTTTTTGAGTGGTGGACATCCCTGAGAGGTGGCCCCCGCAAGCGCCACTATGGCAGTCATTCAAGACTCAATCGGCCTCGTCGATAGTCAAACATCGGTGGAGTACAGTGTCAACCCTGCACTAATATAAGATATCACTGATAAGTAGGTAGCGGGGGGCCTGGTGACGAATACATCAATGATCGTCTTGGGAAAGGTGGTTTCCAAATTTCTTTGTTCGGAGGTAGACGAGAAGATCGTCATACCATGGGTCACCCGAGGGGATGTAAAAGAGATGTTCATCGAAGAAGTTGGTATTGACAGGGGTACTGGTGGTATCAAAGGGAAATGTCATAATGAGTTCGGTGAGGATGAGGGAATTCTTGCTCTTGGGTGTTAAAAATTCAAGGTCATACTCCTGAAGGATGACGATCCATCGGGAAAATTTGCCATTAATTTTCCAGCGACTGAGCAAGTAATGCATTGGGTTGGAATCTATGATGACTTTGGTAGTTTGAAGCAAGTTGTAATGGCTCAATTTCTGGACTGCGATGAAAAATGCAAGAGACAATTTCTCTTCATGGTTGTATTTCAAGGGTGTCCCTGAAATATTTTTACTAATGTAGTAAATGACATTCTCACGATCATCATCCCCTAGTTAGACGAGAACTCCTGCTACTGAGACAGTTGAGGATGAGATATAAAGGATGTAATCACGGTTATAGTTGGGTGGACTAATCAACGAGGCATTAGAGAGATTCTTTTTGAGATCATCAAAATATTTTTGGGCATGTTCGTCCCAGTGGAATGGGATATCATGACGTAAGAGGCAAAGGAAACCATGTGCCCAAGTGGCGTAATCGGGGATAAAGCGACGTAAAAAGTTATCTTTTCCTTGTAGGCTTTGCAGTTGGTGTAAATTTCGTGGTGGGGGAATTTCCGTGATGGCTTGGATCTTGAGGGAGTCGACCGTAATGCCACATTGGGAAACAATAAACCCAAGGAGGCACCCAACAGTGATGTAGAACATGCACTTGAGGGGATTCAAGTGGATGTTGTACTGACGACATCGTTGGAAGATGATTCGTAAATCATCGAGATGCTGAGTGCATTTTTTGGAGCAAGCGGTGAGATCATCTAAGTAGGCAAGAATGATTTGAGCTAGGTCATAAAAAATATATGTCATGGCACGTTGGAAAGTGGCCCCGACATTCTTGAGACCGAAGGGCATGACACGATATGCAAAAGTGCCTCAGGGGGTAGTAAATGCGGTTTTATACTGATCGGCTGGGTGAATTTGAATTTGGTTGTAGCCAGAGAAACCATCCATGAAGGATAGAGCCTCGTGACCAGCGCAATCATCGATAATTTGGTCAATAAAGGGAGTTGGAAAGTTGTCTTTGGGATAGGCATGATTGAGGTCGCGGAAGTCCATATAGATGTGGATAGTGCCATGTTTTTTGTTGACAGGGACGGGGTTGGAGACCCATGATGTATATGTGATGGGGTATATGAACCCTGCAGCACGTAATTTGTCAATTTTAGCCTTGATGGATGCTGCTTTGGATGGGTGTCGCGGACGTTGTTTTTGATGGACAAGTGTGATATTAGGCCAGGTGTCGATACAATGTTCGACAATAGAGGGATCAAGGCCAGGCATCTCTATGTATGACCAGGCAAAGATGTCTCGATATTATTGGAAGAGAGATTTGTAGGCGGTGATTTCTTCAGGAGAGCATGCGACGCCAATGGTGATTTCCTCTATGGCTCTAGATTTGATGGAAATATCGATTTTGATGGTGGGGGAAATATTGGCCATATTGCCTTTTTCAAAAGCATCGGGGGAAGGGATAGGGTTATTGAACCAATCTATATGTCCCGATGGGAGAAAATATTTGGTTTCAACTGCGTATATGGGGTTTTGGTTAAGAGGCGCGAAGGTTTCCTGTGAAGGAAAGAGTGCTCTGTGGTGGAGCGCATCCCATGGGAAATTGGGTTTAGTTAACTCTTCAAGGATGTCTTCGCTGCAGTGAAACTGTCGAGAATATAGGGGATTGAGAGGAGTAACTTTGGTGACTGTCATCATGGGGTTGTTGTCTAGTGGTGACGATGTAGAGGGGGTATCTCAAGGAGGTTGTGATGGTTCGCTCGACATAAACCAAATATCGAGATATTGTGGGTTGAAAATGGTAGTCGGGCGTAGAATGTTTGTGGGGAAATGAATTGGAGAATTGGGGGGATTTTGGGGTAAATCCTCATATAAATCATCCAGGAACCATGGGGGATTAGGGAGTGCCTCAAGTTCTGACGAGAAGATATGAACCACATTAAGTGATGGGGTAGGGGTACTCACTGGTTCTGCTAGAGGAGGGGGTGTAGGGTTTTGAATAAGGGCCAGTTGGCGATGCCTGTATTCAATGATCATAGGACATTGATATGTGAAATGATCAAGTGATTCACATAGAGAGAAAGGGCATCTCATATGTTCATTGACTGAGGTCGTGAAATAATGTATGTCAGTGACGTGTGTTGGGGTGGGTTCTTGCTGAAATCTCTGGCATACTATTGTTAACGTCTGTCGAAATTGAGGTAATGCTAGAAAATGGTGTGTATAATGGCCATATCTGAATAGATGGCGCATGCAAATTTGGTTCACAGTCCTTTGTTACTTTTGTCCGGGGAGATAGTGGCAGTACTGGATGAAGCAAGGAGCGATGGTGGTGCTTGAGGGAGTTGAATTAGAATGCGTAGCTCGGGGAGAGATGGGCACTTATTAGTGGGGTGTCCATATTTCTCGCATAGAGCACAAGGAGGTCGGATACGTGGGGGGAGTGGAGTGGTGGGCTCATTCTTTTTCTGCTTCCCCCCAGTTGTAGTAGGGGGGCTAGTGAGTGGGAGTGGAGGTGGTATGGTGGGGGTGAGTATGGGAATCTGCATTGGAATTCCTTCTATTTGGGGAGGGAGGGATGGTTGAGGAACCATCTCAAGCGGATGTAGATACTAGACTGGGATTTCTAGCACCATATTAGGAAGGGTAAGCATTGCATCTATTTGGAAATCTTGTACACCTAGTGGGGGGTAAAAGAAATGGATTTGGGTAATGGCTTGGGGGACTGTTTCCCAAACTGGGATATGGCCCTGGGGGAGGGGAAGATTAGGAATGGTTAGAGCTAAACAAGTTCCAGGGGATTCCTATGGGAGAAGTTTTGCGACTAGTGGGACTTCAGGGATAAAATAGGTCTTGGTGGGAGGGATATTATCTTTAGTTGTCGTTCCATTGGTGGAGACAACACATACTTGTGTTGAGGGATGGATGAGCGGTGGTGCTCTGTGGTATGTCCCTAGCAAGGATGGGTCTTTAAAAATTCTGGGGGCCATCCCGATGAGTGGATAGGCATCTGGATTAGTGTGGACAAAAGGGAGAATGTTGTCGATGTTGGATGAAGGGTTAGGCTCATAATGTTGTACTTGATCGATGGTAATGATATTTTTGTTATGGGGAAACATCATGGTTCAGAACACGTAAGAGGCGACAACCTTCATAGCATACATGTAGCTATGACCAAACAAGATATTGTAGTCGAGAGGGGCATCGATAACCTCAATATCAATAAGAATGGTTTTGCCCCTGAGTTCGATGGGGACATTTTGGAAGAGCCCCTCAAGAGATGAGGGTCGTTCATCGTAAGCCCTCAGAGTAATGGTGGACGGTATTAGCTCTAGAGAGCCAAGTTTCTGCCAGAAGGTTTTGGACATGATCCAGGTGGATGCGCCTTCGTCAATGATGCAACAATGAACTGTGATATTCCAGATTTTAACCCGTATTTGAAAAGAAACAAGAACGGGGAGATGAGGTTCCCCACTATTGAGATCGAAGGTGATGAGTCGAGTATCGGCAGGGTCGACTACCCCTAGAGTGGAAATTAATGACTTTCATTGAGTAGGAAAGGTTTGAAGAACTTATAAGATTGAAATGGCAGTGGGGGATTGTGCCAAGTCACCGACCAGACTATAATTGCAGGCTGCCCTAGCCCGAGGGTTGTTGACATTCCTTCGTAATGGGATGTGAGGGATGTGAAGAGGTGTTTTTGTATGAGGGCACAGAATCATCAAAGGAGGGTTCGTTGTGACTGGGATGGCCTCTGAGGTAGTGGGAGTAGGGTTTTAGGGTGTGTTGTATTGATGACTGCGCATTTGTAGAAGGACTTCTTCCTCACTAGTGAGGAGGATAGTACGATCTGTAGGAGGTCCTAGGTTGGCGTACGGTCCCATTTGTGGTGGGGTTGGATGCATCTCTTGTTGGTTGTTCATTACCCCTTGATGTGGTATGGGATTTTGTAACACAGTTAGGGGGGGGGTTGTTGCACATATTTTTGTGGGGCTTGCTGGGGAGCAGGCGGTACTGGGGGACATGGTCCATTTCCATATTCTTTCATCCATTTAAAGTTAGCGATTTGGGGGCAATGGAGAGTATAATGACCATACTCACCACAAAGGGTGAAAGGGAAGTTTGTCTGAATATTGTTGTTGTTCTTTCCCTAGAATTTTTGGTGATTCCCCCTTCGGGGTTTTGATTCCCCTGGTTCTGGTTGCCCCCGGCAGGTTGGTTCTGGCTTCCTCCTGGTCTGGGATTATTATTGTTCCAGTTTTTCCCTTTCTTTATGGCACTGTTCGACTCATGGGATGGATTTTTCGTATTCAGTTGTTCGAAGTGATGGATTTTCTGAATGGGGGAGGGTTGAACAAATTTTACCCCAGCCCGTGGTTGGCCTTATGGAGGAGCGATAGGCTGGGGAGGACCAATAAATGGAAAGTACATATTATTCTGTGGTAATGATCCGTAGGATGCATAGGAAGGCATGTGGGTTTTTCACTAGTGCTTAGGGTGTAAGTGGAAATAGATGGGGTACCAGAACTTGGTTGGGCCACGAGGCGTATTGCGGGTACTGGTGGTGGTCTGCTGATGGGTGGAGGAAAGGTCAAGGGGTATGGTTGTTGATAAGGGGGTGGAGGATAATAAGGGGGTCTGCCATATGCTGGTGGATATTGAGGTGTGCCATACATAGGTGGTTGTTGGGGGTGTGAATTGTGGTGTGTAGTGGTACCAATCAATCCATCCGTTGAGTGAGACATCCTAGGTTTGTCTTGGCCAAATGGTGTGGGTCTCAGGGCGTCAGGTAGTACTATATACAAATATCCTAACTGTGAATAAATGAGTTCGAACTGTTGGGCCTGGTTGATGTCTTCTTCTTCCGATTGGGGGAAGGTGGCGGCTACATCTTTGGCACGGAGGGAAACAAGTGATTTGAGAAACCAATTAAGGCATTGTTGCTTGGTGGCTTCTACTTTACATAGACTATGTCATCGACGCCATTCATGAATGTGGTCGACAATGTGTGTAGAGGAGGTTTGTTTAAACTCTGAGAGGAGTTCGAGACCGTTTTCATGACGGATTGGGAGTTAAAAGAAGGTCAAAAATGCTTTGGCCAAAGATTCAAAGGTCATATGGGACCCAAATTTTTCTTCTACGTACCATTTAGCTAATGGGCCAGTGAGTGTACGTTGAAATAGTCTCAATCAAACAGAGTCATCCATAATGCTATTGGAGGAGCACCATAAATGGAAGGTCATGATATGGTTGGTTGAGTCATCTCCTGCTTTTCCTTCAAACTTGGGGATGTATGAAGGTAGTTTGGTAGGCATTGCAGGCCATGTAGGGTCATGTAATATAGGATCATTAGCGAGTTTAGTTAGATCCGGTATGTTGAGGGAAGCCAAGTATGGAATCTGGGGTTGTGGTGGAAGATTAGTGCCAGCCATGGTAGGAATGTTTCGTGTGCCTGAACCTGAAAGAGGGTTTGTTCCAGCCATAGTGTGAATGTGGGGTGTACCTGACCCGTGAAGGGGGCTAGATGGAGTTGTACTTTCTCCTTGAGAAGAAGTGTGCCCCCTGCTTCCGTGTAAAGGAGAGTGTGGGGATGGTTGACCTTGGGAAGTGGACCCAAGCAAAGTGGAACCAAGAAAATCTAATCCCAAGATAGTAGCACTCACAGGGGTGTGAGAAGGTATGGCTGGTGAGTTGGAAAGACTAGGAACTCCCCCTAGAATGGGATGGAGATTTAGCAAGCATCTAGAAGGACGAGGATTCTATGGGTTCCCTATGATGTCGAACTAGTAAAGTGGATGTGTAAAAATGGTGATGAGAGCAATTAATGAACAAGAGACTTTGTATAACTTGGACCTTCACAATATATCTCACAATCGTATGTAATCACAAGAACATCATACATAAATCAATTAAGAATCATACATGTGGGTAGGTGGTTCTTTTCCGCACTGGAGAACAAAGAAACAAATGTTCGTGTCTTAAAATATGTAACGTCCTTCCTCTCAAATAGCACTAGACCTTCCAAAAGCACTCAACAGTGGGGTCTGGAGCCACCAGAAGAGGAACTAGTGAAGGCTAAATTAATTGGTTATAATGAGGGGTAGAGGGTGCATATCCCAAAATAAATGGCGATATTTCCCAATAGCCACACAAAATTTGATCAAGGTGCAATTGCAGTCCACAATTTCCACCTGGGTAGATGTCCTAAAATTTGGTCACTAGGTACCTCGGTCAAAGTGCGACATTTAGATTTTTTACCTAAGAAATGGGTCATGGGCTGGATCTCATCCAAGAGGTGGGTGCCTCAAGGGGGGATGTGTAGAACAACCAAACCTCGGCCTTCAATCCTTCATGGGTATCTCCCTGCCTTATGGTGTTAAGAACACTTGACTTGGAGGATTTTAAAGTTCCCTATTTGACAACTTTTACTGTTTGAAGATGTGAGAACAAGATAATGGGGATTTATTTGGATGCCTATCCCCGAAATCCTACCTAGACTAAAAGATTTCTTTTGGCACCTCCTATGGAGGAAAACTTAATGAGTTTCTTAGAAAAAAAAAATTAGATGTGGTTGTTTGAGAGATTGGGGATGTGAGCCAATCTTGTTGAAATTAAGTGGGAGTGGACAGTTTCGTCAAGAAAAGGGTGGGGTGTTTCCGAATCCCTTTGGAGGAAACTTACTTCAACCTCCACGTTTCAATATGAAAACTATGTGTGTGAGTAGTGACTTTGTGTGTGAACAAGTGAAAGTGTGTCAACAACGTTTTTAATAAATTAGGTGTCACCTTGCTGCATGTGGACTTCACTTGGTCCTTACAAGTCTTGATTACCTAATTAACTAAGTGTCATTGGTACAACCTTACAGAATTTTAAAGTCCCTAGGAAACTAGCATGTGGACATGTGGGTCCTTACTATTCCTTTAACTCCCTAATGTGATTTAGTCTAAAAAAGCTTGAAACTATCCTAGATTGTGCATATGTGGACATGTATGGGCCCGTTACAAAACCTTTAAACTTCCCTAGTGATTTAATCTAAGAAAGTAAACTTCAATCACTATCCTATCTTTGTATCATGTGGGCATGTATGGGCCCGTTACAATCTTAAGATTTGTTTGAAAAATAAACTAAGAGGAATCTTGAGGGTGCTGTTGTCCTCTCCTAAAGATTTTTTCTTTTTAAGGGAGATGAAATTTTCCCTCAATCTCTTTCTGATTCTCAAGATCGCTTTGGGGCGCGAGAGAAGAGCATACTCAATGATTTGATGTGCAATTTCTGGTCCCAATGCAAGTTTTATATGTGATCTAAAGATGATTCCAACTTACACTTTTAGTCAAAGCAAGCCATCCATGTGGCAAAATGAAAGCAAAAGAGGAAATAATGATTTTAACCCCCTAAGTGCCTACGTTTTGACTAATCCCTTTATATGGAGAGGGAATATAAGTGTGGTTTAGATTACAATGTACAAGGAATCAATTTTAAGAAGGCTATGGGTCTTCCACAGATCACAAAAAGCTTAAAATGTGTGTTTTTTTGCACATATGCGTGGGTCTTAGAATAGACAGAGGCATTGTGAGCACCAATGCGTGAACTGAAAGTGAATTATGAGCGCTAGTGCGCAGAAGGTACTGAGAAATACAGTGGGTTTATCACATGTGCACTTAAGATGCTCCTATGGGTTAAAAAAATCGTGCATGTCTGACACACAGCCGTGAAGAAAATTTCAAACGAAATTCTCTCAACTCAGCTTTGAATCTGACTTTTTGCAGGTCGGCTTGGGCCATTTATGGTACCTGCAGGTTAAATAAATAGAAATAAGATCTAAAATAACCCAAATGGGGTAGGAAATTGATACCCTTCCCCAGTGGAGTCACCAATCTATTGCACCTCTTTTGTCACCTGAATGAGAAAAATAAGGGTGCTTACAAGCCCAGTTGGGTCAGTTGGGAAAGACAATAGTAGAGGAAAGAGTTGGAAGTGTAAAGCATAAAATATAAGTAAAGAATTAAACTAAGAAGGATAACAACAATTAAACTATAGTGCATAAGTACATTAGAATAAGAAACAAACAAGACTCATGCCACCAATGGAAAGGATTGTGTTAGTGGAAAGAAAACACCAAAGAGAAAGGGAGACTTTGGGTCCCCTCTTCCTCCAAGG
>SNQJ01S0010708.1:20708-78522 GCA_010110895.2 Picea sitchensis | reverse complement strand
GGCCTCTCACCAAGATTTCTTCAACTTCTTACCCAAGAATGGGTGCGCCCACTTGCCTTAATCAACCTCATGAGGGAAGGTGAGGAGTTTTATAATCTAACGGCTGAGATTAGATTAGATGGGTGGCTGAGATTTGGTGTCTCTTCACTCACCCTCACTTTAATCATAAACTTATCTTTTAATTTGCATCTCACAAATTAATTTGACTAAGACCCACANTTGCTCTCTCAACAAGACTGCTACTGCATCAAATTACCCAAGAATGGCTGCGCCCACTTGCCTTAATCAACCTCATGAGGGAAGGTGAGGAGTTTTATAATCTAACGGCTGAGATTAGATTAGATGGGTGGCTGAGATTTGGTGTCTCTTCACTCACCCTCACTTTAATCATAAACTTATCTTTTAATTTGCATCTCACAAATTAATTTGACTAAGACCCACATTTGGCAATTTCTCCCCTTAGGCGCCTAGGGAAGAGAAACACTTGCCTTGTTACTTCATTTTAATTAAAAATTTAACACAAAAGTGACCCATTAGAGGGAGAGGGGAACCTATAGGGCCCAACCTTTCACAAGGTGTAAAAACAAAATTGTGTACAAACAAGGTGGGCATGCCCTATGCTCATGCTATGTAACTCAAAAAAGTGTAATACAGTAAATGAAGTTGTGTGTTGGTGTAGATGAATGCAGTGCCCTTAGGGGTGTGTTGATAATAGCGGAGGAAAATTCTGATGCTGAATAAACTCTGGACAGAGGCGATGACACTTAGAGGAAGTAGCGAGGATTCACAGACATGGATAGCCTAACAATGTTCAGAGGTCATCAACAAATATAAAAACAATTTCATTAGTCGCAAAGTAAGACCCACCACAACGTGAGAAAGTGTTGAAGTCGAATGTGGTGGGGGTCAACAACATCAGAGAGCAATGGTGGTTCTCTATGTGTCATACGAGACTCCTCATTGTAAAGGTAATGAGAGTCAAGATATTGTCGCCCTGCTAGAAACTGTGTTGTTGTCGACAAAAAGGGAGATGCAACTTCGAGAAGCGGAGGGCTTCATGAAATCTACTTGGAAAAAAATAGAAACTGAGGAGTAACATGGACGAATTCTAGAAGTAGTGAGACTCAAGACTGCCTTTGGTTGGGGAGTGATGTAAAGTGGCAACAACTATGAAACTAAATCTAGTGTCAGGGGAACAACTAGATGAAGGTAAATTGTGCCAGAGGCGTGACAAAATGGATAAACATGGAGATCAAAAGGTGTATGGGTTGTAGGATACTCGGGGTGTATGGATAATTTCATTGATGTCAGAAAGTGAAAAATTCCCCAACCAAGGGTGACAAGGGTTTCTTTTCCAAGAAAAGGAAGGTCGCTAAAGGCGACAACAGAAAGCTATGAAAATGTGGAAAAAGGTTTTGTACAATTACCAAAAGAATAAAAAAATAAGTTGGGATAACTGTGTAGATACAAAAA
Source organism: Picea sitchensis (assembly GCA_010110895.2). NCBI lineage: Eukaryota > Viridiplantae > Streptophyta > Pinopsida > Pinales > Pinaceae > Picea > Picea sitchensis. Next base: position 77,049 of record SNQJ01S0010708.1, on the reverse strand, counting down.
TAGGTGCCCCAATGTAAGATGGTGGATGAAATGGATGGTTAATGATACTGCGGGGATGCAGTTAAAATAGAACCATGATGAAGTAACCTGAGAGTCCATTAGGTAGGCTAGCATAATGAGGAGAAGGAGTATGTGGTTGGTTCTCGATGATGTGGAAGACTATCGGGACTCCAATATCTAAGGGGTGAAAACAACATGAGTGTCAAAGTGCCAAGGGGGAATATGAATGGGACAACTCATGTGGGGGAGGGTGCCACCGGGTGACAGTACTGAAATGCAGCAGAGGGGATAGTACTACAGAGCCGGACATGGGGATTCTATAGAAAAATATCGGTGGGTGTCACTGCGAGATGAAATTTGATATTCAGAGGGAATGACTACATGCCAGTGTCGATGATATACCTGAAGGGATATTGCTGATGTATGATGATCAAGTACCTGCACACATGAAATCCAAATACCCAACGTGAACAATATCTGAAGAGAAATATCATATCAAAGTTATTCAATACTATGTGAATGTATGCATGCGTACCTGAGTGTCAGATGAGAAAAATCCCCCCCAGGGACTGAGGATGAAAAATGGCACGGGGAATGGAATTGTGTAAGTAACGGGGTCCTGATCCCGTGGCTGAAGACAGATCAAAAAACGGGTGCCCGGAGCGCCCAAAATTGAGTCTGGAAGTTTGGGAAAATGGAATATATATAGCTGTAGGGTCCATAATGCCACCTCATTTGTACCTGCTGTCTTATTGAGTGGACAAGTGATTTGAGAGGAGATTGGGAGATTCTGGGCGATAAAGGTAGTCATTCCAAGATCCACGAGTTTTAGGTTAATCGTCGTATCCTCCTGCATAGGACTTACAGTTTTGTTTTTTGGGCAGGGTTGTACGGGGGTCGTACAGTGGGTTTTAGTGAGTGTGCCCCCCCCAGTGCATGGGCGATCAAAGGATTCCCGCACACATCTATGTGGCTATATCTTTGATAGCCACGCATGGAGGCACTCAAGTGAGGAAAATAGGTGCACATGGGATGTGCGCCTGTGCGAATCACAGTTGCACATGCATTGGTGACTGTGCACAACTGTGTGACGAACAGTCTCGCCCTAAGGCACGTCTATTTATGTGATAGGGGCACATGCATGCACCCCTGTATCACCGATAGGTGTTTATGTGTGCACAATTGTGGGATGAATAGGTGCGCATATGTGCATGCCTGTGGGGAAAACAGTCGCGCCTTTGAGGCGAAGCTGAAAAAATGTAAAAACTTAGATGTTTTTTTTTTTTTTGATATGGGTGATGATAGTTGATCGAGCAATGTATATGTGGATGCAGGTGACCACTATTGATGATGCCGATTCATTGGAGGGAGAGAAATTGGTCACGGCTACGGGAGGAAGTGACCAATGAGGAGTCAGCGGTCTTTGATACTTTGGCAGCAGAGTTCGACAAAGATCTCATTCTTGAAGTGTTTCCCGTGATCGGAGACTAGCTGTACTAGGACTCCAAAGAGGGAGATGACGTGGTTGAATAAGAAGCATGCTGCGGTGTCAGCGGTGTTGTTAAATGTAGGCATGGCTTCAGCCCACTTGGTGAAGTAATCGACTACCATGACGATGTATTTGTGTCCATTGCTGGATGGAGGGTTGCAAGTCATGAAGTCTATGCCCCATTTGCAAAAGGGGCCAAAAGTAATGATTGGGTGTAGAAGAGCAGGTGGTGCTCGTGATTTGTTGGCATAAATTTGACAGTTGTTACATCGCTTCATAGTGTTGATGCAATCGTGAAACAATGTAGGCCAAAAATAACCGACGCGAATGATTTTTTGAGCGGTGGACATCCCTGAGAGGTGGCCCCCGCAAGCGCCACTATGGCAATCGTTCAAGACTCGATCAGCCTCATCGATATTCAAACATCGGTGGAGTACAGTGTTGACCCCGCACTGATATAAGATATCACTGATAAGTAGGTAGCGGGGGGGCTAGTGACAAATACGTCAATGATCGTCTCGAGAAAGGTGGTTTCCAAATTTCTTTGTTCGGAGGTAGACGAGAAGATCGTCATACCATGGGTCATCCGAGGGGATGTAAAAGAGATGTTCATCGGAGAAGTTGGTATTGACAGGGGTACTGGTGGTATCAGAGGGAAATGTCATAATGAGTTCGGCGAGGACGAGGGCTTTCTTGCTCTCGTGTGTTGAAAATTCAAGGTCATACTCCTGAAGGATGATGATCCATCGGGAAAATTTTCCATTAATTTGCCAGCGATTGAGCAAGTAATGCATTGGGTTGGAATCTACGATGACTTTGGTAGTTTGAAGCAAGATGTAATGGCGCAATTTCTAGACTGCAATGACAACTGCAAGAGCCAGTTTCTCTTCGTGGTTGTATTTCAAGGGTGTCCCTGAAAGATTTTTACTAATGTAGTAAATGACATTCTCACGATCATCGTCTCCTAGTTGGACGAGAACTCCTGCTACTGAGACAGTTGAGACTGAGATATAAAGGATGTAGTCACAGTTATAGTTGGGTGGACTAATCAACGAGGCATTAGAGAGATTCGTTTTGAGATCATCAAAATATTTTTGGGCATGTTCGTCCCAGTGGAATGGGATATCATGACATAAGAGGCAAAGGAAAACCATGTGCCCAAGTGGCGTAATCGGGGATAAAGCGACGTAAAAAGTTAGATTTTCCTTGTAGGCTTTGCAGTTGGTGTAAATTTCATCGTGGGGAGATTTTTGTGATGGCTTGGACCTTGAGGGGGTCGACCGTAATGCCATGTTGGGAAACGATAAACCTAAGGAGGCACCCAACAGTGATGTATAACACGCACTTGAGGGGATTCAAGCGGATTTTGTACTGACGACACCTTTGGAAGATGATTCGTAAATCATCGAGATGCTGAGTACGTTTTTTGGAGCAAGCGGTGAGATCATCTAAGTAGGCAAGAATGATTTGAGCTAGGTCATGAAAAATATATGTCATGGCACGTTGGAAAGTGGCCCCGACATTCTTGAGACTGAAGGGCATGACACGATATGAAAAAGTGCCTCAGGAGGTAGTAAATGCGGTTTTGTACTGATCGCCTGGGTGAATTTGAATTTTTGTTGTAGCCAGAGAAACCATCCATGAAGGACAGAGCCTCGTGACCGGCGCAATCATCGATAATTTGGTCGATAAAGGGAGTTGGAAAGTTGTCTTTGGGACAGGCATGATTGAGGTCACGGAAGTCCGTATAGATGTGGATAGTGCGATGTTTTTTGTTGACAGGGACGAGGTTGGAGACCAATGACGTATATGTGATGGGGTATATGAACCCTGCAACACGTAATTTTTCAATTTCAGCCTTGATGGCCACTGCTTTGGATGGGTGTCATGGATGTTGTTTTTGACGGACAAGTATGATATTAGGCCAGGTGTCGATACGATGTTCGACAATAGAGGGATCAAGGCCAGGAATCTCTATGTATGACCAGGAAAAGATGTCCTGGTATTATTGGAAGAGAGATTTGTAGGTGGTGATTTCTTTAGGAGATCATGCGACGCCAATGGTGATTTCCTCTATGGCTCCAGATTTGATGGAAATGTCGATTTTGATGGTGGGGGAAATATTGGCCATATTGCCTTTTTCAAAAGCGTCGGGGGCACGGATAGGGTTATTGAACCAATCTATATGTCCCAATGGGAGAAAATATTTGGTTTCAACTGCGTATATGGGGTTTTGGTTAAGAGGCGTGAAGGTTGCCTGTGAAGGAAAGAGTGCTCTGTGGTGGAGCGCATCCCATGGGAAATCGGGTTTAGTTAACTCTTCAAGGATGTCTTTGTTGTAGTGAAACTGTCGAGAATAAAGGGGATCGAGAGGAGTAACTTTGGTGACTGTCACCATGGGGTTGTTGTCTAGTGGTGACGACGTAGAGGGGGTATCTCAAGGAGGTTGCGATGGTTTGCTCGACATAAACCAAATATCGAGATATTGTGGGTTGAAAATGGTAGTCGGGCGTAGAATGTTTGTGGGGAAATGAATTGGAGAATTGGGGGGAATTTGGGGGTAAATCCTCATATAAATCATCCAGAAACCATGGGGGAGTAGGGAGTGCCTCAAGTTCTGATGAGAAGATATGAACCACATTAAGTGATGGGGTAGGGGTACTCACTGGTTTTGCTAGAGGAGGGGGTGTAGGGTTTTGAATAAGGGCCAGTTGGCGATGCCTGTATTCAATGATCATAGGACATTGATATGTGAAATGATCAAGTGATTCACATAGAGAGAAAGGGCATCTCATACGTTCATTGACTGAGGTCGTGACATAATGGATGTCAGTGACGTGTGTTGGGGTGGGTTCTTGCTGAAATCTCTGGCATACTGTTGTTAGCATCTGTCATAATTGAGGTAACACTGGAAAATGGTGTGTATAATGGCCATATTCTGAACAGATGGCGCATGCGAATTTGGTTCACAGTCCTTTGTTACTTTTGTTCGGGGAGATAGTGGCAGTACTGGATGAAGCGACGAGCGATGGTGGTGCTCGAGGGAGTTGAATTAGATTGCGTAGCTCAGGGAGAGATGGGCACTTATTAGTGGGGTGTCCATATTTCTCGCATAGAGCACAAGGAGGTTGGATACGTGGGGGGAGTGGAGCAGTGGGCTCATTCTTTTTATTCTTGCCCCCAACTATAGTAGGGGGGTTAGTGAGTGGGAGTGGAGGTGGTATGGTGGGGGTGAGTATGGGAATCTGCATTGGGATTCCTTCTATTTGGGGAGGGAGGGATGGTTGAGGAACCATCCCAGGCAGATGTAGATACCAGACTGGGATTTATAGCACCATATTAGGAAGGGTAAGCATTGCAGCTACTTGGAAAGCTTGTACACCCGGTGGGGGGTAAAAGAAATGGATTTGGGTAATGGTTTGGGGGACTATTTCCCAAACTAGGATATGGCCCTGGGGGAGGGGAAGATCAGGAACGGTTAGAGATGAACAAGTTCCAGGGGATTCCTATGGGATAAGTTTTGTGACTAGTGGGACGTCAGGGATAAAAGAGGTCTTGGTGGGAGGGATATTATCTTTAGTTGTCGTTCCATTGGTGGAGACGACACATACTTTTGTTGAGGGATGGATGAGCGGTGGTGCTCCATGGTATGTCCCTAGCAAGGATGGGTCTTTAAAAATTTTGGGGGCCATCTCGATGAGTGGATAGGCATCTGGATTAGTGTGGAAAAAAGGGAGGATGTTGTCGATGTTGGATGAAGGGTTAGGCTCATAATGTGATACTTGATCGATGGTAATGATATTTTCATTATGGGGAAACATCATGGTTCAGAACACATAAGAGGCGACGACCTTCATAGCATACATGTAGCTATGACCAAACAAGATATTGTAGTCGAGTGGGGCATATATAACCTCAATATCAATAAGAATGGTTTTTCCGCTGAGTTCGATGGGGACATTTTGGAAGAGCCCCTAAGGAGATGAGGGTCGTTCATTGTAAGCCCTCAGAGTAATGGTGAACGATATTATCTCTGGAGAGCCAAGTTTCTGCCAGACGGTTTTGGACATGATCCAAGTGGATGCGCCTTCGTCAATGATGCATCAGTGAACTGCGATATTCTGGATTTTAACCGGTATTTGAAAAGAAACAAGAACAGGGAGATGAGGTTCCCCACTATCGAGATCGAAGGTGATGAGTTGAGTATCGGCAGGGTCGACTACCCCTAGAGTGGAAATTAATGACTTTCATTGAGTAGGAAAGGTTTGAAGAACTTCTAAGATTGAAATGGCAGTGGGGGATTGTGCCAAGTCACCGACCAGACTATAATTGCGGGCTGGCCTAACCTGAGGGTTGTTGACATTCCTTCGTAATGGGATGTGAGGGATACGAAGAGGTGTTTCGGTATGAGGGCGCAAAATCATCAAAGGAGGGATCGTTGTGACTGGGATGGCCTCTGAGGTAGTGGGAGTAGGGTTAGAGGGTGTGTTGTATTGACGACTGCGTGTTTGTAGAAGGACTTCTTCCTCACTAGTGAGGAGGATAGTACGATTTGTAGGAGGTCCTAGGTTGGCGTATGGTCCCATTTGTGGTGGGGTTGGATGCATCTCTTGTTGGTTGTTCATTACCCCTTGATGTGGTATGGTATTTTATAACACATTTGGGGGGGGGTTATTGCACATATTTTTGTGGGGCCTGCTGGGGAGAAGGAGGTACTTGGGGACATGGTCCATTTCTAGATTCTTTCATCCATTTAAAGTCAGCGATTTGGGGGCAATGGAGAGTATAATGACCATACTCACCGCAAAGGGTGCAAGGGAAGTTTGTTTGAATATTGTCGTTGTTCTTCCCCTAGCATTTTTGGCGATTCCCCCTTTAGGGTTCTGATTCCCCTGGTTCTGGTTGCCCCCGGCAGGTTGGTTTTGCTGGGGTTGGTTCTGGCTTCCTCCTGGTCCGGGATTATTATTTTTTCGATTTTTCCCTTTCTTTTTGGCACTGTTCGACTCGTGGGATGGCTTTGTCGTATTCAATTGTTCGAAGTGATGGATTTGCTAAATGGGGGAGGGTTGAACAAATTTTACCCCAACCCGTGGTTGGCCTTATGGAGGAGAAATAGGCTAGGGAGGACCAATAAATGGAAAGTACATATTATTCTGTGGTAATGATCCATAGGATGCATAGGAAGGAACGTGGTGTTTTCACTAGTGGTTAGGGTGTAAGCGGAAATAGATGGGGTACCAGAACTTGGTTGGGCCACGGGACATATTGCGGGTACTGGTGGTGGTATGTTGATGGGTGGAGGAAAGGTCAAGGGGTATGGTTGTTGATAAGGGGGCGGAGGATAATAAGGGGGTCCGCCATATGTTGGTGGATATTGAGGTGTGCCATACATAGGTGGTTGTTGGGGGTGTGAATTGTGGTGTGTAGTGGTACCAATCAATCCATCTACTGAGTGAGACATCCTAGGTTTTTCTTGGCCAAATGGTATGGGTCTCTGGGGGTCAGGTAGTACTGTATACAAATATCCTAACTGTGAATAAATGAGTTCAAACTGTTGGGCCTTGCTGATGGCTTCTTCTTCCGATTGGGGGAAGGTGGCGGCTACATATTTGGCATGGAGGGAAACAAGTGATTTGAGAAACCAATTAAGGCATTGTTGCTTGGTATCTTCTACTTTACATATATTATGTCATCGACGCCATTCATGAATGTGGTTGACAATGTGTGTAGAAGAGGTTTGTTTAAACTCTGAGAGGATTTCGAGACCGTTGTCATGACGGATTGGGAGTTAAAAGAAGGTCAAAAATTCTTTGGCCAAAGATTCAAAGGTCATATGGGACCCAAAATTTTCTTCTACGTACCATTTAGCTAATGGGCCAATGAGTGTATGTTGAAATAGTCTCAATCAGACAGAGTCATCCATAATGCTATTGGAGGAGCACCATAAATGGAAGGTCATGATATAGTTGGTTGAGTCATCTCCTGCTTTTCCTTCAAACTTGGGGATGTATGAAGGTAGTTTGGTAGGCATTGCAGGCCATGTAGGGTCATGTAATATAGGATCATTAGCGAGTTTATTCAGATCCGGTATGTTGAGGGAAGCCAAGTATGGCATCTGGGGTTGTGGTGGAAGATTAGTGCTAGCCATGGTAGGAATGTTTTGTGTGCATGAACCTGAAAGAGGGTTTGTTCCAGCCATTGTGTGAATGTGGGGTGTACTTGACCCGTGAAGGGGGCTAGATGGAGCTGTAGTTTCTCCTTGAGAAGAAGTGTGCCCCCTGCTTCCGTGTAAAGGAGAGTGTGGGGATGGTTGACCTTGGGAAGTGGACCCAAGAAAAGTGGAACCAAGAAAATCTAATCTCAAGACAGTAGCACTCACAGGGGTGTGAGAAGGTATGGCTAGTGAGTTGGAAAGACTAGGAACTCCCCCTAGAATGGGATGGAGATTTAGCAAGCATCTAGAACGATGGGGATTCTGTGGGTTCCCTATGATGTCGGACTAGTAAAGTGGATGTGTAAAAATGGTGATGAGAGAAATTAATGAACAAGGGACTTTGTATAACTTGGACCTTCACAAAATATCTCACAATTGTATGTAATCATAAGAACATCATACATAAATCAATTAAGAATCATACATGTGGGTAGGTGGTTCTTGTCCGCACTAGAGAACAAAGAAACAAATGTTTGTGTCCTAAAATACGTAACGTCCTTCCTCTCAAATAGCACTAGACCTTCCAAAAGCACTCAACAGTGGGGTCTGAAGCCACCAGAAGAGGAACTAGTGAAGGATGAAGTAATCAGTTATAATGAGGAGTAGAGGGTGCATATCCCAAAAGAGATGGTGATATTTCCCAATAGCCACACAAAATCTGATCAAGGTGCAATTGCAGTCCACAATTTCCACCTGGGTAGATGTCCTAAAATTTGGTCACTAGGTACCTCAGTCAAAGTGCGACATTTAGATTTTCGACCTAAGAAATGGGTCATGGGCTAGATTCCATCCAAGAGGTGGGTGCCTCAAGGGGGGATGCGCAGAACAACCAGACCTCGGCCTTCAATCCTTCATGGGTATCTCCCTTCCTTATGGTGTTAGGAACACTTGACTTGGAGGATTTTAAAGTTCCCTATTTGACAACTTTTATTGTTTGAAGATGTGAGAACAAGATAATGGGGATTTATTTGGATGCCTATCCCTGAAATCCTACCTAGACTAAAAAATTTCTTTTGGCACCTCCTGTGGAGGAAAACTTAATAAGTTTTTAGAAAAAAAATTTAGATGTGGTTGTTTGAGAGATTGGGGATGTGAGCCAATCTTGTTGAAATTACGTGGGAGTGGATAGTTTCATCAAGAAAAGGGTGGGGTGTTTCCGAATCCCTTTGGAGGAAACTTACTTCAACCTCCACGTTTCAAGATGAAAACTATGTGTGTGAGTAGTGACTTTGTGTGTGAGCAAGTGAAAGTGTGTCAAAAACGTTTTTAATAAATTAGGTGTCACCTTGTTGCATGTGGACTTCACTTGGTCCTTACAAGTCTTGATTACCTAATTAACTAAGTGTCATTGGTACAACCTTGCGGAATTTTAAAGTCCCTAGGAAACTAGCATGTGGACATGTGGGTCCTTACTATTCCTTTAACTCCCTAATGTGATTTAGTCTAAAAAGACTTTGAAACTATCCTAGATTGTGCATATGTGGGCATGTATGGGCCCGTTACAAAACCTTTAAACTTCCCTCGTGATTTAATCTAAGAAAGTAAAATTCAATCACTATCCTATCTTTGTATCATGTGGGCATGTATGGGCTCGTTACAATCTTAAGATGTGTTTGAAAAATAAACTAAGAGGAATCTTGAGGGGGCTGTTGTCCTCTCCTAAAGATTTTTACTTTTTAAGGGAGATGAAATTTTCCTTCAATCTCTTTCTGATTCTCAAGATCGCTTTGGGGCGCGAGAGAAGAGCATACTCAATGATTTGATGTGCAATTTCTGGTCCCAATTCAAGTTTTATATGTGATCTAAAGATGATTCCAACTTACACTTTTAGTCAAAGCAAGCCATCCATGTGGCAAAATGAAAGCAAAAGAGGAAATAATGATTTTAACCCCCTAAGTGCCTACGTTTTGACTAATCCCTTTATATGGAGAGGGAATATAAGTGTGGTGTAGATTACAATGTGAAAGGAATCAATTTTAAGAAGGCTATGGGCCTTCCACAGATCACAAAAAGATTAAAATGTGTGTTTTTTTGCACAGATGCGCAGATCTCAGAATAGACAGAGGCGTTGTGAGCACCAATGCGTGAACTGAAAGTGAATTATGAGCACTGGTGCGCAGAAGGCACTGAGAAAGACAGTGGGTTTAGCACATGTGTGCTTAAGATGCGCCTGTGGGTTACAAAAATTGCACACGTCTGACACACAGCCGTGAAGAAAATTTCGAACGAAATTCTCTCAACTCAGCTTTGAATCTGACTTTTTGCAAGTCGGCTTGGGCCGGTTATGGTACCTGCAGGTTAAATAAATAGAAAGAAGATCTAAAATAACCCAAATGGGGTAGGAAATTGATACCTTTCCCCAGTGGAGTCACCAATCTGTTGCACCTCTTTTGTCACCTGAATGAGCAAAATAAGGGTGCTTACAAACCTAGTTGGGTCAGTTGGGAAAGACAATAGTAGAGGAAAGAGTTAGAAGTGTAAAACATAAAATATAAGTAAAGAATTAAACTAAGAAGGATAACAACAATTAAACTATAGTGCATAAGTACATTAGAATAAGAAACAAACAAGACTCATGCCACCAATGGAAAGGATTGTGTTAGTGGAAAGAAAACACCAAAGAGAAAGGGAGACTTTGGGTCCCCTCTTCCTCCAAGGGAGGGCTCTTGGACCCCCAAATATTGATCTCTTCTTACAAATGAGGAACTAGAATGAAATGGTGAAGAGAATCCAAAGCACATTCAATCTAGAGGTGATATGAATGGCTAAATGAAATGGTGCTATCACACTCTTGATGAGGAGAGAGGATCCTCCAAGAGAATATCAACACCATAACAGTACAAATGAATTCCTTGAAAATGTAGTGCACCCATGGCCTCTTTTTATAGCATAACTTTGAGGCATTATTCAACCAGCTTTTAGTGTGAACAAGGGGCCATTTAGGGAACCCTTAGGTCTTTGACCAACCACCCAGCTAGATTCAGTCGAGTTTTGGATGTCAAATCGACTTGGAAGCTGAACCAGAAGTGGGTGGGAGGTTGACCAATATCATAAATGTGTTGTTCTGAGGTGTGCGCGGCTTTTTGCATCCACAGTCGCACATCAGGTGAATGCATGCTTTTCAAGCATTTTCAACTGCTGCATGTGCGCACGCTTCCTGTATATCCTTAGCGCATGCTGATTTTATAATTGGTTGTATAGTTTTGGACCTTTTGGAAATGTATTTTTGGTCATTTTTGGTCCATGGGTGAACTAATAGCTGTTTGAATATGTTGGATTCCTGTAACCATTTGCGAATGAAATTTCAGTGATAACATATGCTCCTTGATGGATGAGGTTAGGAGCATACATATAGCCGAAATGCATCAATGTTTCTTCTACTGAGATTACCATTGTAAGAAAGAGAGAAAATGAGAGTATCAAGAGTGACCCGTTGGAGGGAGAGGGGAACCTGTAGGACCCAACCTTTCACAAGTTCTAAAAAATAAATTGTATACAAACAAAGCGAGCATGCCCCATGCTCATGCTATGTAACTCAAAAAAGTGTAATATAGTAACTGAAGCTGTGTGTTGGTGTAGATGACTGCAATGCCCTCAGGGGCATGTTGATAATAGCGGAGGACAATTATGATGGTGAATAAACTTTGGACAAAGGTGATGACACTTAGAGGAAGTAGCGAGGATTCGCAGGCATGGATAACCTAACAATGTTCAGAGGTCGTCGACAAATATAAAAACAATTGCATTAGTCGCAAAGTAAGACCCACCGCAACATGAGAAAGTGTTGAAGTCAAATTTGGTGGGGGTCAATGACATCAGAGAGAAATGGTAGTTCTCTCTATGTCATCCGAGACTCCTCATTGTAAAGGTAATGAGAGTCAAGATACTGTCGCCCTGCTAGAAACTGTGTTGATGTTGACAGAAAGGGAGACGCGACTTCGAGAAGCGGAGGGATTCATGAAATCTACTTGGAAAAAATCAGGAACTGAGGAGTAACAACGATGAAGTCTAGGAGTAGTGAGACTCAAGACTGCCTTTGGTTGGGGAGCGATGTAAAGTGGCAACAACCGTGAAACTAAATCTAGTGTCAGGGGGACAGCTAGATGAACGTAAATTGTGCCAGAGGCGTGAAAAAATGGATCAACATAGAGATCAAAAGGTGTATGTGTTACACATGAAATTTGCACACCTAGGTACCTCGCCCTAAGTGTCATAAAGTGTCGTATAAGTGTCACATACACCTTGACACCATGGAATAACCTATGTCACAATCCCTAGTCAATGTGGAGGAGGGATATATTACATGAAGGAAAAAAATACGAAGTATATATGAATTATTATTAATATTCATGAAAATAAATTGATTAAGTGAGAAAATCAAGTACACATGAATTATTAATAATATTCATGAAAAAGAAAGTAATTAAGTGTGAGGATCCACCTCACATTTGGTTTCCTATTTTTTTAGGGAAGCTGGAGGATCTCATGGATTGTTGAAATATTTCCTCCTTAAAATCCTTGAGAGATATTTCCTCCCCAAAATACTTAAGAGATATTTTCTCCCTAAATATCTTAGAGATCCCTTTCTTAGTGGATCTGATGAGAGATTCTCTCCATGGTGGTTAAGTCTCCAAATCTTATATACTGAGGGATTTCCATGGAGGAGGGGAATGGAGATTGAAAATTATACCAAACTTATGATCTCATGAGTGGTATTGGAACATCAACATTCTGTGTGTGGACTGTTTAAACAAGGGTTTGGACAAGGGGAACTTGACGAAGCTGTTGCACTCATATCTATGGTTGTAATTTTTCTTCATTATTGTTCTCATTAATATAATATGCTTGGCCTGTTTCTTTCAATTCTGTGTTTGATCTCACATGAATTTGTCTCTAATAGATAGATCTATTTTGAGCTAATCTCAGTAGAGTAGGAAGTTGTTTGTACTTTTGTTTGTCTACAGGGCTTATCGAGGAGTTTAAGATTGGAGCTCAACTCGGACCGTGTAGGGAAAAACACCGGTAAAAAGGTACTTATTTTCTCCTTCCTCCTCAGACATTAGTTTATCTAGATCTAAAAGGAAGTCAGTGTCCATGATAAGCATATTCTGTCTTAAGAGTAAAGAGTCTAGCTCTCTAGAGGAGATCTACCTGTCCACAGGGAGATTTTCCTACAACAGTATGGGTTGTAGGATACTCGGGGTGTATGGATAATGTCATTGATTTCAGAAAGTCAAAAATGCCCCAACCAAGGGTGACAAGGGTTGCTTTACCGGGAAAAGTAAGGTCGCTAAAGGCGAAAACAAAAAGCTATGAAAATGCAGAAAAAGGGTTTGTACAATTACCAAAAGAATAAAAAAATAAGTTGGGATAACTGTGCAGATACATAAATGGGTGCCCCAATGTAAGATGGTTTGGCCTGATGATGGTGCAATTTTCTTGGAAAACAAGTGGAGGGTTAGGGCCCCATAGGCGGGTTTCTATATTAGGGAAACGTATGGAGCACAATCTGTAGATGGGAAAACTGATGGTGGATGAAATGGACGGTTAATGATACTGTGGGGATGCAGTTAAAATAAAACCATGATGAAGTAACCTGGGAGCCCATTGGGTAGGCTAGCATAATGAGGAGAAGGATTATGTGGTTGGTTCTCGATGATGTGGAAGACTATCGGGACTCCCATATATAATGGGTGAAAACAACATGAGTGTCAAAGTTCCAAGGGGGACTATGAATGGGACAACTCATGTGGGGGAGGGTGCTACCGGGTGACAGTACTGAAATGCAATGGAGGGGATAATACTGTAGAGCCGGACATGGGGATTCTATAGGAAAATATCGGTGGGTGTCACTGAGAGATGCAATTTGATATTCAGAGGGAATGACTACATGCCAGTGTTGATGATATACCTGAAGGGATACTGCTGACGTATGATGATCAAGTACCTACACACATGAAAATCGAATACCCGATGTGAACAATATCTGAAGAGAAAGATCATATCATAGTTATTCAATACTATGTGAATGTAAGCATGCGTACCTGAGTGTCAAATGAGAAAAATTCCCTCCAGGGGTTGAGGATGAAAAATGGCCCGGGGAATGGAATTGTGTAAGTAACGGGATCCTGATCCCGTGGCTAAAGACAGATAGAAAGACGGATCGAAAAACGGGTTTTATATTGTTCAAAACAAAATGTAGTCTTATGGATAGCTTCTTCTAAAGTCTTAGTATTGTCAAATTCAATCCTGTCCTTATATGAGGCAGGTAGGAAACTCAATAAGCATTGTATTTTTGTTTTTTCATCCACAATATATGGTACATAGCGTAATAAACTTAGAAATTTGTTGCAAAATTATTTCATGGTTAAATTCCCCAATTTTAGTTCATAAAATTATTTATCTTTACCTTCATAATATTGTTTTGATAGATATTGTTTCTTAAAATATATCTTAAAAGTTTTCCAAGTGACTTTACGTTCCTTAATATTCTTTACCCTTTTTATATCTTCCTTCTCAATCAGCTTATAGATAGCCATTCTTGGTTTAAGTTCACTTGAATGATTATATATCTGCAAGTATTTTTGCATCCCAAAAAGTCAATCTTTTGCCTATTATCCAGTCTCAATCTCACCATTAAAGATTGAAGGTTTTATCTTTTTGAATTCCCCCATAATTTCCTCATGGCGTTTATGTTTCTTTTTAGTTCTTTTTTCCAGTTTGTCTTTGTCCTCACTTGGAGTTTTAGTTTCGTTAAAAATAGATTCCATCGTTGATTCAATATGTTCAAATTTCCTAGACTTCTTCTTGTGCAGATCAGTTTTATAATTACTGAAAAATTGACCTTCATTATTTTTAGAATTTTGATTACACAATTTGTCTAATATTATTGCATTAAGTTCTTCTTGTGTCTTTATAATGCGTTCATTATCTTCCTTAACAATTTTCAATTCCTCTTTTAGACCTTGTACAATCTGAATTAATTTTGATTGTGTGTTATCCCCTTTTTCATTCAAGTTAACCCATATATTTCCTTCACCAATATTTCCTTGTTCGATATTTTTTGGTTCATTTTTATGTGACCCTTCTTTAGGTAGAATAGGTACTTCTGTCACCTTTCCTGCAATTCAAATTCTTCTTCCTAGTGGTAAGAAGAAATATAAAAATAGTAAATTAGTCTTCTTAGTTGAGCTCATAAGGCCAAGTGTGGTTCCTAAAGCCCTAACACCATTATGTCAAATACCCAAATTTTTATTTTATTTTATTTTATACCATAATATTTTATATTCAATTTAAATAAGAAACATTACACAATTAATTAAATCTTCATAATAAGACATCTCTTACCTTAAAGTTTTTACCTTCAATAATTCCAAGAGTAATAACTTGCATGGCCTACCTTATAGTCTTCATGTCACAATTTTGAATCTATGCTACAATTCTTGTAGTAGGGTTTTGATTTGGATTCCACTTCTCGTGCATGGATTTTGTGTTAAAAAACTTTGTTGGTCACCCTAAGGGAGACCCTGGTCGCGACCTTGCCTACTTTAACTTAATTTTGAATCTATGCTACAATTCTTGTAGTAGGGTTTTGATTTGGATTCCACTTCTCGTGCATGGATTTTGTGTTAAAAAACTTTGTTGGTCACCCTAAGGGAGNGTTTTTACCTTCAATAATTCCAAGAGTAATAACTTGCATGGCCTACCTTATAGTCTTCATGTCACAATTTTGAATCTATGCTACAATTCTTGTAGTAGGGTTTTGATTTGGATTCCACTTCTCGTGCATGGATTTTGTGTTAAAAAACTTTGTTGGTCACCCTAAGGGAGACCCTTGTCGCGACCTTGCCTACTTTAACTTAAGTTGGTGAATTATTCCAATTGATTACTATCCTTGCAAGTGGAAGTGACTTGACTTGACCATTAAAACTTGGGAACATAATCATAATGATTAAACCGTTAATTATATTGTCATTACATTTGTTGGTCAACATTAATCATGCTTCACGTTTAATATAGGAGCTTAATCATGATTTGAGAAATAATTACATGAGTGGTTGGAAGTTATTAAGTTTGGGCTGGATGTAGCCTGTGTTAGTGCTAGAAGTTTTCCCTAGACTGCTATAGGGTCAAGCCTAGCACATCTTTAGTGTATTGCAATGATTTTATAAATAAGGATGTGTTTTAGGTTTTGAAAGAAGGTGGATCAGGGAAAGTGAAAGAGAAAGAATAAAGGAATAAGCTAAATGCAGATCAGTGAACCACCATTGGGCATGGAGTCAAGTAAACGCTCTGTTGATCGAAGGCAATCAAATTGTATATAAGATAAGATGCTTATATGTAAATGGGTAGAAGAATAGGGAATAAACGAAAAGTAGAACACCTCATCAAACCAAGATTCTCTTTGTCAAATGGATGCAAAAGTACTTGAAACAAAACATATGGATAACAGGCAGTCACGGAAAAATCTTTACCGCTCAGGAATCTATCATCCATAAGCAGCCATTGATTCTCAATGTCTGCAATTCGTTCAAGTAAGATGAAAAACAAAATGTAAAAAAAAGGAATATTGAAAAACAGTGTTTAGACAAGAGAAAACACAATCTGATAAAACAAATGTCATAGATCCCCAATATCAGAAGCGATTCTAGAAATATCATTCCCTCAGGCTTACAATAACACATACTGGCTGGCTAACCAAATTCTTCTCAAGCCTTACCCTCTTGGGCCTCTGCCTCCAAAAATCCCCTTTTGTTCATTACAAAAAATAACTTAAATAGCCGAGTCCCATAAATAGACTCTCGTTATCTCCCTCTAAACAATAATCACAATGAACTAAGAATAGAAACAATCTATGGTATCTTGCAAAAAATCTAGGACAACTGAAATTAAATTCCTTGCAATCTGTGATCTAGAGTCATCTCGCCAGTTACTCTGCCACCTTAAAATCTGAGATATGTAATTAGGTGTTTTAATACTCATCTACTTAGAAAACTGGATCGGATCTCTGGAAATTAGGATTTGTTGTCAATATGCTAGAATGTCGGTTTCATTAGCTAATTTTGATGCTCTTTTGATTTCTTTGCCTAAAAATATGGGATGGTCCATCATCTATTGCTTCAAACTCTAGATGTGATTATTGCTAACTAATTATGCTCTTGGAAATATTGAACTAATCCCGAAGATGCTGGATAGAACCCACTGAATCTGGAAATTATTCTTTAATAGTTTGTTATAGAAGCATGATCAAATATTGAGATATGGAGCTAATTGATCGATTGTTGATTTGATGGGTTTCAATCTGGAAGAGATTATGATACCCTGCCATCAAATGTTCCATCACTAAATCTCGAGCAAACACTACCCGATTTTTCCTTCTGAGCAATCTTGAAATGATAAGATTTTTCTGCTTTGTATGTCCACGAATTTATGGAAATCTCCCTTTGACTAATAACTCAAAATCAAACTGAATCCTAAATATATGAAGTCTCTGCAATCCAATTCCAAACTCCAACCGAGATTTGCTTCTATGCAACTCATACAACAACTTCATCCATTACAAAAAGAGGTCGCACTACTGTCCAGTCCTCTAGTGTGTCTGCATATGGTGTTGGAACATCTTGTGAAGATAAGCACATAATGGGTGAATCTAAATAGTCCCAGAAGTTCTCAATAATTGCAGCCTTGAGACTAGCTCCAATGCCACCAGTGTGCATGCACTCTTCAACAATCAACACTCTATGTGTCTTTTTATTGAATTCCCAATTGTGTTCAAGTCAAATGGCTTCAAAGAGAGGACGTAAATTATATCTGGATCTACTGTGCATTTTCTTCCTTTATATATATGTGCTGGTAGCAAATGACGCGAGCTCTGTTCATTAACATTTGGAAAACTATGGCCTCCTTTCAACACTCGGATTAAGTCACCAATATCAATGCCATCGGATGATTAATGTCCATGTTTCCTCGTGACTTCTTTCTAACGTCGAGCAGTACTTTGGTATTTAGAATGCCAACAACGTTAACTACAGGTTTTTTGTTTGTTACGTTGGTGTTATATGAAGATTGATCGCATACCCAAACCAAAATCTCCTTGCTCTTGAAGACATACTCCACATGGCTTGACTCTAGCTTGACTACAGTCCCGACCTTATGAGTAAATCTCTTTATTTTCCCATAGGCTCCTCTTTGTGTCTTGGCGCTTGGGGGCTAGACTCGTGTTGACTCGTGGCTTGTGTCACGTGTGTGGCTTAGCATGAGAATTGGGCATGTGGATTAACTCGTGGCTTGTGTGTTGTGTGGCAGGTTGCATGTAACTAGAGCTTGGGGCATTGGAGATGGAGTTTGTCCTTCAGGCCCACAATTTGATAAAATATAACAACTTTTCATAAGGTCGAGAGCCAACTAAAAAGACCCAAAATTGGTTAATAAAAAAAAGCCTTAAACCAAAATTGGCTTAATCAAAACAAATGCATCTCAATCAATAATCTAGTGTCATTGATTTGTTAGGCCAACATGAACATTGCCACAATATATCAAATCATAAGCCATCTAGATATGGCCCGAAGAATTTAAGGAGTTTTTTGAGAAGTGAGATGATGTTTTATGATGGCACTGCAAGAATATCACTATTCCAGTAGTGTGTCTATCACAACCAAAAGTCCAAAATTTAAAAATGTAAATTGAGTACTAACACTCTGTAATCATAAATGACATTTGTCCTTAACCGTCTGTGGCGGTCCTTCTGTGTGCCAAGTGTGATTTCTTGGAACAAGAGTTGGGAGGGTAAGTCCCGACCACTCCACGCTATTTTCAATCTTTCACTTCATTGTTTAGCAATATTCCAGAGGAAGATGAGTTTCCTTGCTGGTTCGGGCTAGATGGCATTAGAGTTTCATTTCTTTGTCCTTTAGTTTCCTTCACCGGATGCATGGGGTTCCTATGTCACCTATTGACTCTATGTACAAACTACCTTTGTTGTTTTATTCTCTTCGCTCCAGTTTTCTCTGTCGTTGGAAGGCCTGTCAAGACCCTATTTAGAATTTTTATCCTTATTCTGTTTAACAATCCCATTTTATACTTTGTCAAGGGTGGTGGCTTGTCGAAAGTCCTACTTTATTGTGTGCATTTCCTTTACTCTGTATAAAAATTCAATCGATACTGTTATCATAACGTTATCCTGAGTTTTGGTTTGGAAAACACTACTGAGTAATCTGGTAATGACTATGTGTGTCTTGGTCTCATTTTTTTCATTGGTTTTATTTCTCTGTTAAGATAGATTCATTTGGATGCTTGACTAATGATGGGCCCTTTTTCTTTTATTTACGAGGGTACCCATCAAAAAGAAAAGTTGTTTTTGGTCGATCGAGGTGTTCGTCTACAAGAAATCCATCTCGGTTTTGAGTTGCTCCTGGTAATAATTTCATGCCCTAACTCTTCGTCAATCTTAAGAAAGTTTAGGTTTCCTTCTGTGACGTTTTGTGGGTTAACACAGGTATTGTTTGACCAGGATGGTAGGATTCTTACCCCCAATCCAATTCAAAATCCTGTAAGTACCATTTACTTTTATTGTCTCTTTTTCTTTTGTGATGAGATGTTTTTTTTCTCAGGTGCTATACTAACTTTTGTTTCTGTGTCCATTGTTGACAACGGTTGGCTTGGCTCCTTGGTGAGGATGCTCAACCTTCAAAAGGTAATTTGGTTTCCATCAAGGACCCTTTCTATGGATGAATATTTGATACTATCGTTCGAATTGAAGTTAGATAGGTGGCTAACTAGTATAGATCTGCTAAACCCACTTTGATTTATATCTAATTTTCTCTGTATTTTGGGAGTTTGCATGCAAATGAGGGTTCTGTATTTTTTTTTGTTGGAGTTTAATTTAGAACAGAGTAATTCTCATATGTATTAAAGGGGTTTTTACTCCCATAGCTTACAGAGTTGTGTCGACACAGTTTGCAGTTTCTTTTCAGTTTATCGAGGTTACAGAACTAATCGATTTGGTTCTAATGTTAATCTTATCACTATATTCTTTAACGATAAAAAATATTAGCATTCTGTTTATATTTAAGGTTTTTGATTATGTAATCAACTTTATCATTTCAACTTTGAGTTTGTGGGTTATATGTATAAATTCTCCTTTGTATATGTATAGTTTCTTTATGACAATAGTTTTATCGTCTTTACATTTAGCCTATTTGTTGCATGTACATAAATTCCTTTATATGTGTATATTCTAGAGTTCTCTTCGACAATAGATCTATCTTCTTTGTAACTAGCCTGTTAGTTGTATATATAACTGACAATTGTATAATAGAATGATACAATGATAACAACAATATGATCCATAGAATCTTGAAGCAACAATATTCAAATCCAGAACAAAATGGAAGAAAAAGACTATTAAAAAAACATGTAACTGAGATTTCCTTAGGGGAAAACACACCTCAAGTGGGTTGTTCCTCCCAACCTTAGACTAGAGCTGCCACATATGCCCACTCTCTCACCCGTGAGCTAAATCCTGATAGAAAACCAATTCCAAGCTTTATGTGAAGATTTCCGTGTGAGATCGAAATTCTTGAGATTTCACTCCCAATTAGAATGGCCTCCCATTCTTTTGTTTTCTTTTCTTTTTTATAAAATTTGCCTAGGTCTTTGACACTTGTATGAGCCTCCTCCTTATTGACCACTTGTCAATTTGATATTTACACATGTTCCTAAAAACCTGAAATCTTGTCTCATTTTGTTAAGTTAACTCAACCAATCTTCCCCACTTGTCTCCCTTTCTGCTGTTACTTGGTAGGGATTGTTCTCTTCTAACAATTTCTCTTTTTATTTTATTAATAAAATAATAAAATAAAACAATAAGTTTGAGTTAGATCACTAGTATCAATAATGTGTTGATAACAAAATAATAATAATAAATTTTAGATTCGAAATTTCAGAGGATGCTCATGGAATATGATAGCACCATCTTGGTTCATCTTAGCAGTTTTTCCCCATGGGAAAATGGTTTGGTTCATGGAATATGATAGCACCATCGTGGTTCATCTTAGTAGTTGTTCCCCATGGGAAAATGGTTGGTATGGCGTTCCAATTTCCAATAATAAAAATCCAAACTAATATTGACTGGCATGCCCTTAATGGTAAGGCCACCCAATCATTCCATGTAACTATCACCCCAACGCTGAATGGACTTTCGATTAAAACGCACTCACTGAAATCACACTTCTGGCGTCGCGGTTGAGATGATTCTGTTTGTACAATCCATGCAGTTTTCATTGCCCCCGAGTCATATTCCATACAATTCATCGTTTTCAGGTGGTCGCCAAATATATATATATCCAGGGGATGTCTTTTCTTCTCTTCTGTAAGTCTATACTGCAGTTTTTCACCCCTGTGATTTTCAGTCAAAACAGTTAGTAGATTTTAACCTACACAATCTCTTCATGGCAAGGAGGAATTTTCTCGTTGTGGCATTGTTGTTGATCATGTCAATGGCAAGATTGGCAGTTTCAGACACTGGGGATGATCAGCAAGCTGAGTGTGGTACTCAGATAATGGAAATGGCACCCTGCATTACTTACGTACAAGGATTGGATAATAACCCAACTCAAGCTTGCTGTGATTCCCTTCTTCGAGTCACCTCCCACGCTCCCAAGTGTCTTTGTCTTCTCATCATGAATGGCTCTAACATTTCAGGAGGGATCGATATCAATCAAACCCTGGCTCTGCAGATGCCGCTACTTTGTCATGTGCCTGCTAATGCCAATATTTCTGCATGCCCAGGTCTTTGATATCTTAACTCTTTTCCTTGTATGTTTTAGGGTTAGGTTTAATAGTATGGTCATAAGTCTAATTTTTTTAATAGACTTAGGTAATCACACTGTTTAGTTTTTATTTGAATAAATATTGATGAATCACGTTCAATAGTTTCCATTGCTCTCTGAGCCCGGCACGGAGGTATATATAAGCTAAATAAATTATTTAGCTTCTCTTTGTGACAAAGTGCTTTAAATCCAAAGTTAAGATGAAGGTAAATCTGAATCTATATAGTATTATCATCTTAGTATCTCCATCTTATTAAATCCTTAAGGTGAATCTGAATTTATATATAGTAACTGTCATCTTAATAAATGTGGAAGTGAATCTGAATTATATAGTAATTATCATCTTAGTATTTTTAAACCGTTAGTGTTTGAAATTCCTAGAATTGTTTATATTTTTCTTTCATAATTTCCAGTATTCTCAGATGAGCTTATTCTTGGCTTTTCAGAGGTTCTCCATATTCTTCCTAATTCGCCAGATGCCAAGATTTTTAAGCAGAACACCAGCTCTCATTCTGCTCCTGACCATCGTGGGGGTAATTCGACTTTCTACCTCTTTTCAGTTTACAACAAATTATTGGAAACAATGCAGTTAAATGTTATATGTTTTGGAATTTTTTTTTGTTAAATTCAATCAGTAATTTTTTAGTAATTTTTTTCCATTGTAAAAAAACATATACATTCAAAATCTAGTATTTTCAGACTCTATTCAAAATCTGAGCACAGCCTTTCATTAAGTCTACTTTGTGCTCTTTTCCGTTTTAGTACCAAAAAGGACTATTTTCCCTGCTATACATCTGCATTCTACACAAACTTTAAGGAGATTTACAACCTATACATCTGCATTCCACAAAAACTTAGAGGGGATTTACAACCGATATACAGGTATCTTCAGAAAATCCAAAAGAGAATTAGTTACAAAAGAAATTCCATAGCTTCATTTTCAGTTCCATATGAGAACTAGTAAAAGCCGAAGGTGCCAGTCTGCAGCTCCAAGGCTTCTTTCGATAGTTCATCAGCTTTTGAATTGAGTTTTTGCAGCATATGGTGGAAAGATAGTCTTTAGAAGGCCCTGAAATTTAGTTTAATGTCTCTCAATATATTTGCCAGGTTCTGGTTTTGGATAGATATTTTACTGCTTACCCAGTCAATTACCATTTTTGACTCACCATATACTTGCAGAGAGCTTAAGTTATTTTCCTTAGCTACTTCCAATAGAGTCCACAGAGCTATCAGATCTGCTCTGCTATTTGTCCCTCCTCCAGGTGCATATCTGATATGAATGTAATGGGTACAGGTGCATATCTGATCTGTTATGAATGTAGTGGGTAGAACTAATGTACAGTATCATGCCAACACCACACTTCGGGGATGATCTTGAATATCCTCATAGGAAATTCAATCAGTAATTGTTGAAATTGTAGATTTAAATTGTTGAGTTTGTACAATATAAATGTTAATGAACTTTTTAGAATTTTTAGAATGCTGAATCCATTTATGAATTCAATTTTTTTTTTAGTTTTTAATCTGTTTACCAAATTATATAACAACGTTTGTGTTTTTATGCAGTCAACTTCTCTCCACATCCTTCACCATCGCATGTTACATCAAACATCTCTCAGAAGACAAATTTGGGTATGGAACTGGAGGCAAATTTGGCATTGACATTGTTGGCAATGGCTGCAATGTTGAACATTATCATTATACTTTAGTACATTTGATGTCCTTCTAAGAATTAGCAGAGGCCTCAGTTCTGTTATGGACTGGGTCAGTTTTCGGATAATATCTAAATTAACAGTAGATGAAACTTGTTTATTATGTCATTTCTATTTGTGGTTGATTCCCCAAAGTTGGAATTCCACATTTTCATATGCAAAGCTTGTATACGTTATATCTAGAAATTAAATGCTAGCAATCTGTTAAGCATTTAACATGAGAATCCTGCATGCCTCTAATTTTGGAATGGAGGTTCCTGATTCTGATTCTACTGTAATATCATTCTTGAAATTTATCTACGTCTCATTGCATGCCCGCTACTGCGTGTGTTCATCAAAGGGCTGTCATATATAGATGGTCAATGTATTTTAGTGGATATAAAAATGAAAAATACAAAGTATCTTGTACTAAAAGTCGAAAACATTATTTTTAAGACCTAATCAAATTTTAAGTCCAAACAAAATTTCTAAATATGTGATAGAAATTATTAATATTTGCTCATTATTAAGTTTAATAACTTTATTGGTGGAAATACATATAAAAATCAAAATTTTAAATGCATCTACAACATTCTAAATGCATATGAACACAACTAATAAATCATTCTTATTCACATATTAAAAATGTAGAGCAATTAAACTTATAAATTAGCTCGGGGAAGGACATTCCATCCAACCATAAACTTGTTGTTCCAATCTCAAGTGCAAGTCACCCCCGAGCTAGGGCTATGAATCCACAAAAAAAGGGTGCCTCTCAAAGTCCACTCAAAGCTCAATATCCCATAACTCATTGGTATTCTCCTACAACTATAGCAAATTTCATCTAGCTGGTATTCTCCTACAACTATCGCGAATTTCATCTAGCTCTCTTCCTCTTGACCCACCCAACCCAAGGAATGTACCCCTTCACTGCTCTTACAACTATCCTGAATTTCATCTAGCTCTCTTCCTCATGACCCGCTCAACCCAAGGAATGTACCCCTTCACTGCTCTCAGTCCATCGAGCGTCCCATTTGTTTATTATGGTCTCTCTGACATAGGTAACCAATAATCTTTTTGCCGAGAATTCAAAGGAACTCACTGCTAGGAAAACTACCAGCAAACAACAACAAATACTTGTTGTTACAGTGCAACGCCCACATGAGTTCACTCTTTAGGCCTAACAACCTGGCTCTTCAATATTCATCTTTGAAACGCTCCAAAAATTGTCCAACATGCTCCAGAATTATCCCAACCTTCTTTCTCTATCTCCAGTGCCCTTCTTTTCTGCTCTCTGCTTGTTGTTCATGTGAAAACTAAATATGAAAAATTGTTTGTTCTTCCCATATGGATTTCTTCTATTTTCCCAAGACAGTTGACTACTCACTCTGCCCAATGTTGATTGTATTTCATCCCCATGCTCCCTAATAACTATGGAATGTGAATTTTACACCCACCCTCGAACAGTTATTCAATGATTGGGCTCTCATACACTCAACCAAAAAAAACAAGGTTTTCCCAAATGATAATTAAATTCTGAAATCTAGATTTGGATTAATACTCATAAATCATATCCCCCTTGGACCCCTCTTAGACACTCCCTTCTCTTGTGGAAAACTTAGTCCCTATCTCTGTCCATATCCCCTAGCAGTTGACATCACATTTTATTTATTAAAATTCAAAAAATACATTCACATATTACATCGCTTGGCCATTGGCACATTCATATCTACATTATGCATTAATTAAAATGGGGATTATAGCAGAGATGTTACATTCCCCCTCCCCTACAATTGTGCACTATCCTCGGTGCATAATATCACACCGAAAAACATATACAAGTTTATATCATAATATTCATAAAACAAAAATTTTCAATCTGTTTACTCTCCAACAACAGTTCCAACCATAATCCCTCGTTCTTTTCAATCAGCTGACCCAAGGAATGCGCCCCCTTCACCGCTCTTATTCCATCGGGATGCACCATTCTTTTATCATGGATATCACTATAGGTTACTAAGAATTATGAGACGTGGTTTCGAAACTTTAACTGCCCAAAAAATGAGTCTTGCATTTTTAGCTTCTATTTTCTTCAAAATTGACAAAAAATTGCAGATATTCCTCTCGCATAGCTTATTCGTGCTCCCATGTTGCATCTTTAGGACTGTAAGAAGTTCTTTGAACCTTTACCGCTCCTATGGCTTTGTTCTTAAACACTTTGACTTTCCTGTCCAGGATGCATACCGGTTCCACTCGAAAATCCCCTTCATGTTCCACCTAGAGCACAGTCCAATCAATTATGTGGTTAGGGCGAGACACATATTTATTTAATAATGACACATGAAATACATTGTGCACTCTCACGGATGTAAACAATGCTAGCATGTATGCAACTATCCCTATATTATCTAATATTTCAAAAGACCCACAATATCTTGGTTCCAACTTTGGGCATCAACCCAATCTTAGCGAACTTCTTTTCACTTTCACATTTAGAAAAAACATTTCTGCCCACTTTAAAATCTCTAAAAAATTTGTTCTTGTTTGCATAATTTTTCTGCTTGTCCCAAGAAACCTTTAAATTCTTCATGATTATTGTCATCTTCTTTTCCATTTCCTTCAACAAATCTAGTCCAATAACAACTTTGTTTGTTGGGTTATCCCAACTAACTAGTGTGTTACACTTTCTGCGATACAATGCTTCAAATGGGTTCATTTTTAATGAGGCTTGATACCTATTATTGTAAGAAAACTGTACTAAGTGGATGCAGTCTTCCCACTTTGATGGACAGTCCATCACATATAATTTGAGCATGTCTTCAATGATTTTGTTAGTCTTCTTGTTTTCCCTTCTGACTCTAGGTGATACGTTGTACTAAGATTTAATTTTTTTCCAAATCCTTTGAACAAACCTTTCCATAAATTAGAGGTAAACTTTTGATCTCTATCTGAAACAATTGCCTTAGGCACTCCATGTAGCCTGACAACTTCCATCATATAAATTTCTGCAATGTTTTCCACCTTGTGTGTAGTCTTCACAAGAATAAGATGTGCAACTTTTGTTAATTTATCCACCACCACCATGATGGAATTGTGTTGCTTCACTTTTCTGGGCAACTTTGTAGTAAAATCAATTGTAACCACTTCTCATTTCCACTCAGAAATGAAAAATGGTTGTAGCAACACCACTAGATGTCTATGCTATGTTTTCACCTTTTGACATTATAGACACTTAGCAATATAATTAGCCACTTCTTTCTTCATTCATAGCCAAAAGTATTGTATTATTACAACTACACTTGTTTTTTGATATCCTAGATACCCAACATATGGCAGATTGTGCATTTTCCTTACACTTTATTTTCCATCTCTTCCGAATTTGACACATATATTTTTCCCATTTACATGAGGATTCCATCCTCTTTCATATCATAATAATTGATTTTATGATGTAAATTGATTTGTTGTAATGTTTTATTTATTTATTTTTAAATATTTCTTATCTGAATTTGCAACCTCTAAAATTCTATCTTTTAAATCAATGCTGAACATTCTAGTGGATGAAATACGCATTTCATGATTTTTTTTGTTGAGTGCATCAACCACCTGATTTTATTTTCCTTTGATATACTTAATTTCAAAGTCATATTCACTTAGGAATTCCAATCATATAGTTTGTCTGGCATTTAATGTTGGTTTTCCAAACAAATGCTTCAGACCATAGTGGTCTATCCTTAGCTCAAATATTATCTCCATAAGGTAATGTTTCCACATTTTTAATGCATGTACAATGGTTGCTAATTCCAAGTCACGTATAACATAATTCCTCTCATGCTATTTTAATTTTCAAGACTCATAGCATATCACATGCTCTTTTTGAGTGAGGACTCCGATAAACCCTTCCTTGCAGGCATAAGTGCACATCACAAAATATTCATCCGGATCTGCAAACTTCAAGAGTGATGGACTTGTTAAAATATATTTCATCTTCTCAAAACTATCTGCACACTTGGAAGTCCATTCAAATTTCATTCCCTTCTTTTGGTTCTCTAGAGTTAGTTCCATCAACAATCACTCTTCGTGCTTATGATGATCATCCTTCCCAACCTCAAGGACTTATCTGAAATGTTCCCATTCAACTAATCAATAACATGGTTATGATAAACATTGAAGTAATATAGCCTTGTATTGACTACAATATTATGTTAGGCTGGAATTGCATGTATGTTATTAAGGAAGTTGCATCATCTATTTTCCACCTCATGATGTTTCGTCGTCAAGGAAGGATTGAGTCATTGTATCAAATTACATATTATATCCCAAACCATAGTCTAATATTGGCAATACCTTTCCTACCTTGAAGGAAAAAAATATATGCCCTCTTTTTCTAAAGTAAGTCCTAATGTTTTTAAGGACTCCACCTTATTTAGGATGTATCTTGGTCCACCACCACACATTCTAGGAAAATGAATGTCTCTTATGTGCACCATTACGATAGGGGTACCCTCTTCTTAGATGCTAACCAAACCTATTGATTCCTCATCTTTTGGACCACCATATGGAGGAACACCATATATTGGATCACCCATTATGTAGATCCATTTTTTGTTTCCTCCACTCGGTATTGTTGGGACCCCTATTATGTCTAGAAGTTTTAAACCTTTTGCAGTAATGCAATGCACACAAAAATTCTTAACACATAAAACAAAATAATTGCAATCACACATATACATAGAGATTTACCCTGGAAACCTAATCAAGAAAACCAACAACTTGTTTTAGAGCTACACCTCTAATTCTATTATTTATCTTAATTGTTTACAATACAATATATATGTGATCCCACAGAATCCAAAAAACCCTTAATCCAATAACCCTGGATTAGAACTAAACTGTAGTTCTTGTTGATGATTGCAGCATCGTGTGACATTCTCTAGGTTGTTCTCCTCTGGACTGAGTTGAGTTGATCTATGAGAGGGACCATGGAATGGGTGTGTCATTTTCCTCTGGACTGAGTTGAGATGATGTGTTCCCATGTGTTGGGTGTGCCCATGTGATGGGTGTGAGTTAGACTCTGGACTGAGTTGTTATGACGTGTGATCTCTTGTCTACTCCTCTGGACTGAGTTGAGATGACTAGAGATGGTCTCCTACCTTGTACTCCTCTGGACTGAGTTGAGTCAACTTGAGATAGTCTCCTGCCTTATACTTCTATGGACTTAGTTGAGTCGGCTTGAGATGGGTCTCTAGATGGTACTCATGTGGACTCATTTGAGTGATCTGTTGAGAGTGATGTCCCTGTGGTTGAGCACAGGTGGATGTGTCCCTAGTGGATGAGAGAGATCCTTGCTATATTGTCTAAGAGTAAGATTTACTTGTAACCTTAATGTAAAGGGTACAAGTCAGCCCCACCATGTGAAAGATAATTGATTTTGTGTAATTATTAATTATATTATTAGTTGTACGGGTTGGCCCTATTGTGCCAATAGACACATCATTTGATGTGATAGATTTTGTATAAATAAAGAGTGAATCCCCATTGTGGAACACACATGCTTGTCATGTCATAATTTCAGAAGTTGAGGTCTAAAATTATGAGGACTATAATTCACAGTTCTCTAGAAGCTAAGTTTCTTAGTCATAACAACACCCTATTGTGTGCTAGGTTTGGTGGTGGATGATGGATCTTCTCTTGGAAGTATAGCAAAGGATTGATGGGTTTTTCCCTTGATTGAGAAGGGTTTTCCCATGATACTTCTTGTGTTCTTTTGTGCATGGTTATTCTTCTTGTGATCTTGGTTTACTACAACTTGTGTATTGTTGTTGCAATAGTTACGGTTCAGCTAATGATAAAATGAAATAAACTACATCTGCATGATCTAGCCATCATAAAACTTAACATGGTATCAGAGCATTACTTGAATAATGTTGATTAATTGGGTTGGTTTTCATTGATATCAACTCTTGAAGAAAGTCTAGTAGCGAATTCTGGTAGCACAAAGGTTTGGGTAATGGACCCAAGTTTGTTTGATGTATAATGGTATGATTTTTTATATATTTGCAGGTAATACTATTATGTATGGATAGTACATTTCATGCCATTTCTGGTGGTATGTGGAACATCACATAACTCCTCACGGTTTGAGAGTTATGGCCTTACGAAGTTTCATATGTTGGTTTGAAGCCCCAAAAGGTCAAATAAGTCAAAGTGCTTGCAAATAAGAAATTATTTAAATAATAAAGTGAAGTGACAAAGTCAAAGAGGATTATTTAAATAATAAATTGAAGTGACAAAGTCAAGGAGGATTATTTAAATAATAAAGTAAATGGAGAACTTTCTAATTATGGAAAGTGGTTAGAAGTGGGTTAGCCCTAAAATAAATAAATTGGGTTAAGATGGTTAAAAGGTAACCCCTTGAGGAAACTACATGAAAGTATAAATAAGAGGAAAGGCTCTCTAATTTTGAACACACTTGAGCATATTGAATATCTACAGGTGACTGAGGTAACCAAATGATATCTAAGACAAATTTCAGAGGGAAGGTTAAGTAAAGAAGGCCAAAATTCAAGGGAGAATAAATTCTTTTGATGATGATTTCTAAGGTATGTTATTTACAGGTCATCTCACCATTTTCGCAATAACTTTTTTTTTGAAGGATTCAGACCGTGAAATTGGGAGGCCATTGAGGAAACATATCCAAGTAGTTGTGTTACAAATTTCATCTTGTGGGTCGTTGTATTTTTGGAGTTACACTCCATGGAAAATAGGGTTTGTGGCTAGTCCTGAAACTAGTCTAAAACAAGTGTTTCGGGTAAAAACGTCATAACTTCTTCATAACAGATCCAAATTTAGTAAGACAAAATGTGTTGGTTAGAGTACAGTCTATAGTATTATGTGTACAATTTTCAGATCCATACAACAAATATTCTGTGCGGGGCATAATCTACAAGTTCACTCTCTAGAATATGTCAGAATTCAACAAGGTATGCCATTTTTTCTATAACTCCTTTTCTGAGAGGTTCCAAGTAGTGACACCTGGAGGAATTGCATGAAACACACTAAATAACATTGTGTACTACTTTCAGATATTTATTCATTACAGGTACATAGTTATGATTATCTCAAGTTAGGGTTGTTGACTAATCCAAAACTAGTCATGTGAGACTAAAGTAAAGTTTGATGAAAATGCTAGTCTCTTGTTGTTAAAGTTAAGGAAGGTTTGCAGGTTGAGGTACAGGTTGGTTCATGGTTGATGCACTTGTTTATGGTGCAATTTGATTGTAGGTTGAGGTACAGGTTTATGCATGGTTCAGGTTATTGGTACATGTTGTTTGGTGTAGGTTGATTGGTACAGGTTTACAACAGTATTTCTCATAGTGATAGTGTGACAGTGGCTTCATCGTTCTACTTATATTTTAGGGCAGTTGGATGGGGCAAGGACATGTGGTTGTAGCCACCTTCCGGTTGTAGCCGGAGAACATAGAGGGTTGTAGCCTCCTTCTGGTTGTAGCCAGAGAATTAGGGAGTTGAAGCTTCCCTCAAGTTGTAGCATGAGAAACTAGGGGGTTGGAGCCTCCTTCCAGTTGCAGCTGAAAAACAAAGGAAGTTTGTGCTTCCAATGAATGTAATTCTTAAAGACATATAAGAAAAAGAATTCTATGGTTTTCCCAAGATACTTCTTGTGTTCTTTTTTGCATGGTTATTCTTCTTGTGATCTTGGTTTACTACAAATTGTGTATTGTTGTTGCAATAGTTATGGTTCAGCTAACGATAAAATGAAATAAACTACATTTTTATGATCTAACCATAATAAAACTTAATATGGTATCAGAGCAATACTTGAAGAAGAATCTTTCACATCAGATAAAGAAAGGCCATGGAAGTTCTAGGGTTGTCATACCCCTGCAGTTGGTGTAAGGAGAGGGTCAAACCCTAACTTAAAATATGTGGTGAATTTTAAGGCTGGTTGCAGGTCTATTAGCTTGGGTCAAGCCTTGATTAAGGGATTAGAAGGCTGGTATCAATCCTCTAAGGATACAACATACCTAAGTTCCTAACAAAAACCCTAAAACGGTAGACCTAAAACAAATTACAGACCAGTTTTAAGACAGGTCTGAGGAAAATCCAACACAAGTTCTGAAACAAGTTTAAAGTGAAAAATTTATGGCATATTAAGGCTATGTGTGAAGACTATTAGGCCAAGATTTCTGAGGCAAATTCTCTGAGGAAGTTAAGGCTGAGTTTCAGGCCTTAACCAAAGACCTAAAATATAGACCTAACAATAGCTCTAAAAAATGAAGACTTAAGACAATTGAGGCCGACTATGAGGCTAAAAGACTAAGTTTTGAAGTGCATTCAAATGCCACTTTGAAGGAAGATATAAGGTGCATTCAAACAACAATTTAAAGGATTTTATAGGTGGACAACAAGGCTGCAACAGTTCTAGAACAATTGTGGGATAGTTCTGGGCAGTGTTGGGGTATGTTACAGCCACCCTATCAACAACAATGAAAGCTTCCATTAAGGCTGTAACATCCAGAACAATAGCAGACCCAAAGTATACCTTGGATATCCCTTAAGGGATGATATAGTGGAGCCTTCTGGACAGCCCGAAGGATAGGTTGACAACCAAGTGGGATTTTATATCAGTGGAATAAAAGGCATATTTTTAGTACAACACTAACACAGAAACCAAGGAGGGTTTCTACATTGTAAAGCAATTTTATAACTTATTCTGAAGCAAACATACAACCAGATATAAGGCAATGATGAAGATTTAGCAACAAAAATTTGACGAAGATTAAGAATGGATGTGCCATCCATTTATCAAATTATCAAACATGAAGTATTTCCCAACATGATGAAATATTGAAGATAGTTGATGCAAGAGATACATTACAGATTTCAAGAGTAAACCTTGGTGTGACTTTTGAGCGTGGGCTATATAGAAGCTCTAGTGGACATCAAAGAGACTAGACTTGCAACCCTTGTCACTAGGAGACTAGACTTGCAACTAGTAATGTGAATGGGTTCAAGCCCTTGTCACTATGAGACTAAGATTGCAACTACTGAAGTGCAAGGGAAGAAACATTTTCCACCTCAAAAGAATTCAAGGAATGCAAGCAAAAATGACTAGGAATTATTCTCTACCTCAGTCTTCTTGGGAAGACCAAAAGACAGATTGAGCATGATTGCAGACTAAGGTAAGTCTTGTACTACTTTCCTTAATTGATTTCATCATTAATTTGTAGTAGTTTTCTTTTGATGATGAAGGATATAATCCATGGTGTAGGAGACTTCATGACTTGGACCATTATCCCTGGTGTTAGAGCCCTCATGACTTGGACCATTATCCATGGTGTGGGAGTCCATATTTTTTGTTTGGTTGGTCATTATCCCTTCGAGAGGCCATCTTGGTTATTATTCTAGTACAGGAGGCCATTTTGGTTTTTATCCCTTCAAGAGGCCATCTTGGTTATTATCCTAGTACATGAGGACATATTGGTTGTTATCCCTATGGGAAGCCATTTCTTATTTCATTATTGAATGGATATTATCCCTGGTATGAGAGCCCATTTGTGTTGGTTGGTTATTATCGTAGTACAGGAGGCCATTTTGATTGTTATCCCTACGGGAGGTCATCTTGGTTATTATCCTAGTATGGGAGGCCAACATAATACTATAGAGGACCTGAGAAGACATGGGATGTCTCCAGTTTAGCAACACAGGAAAATGAATATGTTCATCCTTCCGACTTCAGAGGGAGTCAAACTATTTGAGAAGAAGGAATAGATAATACATTTTCCCCTTAAACAGTTCAGAGGGAGACAATTATTGATTCAATTGATCCTGTATCTCTAGTTGATGATTCCCAGAGACATTGGAAGTAGGCTGGGAGAAGCCTACACATGTTCGAAAAAATCTATTGGAGGCAGAGAGACATGTAGCTCCTCATGATACATTCTGAGAGAGAAAGAGACCACATATTTTTTCGAGCTATGTTTTAGCTATGAGCCACATCATTGATACTGAACCTTCTTGTCATGGAGAAGCAACATGACAATAGTTTTGGCAAGATGCCATGACAGATGAGTATTAGTGCATCATGAAGAATGATGTGTGGGATATTGTTCCGAGACCAGAAGGGAAGTCTGTAGTGACTTCAAATTGGATCTATAAGATCAAACATGTAGCTGATGGAAGTGTCGAGAAATACAAAGTAAGATTTGTGGCCAGAGGATTCTCTCAGGTGGAGGGAATCGATTATGAGGAGACATTTTCTCCTCTAACTGTGTTCAAAATATCAAGAGAAAGAGTGCATATTTCCAAGAGGGCACAAGGAGTCATTTGTGGAGAAAAAAGGGATTGGACCCTTTGGATTTGAAGGAATCCAAGCTCAGGAGAGATAGTCTGAGTGTGTGTTAGAGAACAGAAGTTTCAAACTACAAGAGAAGCACAAGGAATGCGTAGGAGAACTTATTATAAGTTCCAATCTCAGGAGGGAAGTGAAAGGTGTGTGCGAAAGGTCCGAGTCCTTTGACTGGAAAAAGCTCGAGGAAAGATACTGAGAAGTCCCCAAAGAGAAGAAATCTCTTTTTTTAAAGAAAAACAGATGAGATCAGTTTGGGAGAAGACGAAACCCCACACATTCATTGGATAAAGGTAAGGAGAGTGAACATTAAAACCTCAAGTCCTTCAGACTTCACTGCTTAGACATTTTTTGAGTAGTTTATTGTAAAGGAGGAAAAAGCTCTGAACCCCGAAGTCCCAAAGTGAATCTTAGTTGTAGATCACTGGGAGGAGTGCTTGACCGTTGGATTGGCTATGGAAAAAATCTGGGTCGTTGTATCAAACCCAGTCCAGAAGGAGGGGCATTGTGGAGAAGATCAGATCCTAGCCATCGGATTTGTGTGCAGGCAAATGTGAGTCGTAGATCTCACACATTTTGAGATTCGACACTTCGAGGGAAACTAGTTCTTGTGTTGCCAGGAGGAGAATTCCCTAAAGTCCCGAAGTCTACAGTCAATCCGAATTGCTTGTTGTTGGGAACACGTGTCTTCATATTGTCGAGTGTTCGTAAGTTTGACAATATGGAGGATTGTGGGTGGAAGTTGTTCTGGCGTGAAAAGTCTCAAAGCCCCGAAGCCCAGGGTCCTAGAGTGGATCCAAGTCGTTGGTTGTTGGTGGAGTGTAAGGCATAGATGATCACTTCGGAGTTCGACATTTAGGATATATTGTGCATTGGAGTCGCAGAAACTCATAAATCCTGAAGTCCCGAAGTTCTTCTCAGTCGTAGATCTTGACAGGGAGTGTGGAGTGTTTCACAGGTAGAAATTCTGAAGCCCAAAGTTCTGGAGCCGTGTAGTCCCGAACCTTTAGATAATAACCTTACATCTAAGTACTTGGTCATAGCCCTCTGTCACATGCGATTTCCGTCGAAGTAAAGGGGTTAGTGCCCATAATTTGATTTCAAGGAAGAATGGGCTTAAAGAAGAAGCACACAGGTTTTGCAGGACTTGCATAAGAAATCAAAGGAGCCTGTGAACATTAAGAGAGGATGCAACAAGGATATGAGAGATAATTCAACTCCTTAGAATAACAATCCTAGAC
The DNA here is from genome assembly GCA_010110895.2 of Picea sitchensis. Taxonomy (NCBI): domain Eukaryota; kingdom Viridiplantae; phylum Streptophyta; class Pinopsida; order Pinales; family Pinaceae; genus Picea; species Picea sitchensis. The sequence goes on along the minus strand of SNQJ01S0010708.1, from coordinate 42,216 downwards.
TGGGAGGTCACGCGAACCCCTAGAAGGGGTGGGGGTTTGCATCAAGTGGTATCAGAGATTAGATAAGATTTTATCTGATACCATCAAGTGGTATCAGAGCTTATTTTTGTCTGTAGACAACAATAAAAGGAGGAGAGGGAGAGTACTAATTCTCTATGTGAAGAAATGTTTGCAAGTGTCCAACAAGTGAGCATAAATCTAGGTGGGATTAAGAAAAGGACAATTGCGTTCTTGGAGTAGAGGAGAGATTGTGGAGCTCTTAAATTGAGAAGTTGGAGTATAAAATCCATAGAGTAAGGAGTGCTCAGGAGGAGGAGCGAGCGCAAGGTGTGCACCTACACTCAGTAGGAGTGTAAAATCTCAGAGAGAAGGTTATAGTAGGTGAACCAGAGGCTAAGCGAGGAGAAGCTTGGTAGAGGTTGACTATAGCTCATAGCGAGGAAGTGGAAACTCATAGAGGAGAGGAGAAAATGGATACTAAAGGCCATAGACAAGATCCAAGAGGAGGCCGCAAGAAGATGAACAACGAGGAGATGGATAAGGAGCTCAACATATTGATTTTGCAATGGTAGAGAATTCAACGAGAGAAAGGGAGTTGGAGGTATGAGTGGCCCATGAAGAGGAAAGTGAAGTGGCCTATCCAGTAGTTGATTTCTAGGAAGCAAAATCATATGTTGAGGAGGTGGTTGAGGCAAGTTGAAAACCTTAGGAGAACAAAGGAGAATGTGGTTTACATTTGTGGACCAGAAGATGGAGAGAGCCTCAGTGATGAGGAAGGGAGATCAGCTGGAGATATCACAAATTTCTAGGAGGGAAATGAGAAGGGATCAGTTGAATATATTAAATACTGTGAGGAGGGTAGAAAGGAAAAATCAGGTTTCCAGGTGGGAAAGGAATATATGAGACTGTCTGAGAGTCTCAGGAACTCAGAGAGGAGTTCAGATTAGAAAGGAGTGTTGACAGAAGAGAAGGAGGAGATGAGACTGACTAAGAGTCTCACGAACTCAGAGGAGAGTTCATATCACCAAGGAGTGTTGACAAGGGAGGAAATAACTCAGTAAGGAGTACTAACAGAAAAGAAGGAGGAAGAGGTAGGAGAGAAGCCTCATGAGCATCAATATTCATGTGGGGTTGCAGACCATGTGAATGAAGATGATGAGAATTTGAATACTTCAACTCTCGAGGAGTAGTATTAGAGGTGAATTCTAATCATTGGGGGAATCAACATATTCCTTCCAAGTAGCCCAACAGAGGCCAACACATGTGTTTCACATGAGGAGGTGATGCAGGAGGCATCCGAGAAAGAGGACATTGGGACAAATAGTTTTAAAACTAATAGTTTATGTGTAATTGTAGGTGCATAAGAAGAAGGATAGCCAACAAAGACTATCATGAAGGAGGAGAAGGAGAAAATACTAAAATCTACCCAAGAGATGAAAGAATAAGAGGCTCACACAGTTGTGAGATAGAGGAATGATCAAGAGGAGTGTCCAGGTACCATACTCACTAAGTGGGAGACAAAAGTTGAATATGATGGAGGATTGGATAGACAATACAGAGACAAAGAAAGACTACCAGAAGAAGACAGTCATGCAGAATGGAGAAGAATTCCAGCATGAGGAGAAGCTAAATGAATATGGACTTATGCCAGCCCAAGGAGATGACAGCGAGACAGAGGAACTGGTAGGAAGAAAAATGTCAGAGGAGATAGTTGAGCAACAACTCAGAAATATTGTTGTAGAATTGGAGTCTGCAGTGGAGTGTCAAGCTAGTGCCATATGTGATGAAGTTATCATGGGAGATAAAGATTATATTCCCTTTGATTTTTCCGAAGAAATGGAAGCCCTGGGAGAAGGAGAGATAACCTAGAGGAGGCTCATCCAACAAGCCAAGTTGGAAATTGAGGTAAAAGAGGAGATGCGATAGAGTATACTGTAGGAGAGGAGCCAAACCATGGAAAAGATGGGTAAGAAGAGTGATATTGAAGTCAACAAAGGAGACAATCAACAACATGTGGAGGTTGACAAGAGGATATTGCAATGGCAAGATGAATGGAGAACTGCAACATAAATTTTGGAAACCAGGAAGAAAACCTGCAGCAATAGAAGAAAGGCAGAGGAGCATATGGACAACTCCAGAGTGAATATTAGGATCCAGGAGGATCTCAACAGTAGCAGTAGAAGATCCATGAGAAGGAGCTCTTAATTTTTTCAGTACAAGAGTATGATGCAGGAGCATCAACATCGCGTCAGCAACCAATGCAACAATGCACTAGGAGGGAGCATATACCAAGGAGAGAGAGGTGCCAACCTTCTCATTTTGTTTTAAATTTGTCAATTTAATGTAATTAATATTGTAAGGTTCGAGGAAGGTAGAATCATTGTATTTGTACAGGCTATATGTAAGTCACATTTAATGGTTGACATGTATATGATCTCAGATCCTATTCGGATGAGTGTAAATTAAATGTAATTTAATGTAAGTAGGTGAGGAAGGCTCGAGAAGCCCCTCTTTTGTAAAAAGACCACTTGTATTGAGATCATAGTGAATATAGTGAACATAGAGTGTGTAGAGTGCATATAGAGCATAGAGTGAAATAGTGCAATAGTGAAAATAAGAGAAGATAGGAGAATTCGAGAGAGGAGAAAAGAACTGAGACTCTATTGTAGTCCAGTCCTGTATACATTGTAAAAAACATTCAGATTTAATACAAAATAATATTTCCTTGCATGTGATTCTCTGTGTGTGTTCTCTATGAATGAAAAAGTGTTTTTTGAATGTTTACTGAATGTTTATTGTGCATATGTGAACACCATGAGTATATAATTGTTCCCTTTGCAGGAATAAATATAATTCCCTATCTGTCTAAATTTCTGAGTGTTCTAGGCTCTCAAGGCTAGTGCAAGGAGTGCATACCATAGTTGTTGGAAAACTCTGAGAAGATAGCGCAATGAGTGCGCAAGAAATCGGTTTTGAGTTCAGGAAGAGCATGCCATGTGGGAACACTAAAACCAGGCATAAGCTCATAAGGGATAGTGTAAGTTTACATAGAGCATTCACAAGGGGTGCACATACACTCATAGTAGTGTAAAAGCTTAGAAGGGAAGGTTGTGTAGGGAGTGCACACTAGAGTTGTTGACAACTCTAAGAGAGAGTGCAAGGAGTGTGCCTATACTCATAGGAGTATAAATTCTTAGAAGGGAGGAGAGTGCAAGGAGTGCACGAAGCCAACACATTGTTAAAGTGTTGGTAAATCTCAAGAGGAAGAGCACAGATATCCCGGAGGGCGGTGAAACAACACTCTAACCATGTTCAAAATATCAGGAGAAAGACCGTATATTTCCAGGATGGCACAAGGAGTCATTTGGGGAGAACAAAGGGACTAGACCCTTTGGATTTGAAGGACTCCAATGTCAGGAGAGATAGCGCGAGTGTGCGCTAGAGAATAAAAAAAATTTACTTCAGGAGAAGCGCAAGGAGTGCATAGGAGAACTTATTATAAGTTCCAAGTTGAGGAGGGAAGCGCAAGGTGTGTGCCAAAGGTCTGAGTCCTTTGACTGGACAAAGCTCGAGGATGGATAGCGAGATGTTCCCAAAGAGAAGAAATCTATTTGTTTAAATAAAAATGGACGAGATTAGTTCGGGAGAAGACAGAACCCTGCACATCCGTTGGATCAAGGTAAGGAGCACAAACATTAAAACCTCAAGTCTTCAGACTTCACTACTTAGGAATTTTTTGACTCGTTTGTTGTAAAGGAGGAAAAATCTCTGAAGCCCAAAGTCCCGAAGTGAATCTAAACCCTAGATCACTGGGAGGAGTTCCGGACTATTGTATTGGACATAGAACAAATCTCGTTTGTTGGATCAAACCTATTCCAGAAGGAGGAGTGTCGTGGAGAATATCATATCCTAGTCTTCGAATCTGCGCAAAGGAAAACTTCAGCCGTAGATATCACACATTCGGAGATTTGACACTTTGGGAGAAAATATTTCTCTCGTTGCCAGGAGGAGAATTGATGTAGGAGCATCACCATCCACATTAAAGAGGCCAGGTGGAGGACAACTCAACACCCAATGCATGGATTTGAAGTTGTTTTTGGATTTCAAGGAGAACTACATCTTTCCGTTTTGAAAAGATTGTAATTTAAATTTGTTAAATATTTTGAGGTAAGAGCCATCACATAAGACCGCCAATGATTGTAATATTTTTAATAATCAGATAAGCATGTACATATACTGAGTATTGACTCATATATGAATGTAATCGCCATTCAATGTAATAGTCCTTAGTAGATTAATGAATTAACTATGATAGGATATCTCTAAGGTAGTATGGAGGGAAGGCTCGAGAAGCCCCTCATTGTATAAATATATGTATTATATGCCCAAATGAGGCTACTGAAGGTCATTGTAGTTGTTACTGAATGTTATTGTTATTGTTGTTGAGAGAGTTGTTGAAGCTTATAAAGAGTTGCAGAGAAATGTATGAGTCCATGTACATATTTTACTGAATGAATACAAGAAGAGAGGTACAAGCAGAGAGGTTTGATTCCAATTGTATGGTGTTGTGTTCATCTGAGTTATTGAGTACATGTAATGTTTCTTTATGTTCTTTGTGTGTTATTTGTTTATGTATCTTTTATGCATGAATATGTTTATTATGGTTAAGTGTGGAAACCTTTGATGTTTCTGTAAGTTTCATTTGTTTTCTCTTCTGAGATTCCTGGTGCAAGGAGTGCATAGTGCCCGCAAGGAGTTCATAGGCCGAGTTGAGAAAGACTTAGAATCTCAAGAGAGATAATGTGAATTTACAGTGGAAGTGCAAGGAGTGCACAATCATTTAGTTGAAGTGTAGAGATTTCATAGTTGTTCAGAGGAGAGAAAATATTTGAGAAGACCTGTGCAAGGAGTGCATCAGGCCAACACTTTCTTTAAGTGTTGAAGAAGTTTCAGAGGAGACGAACACACAAAGTGCGTGAGGATATTTTCTTCAAAAATCTCTAAGTCTAAAAGTTTCTCAGAAATCTCTAACTCTGAAATTCATAAGAAGTTTTAGGGACACAAGAAGTGTGCTAGAGGTCTATAAACCTTGGAGGAAGAAATCTTAGAAGAGATAGTGAGTATAGAAGTTCCACAGGAGGGAATTAGAAAATTTCTAAGTCGAGAGATTTAAAGTATCAGAGGAGCGCACAGGAGGGTGCCAGAGACTCTATTTTCTCATGCAGTCAAGATTAGGAAGGATAGCGGTTAGAATATTCAAGGAGGAGAATATTTTCTTATTTAAAGTTCGAACAGTGGAGATCTATTCAGGAGGATCCAGGGTCTTTTGTCACCCTTAGATCTAGAGAAGTAGCGTGGGGTTGAAACATGTAAGTATTTAAGACTTTGTGCATTCGGAGAAGTTGTGGATCAAGTCCAAAAGGAGGAGTTATTGAGGATCAAGATCTACGGTCAAGATCCATTCGGGAGGTTGCAGGAGCGTAGACAACTATTGGATTAGGAGGAGTTTCACGCGGGTTAATCGTCGAAGTCCTTCAGACTTCGTTCATTCGAAGAATTTTGCATGTGGAGAATTCGGGACCCCCGAAGTCCTGAAGGCCGGAGTGAATCGTGGCCATTCAAAAAGTGGGGACACATGTCAACAGATCATGTACTCCGACTGATTAGCGTTTCGAAAAAAGTAGGAGTGGAGGACTCCCGAAGTCCTGAAGGTTGGAGTTCATCTGGGTCGTCCATCATAAAGGACACGTGTCATCATATTATGTAGTCTGGAGGATAGATACTCAAGGAGAATAATGGAAAGAAGAGGTCGATCTCTCTGGAGTCCCGAAGTCTGGAGTAGATCTAGACCGTTGATTTCAGAAAGGGTACGTGGCAGCAGATCCAGAGGTCCGGTGCTCCGGAGAAAATGTAGCATGGTGTTGTGGAGACTCGTGGAGGCCCAAATCCCTAGATTTAATCCCAATCATCCATTGGAGAAGACACGTGGTGCAATATCTCGTAGTCCAGGAATTCAACACTTCGGTGAAATCAAAGCGTTTTGTAGATGAGGAGAAAGTCACTGAAAGGCATTCTAGTCATCGATATAAGAGGGGACACGTGGATGCAGGAGAACTTATTCGACATTTTGACGTTGGGAGATATAAAGTATTGTGTTGTTTGATGACCAACAAAAATCACCAAAGCCTAAAGGGAATTGATCTAGACCATACATTTGTTCGAAGCTTGTGGACCGTCGATCTGAGACTCGGTGAAAACGCTTTTCGACAATCCGAGAAGTTGTGGAAAAAGGGCGTTGTGAAGAAATTGCCGAATCCCTAAGATATAATATAAGCCGACAATCTATGTGTTCATTGTGAATCGTTGATCTAGATGCCTAGTGTTCGACGGGTCAGGGAATTTGTATTGGGAGATAAAGAGGGATAGAAAGGTCCCGAAGTCCTAAAATTTTTGGAGGAAGAAGCTTTGGCCCATGATTTTGGACCTCAGTCTCTGGGGAGAATTTGTAAGTGCTTGGGGACTCTAGAAAAGGAAAAATTATACTTGGGAAGAAGGTTTTAAGGACCTATGCATTAAGATTTTGGGATCAGAGGGAGCCTGTGAGATAATTTCATCTCCCGACTAGAACGATCCTAGACCGGGAGGTTGCGCGGACCCTGTGAGAGGGTGGGGTCTGGATCAAGTGGTATCAAATCCATAATTTAAGCTTTGCTTGAAGAAAATTTGGGACCATGCCACCAAGAAGATGTGGGGAAAAAATTGTAGCAAACCCAACCATGGAAGAAGAAATGAGGAAACTCCGTGCAATATTAGATGCCATGGAGACAACGCAAAGAAGAGAACCTGATGTTGGTGATGTTAGCGAAGATGAGAGTGAAGAGATGGAAGCTTAAGGAGCTGTAGGAGAAGACATTGCAAATGAATGCTCGTTGCAAGTTGTTGCAAGAATGGGAGCCAGAGAAAAAATGGAAATCCCAATGTATGAAGGCAACTTGGATGTTGAAGAGCTATTGGATTGGATAAGAGCCCTAGACAAGTACTTCAATTATGAAGATATCGAAGATGAAAATAAGGTGAAGCATGTTGTTACCAGACTAAAGGGACATGCAGTGCTAAGGTGGGATGAACTGCATGCTGACAGAAGGAGCAATGGTAAGAAAATGATAAAAAATTGGGATAGGATGGTAGCTAAATTGAAAGCTAAGTTCATACCCAAAGACTATAAGATCAATCTGTTCAGTAGATTACAGAACTTGAGACAGAAGGATTTTTCAGTGAAGGAATACACTTAGGAGTTTTACATATTGAACATCAGAGAAAGACAGAGAGAGAGTGATGAGGAAAATGTTTCCAACTATATTAATGGCATGAGATATGAAATCCAAGAGGAAATCAACATGATGACCATGAGAACGGTGGAAGATTCTTATCAGTCAACACCGAAAGCAGAGGAGAAGTTGGCCAGAAAATGAAGCCAATGAAACAGAGGAAAGTGTCCAAGTAGAGGCAAGGGAACTGTCTGAGAGAAGTTCCATAAACCCAAACCTGAAGTTGAGAAGATTCACAGTCATACAGAAAGAGGAGGAAGTTCCAGTGGTGGACATTATGGTGGAAGAAACTCTTTTTCTCGAGGAAGAGGAAGAGGAAGAGGTAGAGGAGGAGAAGTGAGATGATATGCTTGTGGAAAGACAGGGCATATGTCTTGGGAATGTCCCGAGAGGAAATAATGAAGGAGGTGGAGAAGCTCACATTTCCAAAGATAAAAGAAACAATGTTGAGGCAGAAGCAATAGAAGATGGGAAATCCATCATGATGAGGAAAATTCTCTTAAAGCCAAAGAAATAAGCAAAAGAGTCAGTTCAGAGAAACAATTTGTTCGGGACTTCTTGCAAGACTAAGGACAAGATATGCAAGGTGATCATAGATAGTGGGAGCATTGATAATTTGGTATCCATAGAAATGGTGGAAAATCTGGAGCTGGTGAAAACTGCACATCTAAACCCATACAAGGTATCATGGTTGGAGAAAGGACACCAAGTCATGGTAAGTCAACAATGCAATGTTGAATTCAAAATAGGAGGTTATAAAGATGAGATTTTGTGTGATATAATACCCATGGACGTTTGTCATGTTCTGTTGGGAAGACCATGGCAATTTGATATAAATTTCATACATGATGGGCGAAAAAATACTTACACCCTTAAGAAGAATGCCCGTACACACATGTTGCTGCCAATGGAGGATAAGAAAGTGAAGGAAGAATCTATCCCAAGCATACTTCTCATGAGTGGGAAGGAACTCTTGAATGAATTCAAGAAGGAACATGAAATGTAGTTTGTTGTGGTGAGAAATCTCAGAGTCATCCTTACAAGTACTTCTATGGATGATCTACCTATACAGATTCAAGAATTTTTGGATAATTTTGTTGATATTGTGGTGGATGAGTTATCTTGCTCTTTTCCACCCATTAGGAATATTAGTAATCACATATTTCAAGAAGATATTTCAAGTGAGGTGTGATGCAAGTGGAGTAGCTATTGGTGCAGTCATGAGACAAGACAATAAGCCTGTTGCTTATTTCAATGAGAAGCTGAATGAAACTAAGAGAACATATTCTACATATGATAAAGAGTTTTATGTTGTAATACAATCTCTAAAAAAGTGGAGGCACTATCTCATTCCAAAGGAGTTCTTCTTGTACAGTGATAATCAAGATTTATAATTCATAACCAAACAGGAGAATTTGAACCAAAGATATGATAAATGGGTAGAATTTGTGCAGAATTTTACTTTTGTTACCAAGCACATTAGTGGTAGCACTAACAAAGTTGTTGATTCTTTGAGTAGCAGATTTCTGATTATGTAGGAATTTCAAGTGGAGACCTTAGGGTTTGAACACCTTAAGGAAATGTATTGTGAAGATACAAATTTCAAAGAGGCTTATGAATCATGTGAGAACCCTTTGCTAAGGGATATAATTCAATGGATAGAGTATCTAATTCAAGATGGATTTTTGTTCAAAGGAATCCAACTCTGTATTCCAAAATGCTCAATGAGGGACAACCTATTGAAAGAAAAAAACAATGGAGTATTGGCTGGACATTTAGGCCATGACAAGACTTATGCACAGTTGACTTATTCATACCATTGGATAGGTATGATATCTGATGTGAAGAAATTTGTGGACAAATGTAGAGTTTTCTAGTATGCAAAAGGGAAGAAATAGAACATTGGTTTGTATCATCCATTGCCTATTCCAGATAGGCCATGGGATGCCATAAGTATGGATTTTGTGTTTGGATTTCAAAGAACCCAGAGGGGGAGTGATTTCATATTTGTTGTGGTTGATAGATATTAAAATATGGAACATTTCATACCATGCCAGAAAACCAGTGATGCTACTCACATAGAAAATTTATTTTTCAAGGAAATTGTGAGATGCATAGCTTGCCTAGAAGTATAGTTTCAGATAGAGATACCAAGTTTGTAGGACAATTTTGGAGAACCCTATGGAAATGGCTGGGAACAAATTTGTCTTTCAGTTCAACATATCACCCTCATAAATATGGAAAGACTGAGGTGATAAATTGAAGCTTAGGGAATTTGATGATAATTTTGGTCACTGAACATCATAACCAGTGGGATCAGATTCTACCCCAGGAAGGTTTGCTTATAATGATTCTCCAAACAAAAGCACTGGAAAAATTCCATTTCAAATAGTATATGGAATGCATCTGAGAGGAATTTCAGAGTTAAGGGATTTGAAACATGATGAGTTCATAATTTCATAAGTAGAAGACTTTGCTGCAGAGATCTAGAAGCTTCATGATCAGACAAAGAGACAGCTGCAGGAGAGCAGTCATAAGTATAAAAACCAAGTTGATTAGAAAAGGAGAGAGGTTCATTTCAAAGTTAGAGATCAAGTTTTAGCATGCCTAAGGAAAGAGAGGTTCCCAAGGGGAACATATAAAAAATTGAATATGAAGAAGATAGGACCATGTAAGATCCTCAGAAAGTTTGATGAAAATGCATATGAGGTTGAGATTTCAGAGGATGTGGGAATATCACCCATATTCAATGTTGCAGACCTATACCCTTACATGATGAATGATACATGAGGATCAAATGATCAAAAGGAGATTCAGTGGGAGAAGAATATGCCAACAATAGAAAATCCATAGATGGAGAAGATCACAGATCAGAGGATTGGTAAGAATACCAAGAGGAAGACTTATTTTGAGTACCTAGTGAAGTGGAAGGGTCACCCAACAGAGGATGCTAGTTGGGTAAATGAATTTGATATTCAGAAGCATGGAAAAATAGTGCAGGATCTCATGGATAGTAATCCATGAATATTTGGCCAGAGGAGTATGATGTAGGAGCATCACCATACACATTAAATAGGCCAAGTGGAGGACAACTCAACACCCAACGCACGGATTTGAATTTTTTTTTGAATTCCAAGGAGGAACGCATCTTTCTATTTTGAAAAGATTGTAATTTAAAGTTGTTAAATATTTTGAGGCAAGAGCCATCACATAAGGCTGCCAAGGATTGTAATATTTTTAATTATCAGATAAGGTTGTACAAATACTGAGTATCAACTCATATCTGAATGTAATCACCATTCAATGTAATAGTCCTTAGTAGATGAATGAATTAACTGTGATAGGATAGCTCTAAGATAGTCTAGAGAGAACGCTCGAGAAGCCCCTCGTTGTATAAATATATGTATTGTATGCCCAAATGAGGTTGTTGAAGGTCATTGTAGTTGTTTTTGAATGTTATTATTATTGTTGTTGAAAGAGATCTTGAAGCTTAAGAAGAGTTGCAGAGAAATATATGAATATTCCATGTACATATTTTACTGAATGAATACAAGCAAAGAGGTTTGATTCCAATTGTATGGTGTTGTGTTCATATGAGTTATTGAGTACATGTGATGTTTCTTTATGTTCTTTGTGTGTTATATTTTTATGTATATTTTATGCATGAATATGTTTATTCTGGTTAAGTGTGGAAACCTTTGATGTTTCTATAAGTTTTGTTTGTTTTCTCTTTTGATATTCCTGGTGCAAGGAGTGCACAATGCCCGCAAGGAGTGCGTAGGCGAGTCGAGACAGACTCAGGATCTTAGGAGAGATAGCGTGAATTTACAGTGGAAGTGAAAGGAGTGCACAGTCGTTTAGTTGAAGTGTAGAGAGTGCACATTTGTTCAGAGGAGAGCAAATATTTAAGAAGACCCATGAAAGGAGTGCATTGGGCCAACACTTTCTTTAAGTGTTGAAGAAGTTTCATAGGAGACGAACGCAAGGATTGTGTGAGTATATTTTCTTCAAAAATTTCTAAGTCTAAACATAAATCTCTAAGTCTGAAATTCAACAAAAGTTTCAAGGAAGCAAGAAGTGTGCCAGAGGTCTATAAACCTTGGAGGAACAAAGCAAAGAAGAGATAGCAAGTATAGAAGTTCCACGGGAGGGAATTAGAAAATTTCTAAGTCCAGAGATTTAAAGTATCAGAGGAGAGCACAAGAGGGCACCAAAGACTCTATTTGTCTCATGTAGTCAAACTCAAGAAGGATAGCGGTTATAATATTCAAGGAGGAGAATATTTTCTTATTTAAAGTTCAAACAATGGAGATATGTTCGGGAGGATCCACGGTCTTTTGTCACCCTTAGATCTGGAGAAGTAGCCTGGGGTTTAGACCTGTAAGTATTTAAGACTTCATTCATTTGGAGAAGTTGTGGATCAAGTCCAAAAGGAGGAGTTATTGAGGATCAAGATCTATGGTCAAGATCCATTCAGGAGATTTCACGAGTGTGGACAATCGTCAGATCAGGAGGAGTTGCACGCGGGTTAATTGGCGAAGTCCTTCAGACTTTGTTCATTAGAATAATTTAGCGTGTGGAGAAGTTGGGACCCCCGAAGTCCTGAAGGCCGAAGTGAATCATGGTCATTCAAAAAGTAGGGACACATGGCAGATTAGATTTTCGGCGAAAGTAGGAGTGGAGGACTCCCAAAGTCCCGAAGGCCGGAGTTCATCCATGCCTTCCATTGTAAAGGAAACGTGTCGTTAGATCATCCAATCTGGAGGATAGATACTCCGTGAGAATAGTGGAAAGAAGAGGTCGATCTCTGGAGTCCCAAAGTCCAGAGTAGATTTCAACTGTTGATTTCAGGAAGGGTATGTGGCAACTGATCTAGAGGTCCGACACTCTAGAGAAAACGTAGAATGATGTTGTGGAGACTCGTGGAGGATCAAATACCTAGAGTTAATCCCAACCATATGTTGGAGAGGAAACGTGGTGCAATATCCCGCAGTTCAGGAAATTGACACTTCGGCGAAATCAAAGCGTTGTGAAAATGAAGAGAAAGTCACTGAAAGGAATCATAGCCGTTGATCTATGAGGGGACGCGTGGAGGCAGGAAAAATTATTCGACGTCGGGAGATATAAAGTGTTGTGTTTTTTGACGACCAACATAAATCGTTGAAGCCTGAAGGGAATTGATCCAGACCGTCTATTTGATCAAAGCTTGTGGACCGTCGATCTGAGACTCGGAGAAAGCGTTTTTCGGTGATCCAGGAAAGTTGTGGAAAAAGGGTGTTGTGAAGAAATCGTCGAAGCCCAAAGATATAATCTAAGCCATCAATATTCATGTTTATTGTGAACCATTGATCTAGACACCTAGTGTTCACCAGTTCAAGGAATTTGTATTGGGAGATAAAGAGGGATAGAAATGTCCCGAAGTCCCAAACTTTTCGGAGGAAGAAGCTTTGGGCCACGGTTTTGGCCCTCGGTCTCTAGGGAGGCTTTGTAAGCACTCGGGGACTCCCAAAAAGGAAAAATTACACTCATGAGGAAGGTTTTAAGGACCCATAAATTAAGATTTTGGGCCTGGAGGGAACCTGTGAGCTAATTTAAGCTCCTGACTAGAATGATCCTAGACCGAGAGGTCGCACGGACCCTATTGGGGGGTGGGTTCTACATAAATAATTCCCTGAAGTCCCAAATTCCAGAGTCAATTTGGACCGTTCATTGTTGGGGACACGTGTCTACAGATTATCAACTGTTCGGAAGTTCGACAATCCGGAGGATTATGGGTGGAAGGTGTTATGGCGTGAAAAGTCCCGAAGCCCTGAAGCTCGAATTCCGAGAGTGGATCCGAGCCGTTGGTTGTTGGAGGAGTGTGAGACATAGATCACCTCTTCAGAGTTTTACATTTCGTAGATATTGTGCATTTGAGTCGTAGGAACTCCCTAAGCCCGGAGTCTGGGAGTTATTCTCAACCCTAGATCTCGATAGGGAGCGTGGAGTGTGTCACAGGTAGAACTTTCGAAGCCTAAAGTTCTGGAGTGTCGGAGTCCCGAAGCTCCAAATAAGGGCCTTTTAGATAAGCGATTGGTCCTATCCCTCGGTCACATGTGATTTCCACCGAATTAAAGGGTTTAGTGCCCGAAATTTGATTTCGAGGAAGAATGGGCTTAGAGATATTGCTCGTAGGTTTTGCAAGACCTGCATAAGAAATCAAAGGGGCTTGTGAACATTAAGAGAGGATACAGTAGGGATCTGAGAGCTAATTCAACACTTTAGAAGAACGATCCTAGACCAAGAGGTTACGCAACCCCCTAGGAGGGGTGGGGGTTTGCATCAATTGGTACCATAGCTCATAAAATATTTTTTCTGATACCATCTAGTGGTATCAGAGTTGATTTTTGTCTGCAAAGAACATGAAAAGGAGGAGAGGTAGAGTAATGATTCTCTATGTGAAGAACTATTTTCAAGTATCCATTAGGTGAGCAGACAACCAGGTGGGATGAAGAGAAGGACCAATTTCATTCTTGGAGTAGAGGAGATCTTTTGGAGCTCTTAAAGTGAGAAGTTGGAGTATAGCAGCCAGAGAGAAAGGAGTTCTCAAGAGGAGGAGCGAGCACAAGGTTTGTGCCTACACTCAGTAGGAGTGTAAAATATCAGAGAGAAGGTTCCAGCATGTGAACTAGAGGCCAAACGAGGAGAATCTTGGTAGAGGTTGACAGTAGCTCATAGCGAGAAAGTGGAAGCTCATAGAGGAGAGGAGAAAATGGCTATTGAAGGCCATGAACAAGGTCCAAGAGGATACTGCGAGAATATGAGAAGAGATTAGATGGATAAGGAGCTTAAGGAGATGAGAGAGACGCTCAATATATTGATGTTGCAATGACAGATCATGAAACAAGGAGAGAAAGGGAGCTGGAAGTATGAGTGGTGCTTGAAGAGGAAGGTGAAGTGGCCTATCTAGCAATTGATTTCCAAGAAGCAAAAACATATGTTGAGGAGGTGGCCGAGGCAAGTGGAAAACATCAGGAGCTCATAGGAGAAGGTGGTTTACATCTATGAACCAAAATATGGAGAGAGCCTCAGTGATGAGGAAGGGAGATCAGTTGGAGATATCACATATATCCAGGATGGAAACGAGAAGGGATCAGTTGAATATCTCAAATACTGCCACGAGGGAAGAAAGGAAAATTGAGGTTTCCAGGTGGGCAAGGAAGAGATGAGACTGTCTGAGAGTCTTAGGAACTCAAAGAGGAGTTCATACCAATAAGGAGTGCTGACAGAAGAGAAGGAGAAGATGAGACTGTTTGATAATCTCAGGAACTCAGAGGAGAGTTCATATTAGTAAGGAGTGTTGATAAGGGAGGAAATAGATCAGTAAGGAGTGTTTATAGAAAAGAAAGAGGAAGAGGTAGGAGAGAAGCCTCATGAGCATGAAGATTCATGTGGGGTTACAAACCATGTGAATGAAGATGATGAGAAGTTGAATACTTCATCTCTCAAGGAGAAGGATCAGAGGTGCATTCTGTTCATTGGAGGAATCATCATATTCCTTCCAAGTATCACATTAGAGGCTATCACATGTTTTTCACATGAGGAGGTGATGTAGGAGGCATCCAAGGAAGAGGCCATTGGGCCAAATATTTTTAAAACTAATAGTTTATGTGTAACTGGAGGTGCAGAAGAAGAAGGACAACCAACAGAGACTGTCATGAAGGAGGAGAAGGAGTAGATACTGAAATCTTCCCAAGGTATGAAAGAATAATAGGCTCACACAGTTGTGAGCCAAAGGAATGATCAAGAGGAGCGTTTAGGTACCATACTCACTCAGTCTGAGACAAAGTTGAAGATTCTAGAGGATTGTATAGACAATCCAAAGACATAGGAAAACTACCAAAAGGAGACATTCATGCAGAATGGAGAAGAATTCCAGCATGAGGAGCAACTGGATGAACCTGGACTTATGCCATCCCAAGGAGATGATAGAGAAATAAAGGAACTGGCAGGAATAAAAGTGTCAGAGGAGATAGTCGAGAGATAACTCGTAAATATTTCTGTAGAATTAGAGTCTACAGTGGAGTGGAAAGCTAATGCCACAGGTGATGAAGCTAGCATGGAAGATAAGGATGATCTACCCTTTGATCTGTATGAAGAATTGGAAGCCCTGGGAGAAGGAGAAATAACCCATAGGATGCTCATATTAACACACCCGACCCCTACATAATGTTTTAAGGGGTGGGGCATCATAATTTGTTTTTCATAACTATCTCAAATCCTGATTTCGGGGTCTCCATTGACTACTTCTCTCCACGAGCTTTCTAACGGTCACCACCACACTAAAATATGAGTTCTGGTTCACAAGTTATTGCCTCCCAAATCTCTTTAAATGTTATTAGTCAAGGGACATGTGGCATCCACACCAAATATCTTTGAATGTTATTAGTCAAGGGACACGTGGCATCCACGTGGATCCATATCACACATATCACCCAAAATTCCCTAAACTCCTGGATCTCCAAGCACTCCTGTATCTACGGTGGAGATCCATCCAAAATTTAACCAGATGGAAGATCTTCCTCCTTATTAAGGCATATGCATAACTATAATTCTACGTTCGACATGGAGTGCCTCTTTGTTTCTACAAACGAGACCTTCTGAAGTCTTGTACTCCCAAAGTCTCGTAATCTTGCCACATGGCTCCAACCTTCAAGCCTTTTGGTCTCTCTACATTACTACACCCCAAATCCTCTGGAGTCTTGATGTCCCAGACTCCCAGTCACATCACCAACCAATTCTTCCAGGCGGGCACATACTAGAGGATAAAACATAGCAAGGGTCAAGGGTGACACATGCCTTCATTAGGGGGTGACATGTGTCATGCCCTAATAGGAATAATGGGTTTGCAAAACATCCATATCCCAGTGATACATGGTACCTTAGTTGTGGGTCCATGTCACCCTAAATGACGTCAGTGAGCCACGTCATCCCCATAAAAACAACCTTCTAACGTACTTTATATCTCATGGTTGAGATATTTCCTCGTAGATCCTTAGATCTGTCACTCCCATTGCTTCACAACTCCAGGCTTCGGAGCTTATCAATTCACCACATCTCAAATTCCCTAGAGGGCCAAGTCTATGGATAGTTGGATCTGGTGCCATGTGTTTTTTACCTATCAACGGTTGAGATTTACTTCATTGTTCATGACTTCGGGATTCTTCACACTTTGGAGACTCTCGGATAAGTTCCTCCGTAGTACCAAGTCTCTGGACTATAGGATCTCCTGCCATGTAGCCTTCTCATCCAACAGCTCTAGTCCAATGAACCTCATTTGATAGGGGACAAGAGGTGGCCAAGTGTCGCTCCACGACATGTCCTGGTTGGTTGGGAAGTTAAGAGGGGCTCTCAACGGAGTCCTTAGATCGACGATTTAGAAGGATCCGAGGATCGACGGTCCACGTCACTTCATAAATTTGTCATTTAGGAGTTTGGCGTGTAACTTCAAGCTTCCTCCCAGAGCTCCGAAATCTGAACCATGCTTGATCTATCACCATGTGCACCTAGCGTTCACAGTCAGGATTTACTCCAACTTGTAGAGCTTCATGGAAATTGATGCGTTCATGTGTTTACACTTCGATACTGCCAAATAACCAAACTTTTGCATAGTCAATGATCTATGGAAATGCATCCCTCTGCTCTCAATGGTCCAGATTAACTTTGTAACTCTGAAATTTAGGAGTTTCGATGTTATACCACCCCCATTATCCCAAAGTGGGACTCCGCTGAAGTGCTTACTGCTACCCCCTCAGTAGGTTCAATCTAACGGCTGAGAGAACTTTCCAATGGATTCCTAGATCCATGGCCCTCATCAATTCACAACTCTAGCCTTCAGCATTTTTTGAGGGTTGTGAAGTTATATCTCCCAGAGCTCTGAACTCCTAGAGTTCCAAAGCCAGAGTAGATTCAATCCTTTCGGGATTAGAGAGGGTTTCCAACCCTGGGTCATATGGGTCTTCTGAAAATTCTTAGGGGCTACGCGCTTAATTCTTGATCATGAATTTGTTAAGGTCGTGGGTATGATCCCTCAACCACGTAGGTAAAAGGTCTAAAGTAAGTTCACTTCTCCCATATATTTTGAACTTCACATTCTTGCTAAGGTGGACTTAAGAAGTCAACATGACTTAAACATTTCAGTTAATCCTACCCCGACTCTTTGGCAGACTCACACCCCATAACTCTCTAACAACTAGGCATAGGCAAATAGAAGACCATGTAAATATAGTAGTTTACAGAAGAAAAAGAGCATTTCTAACAAATGTTCAAACATAGTAAGACTTTAACCATAAACACATACATTCAATCATCACATCCATTGTATTACACAGATTATGAAAATACTTATCAAAAACTAGAAACCGTGAAGTGACTACTGAAATGGGTGCATGTTTCCACCCAACCATAGACACAGCTACTCCTGACAAATTTACTGCTAGCCACCCCTGAGCTAGACCATGATTCTCTGACAGAGATTTTTTCTCCTTTCTCAATGATAGTAAGGGAAGGAGGTTACTCTCCTCCTCCCACAGGATCTTGGAAACCAGTTTTTTCTATACCAAGCAAGCAGGTCTGCATGAGTACTTCCATATTCACTCGTCAGCCTTGTTTATAAGCTTATAGAAAAAGACCTGTCCATGGATTCTTACATCTAGAACGAACTTGCTTCTCATATTTCCTCTCAACTCCAGAGTTGAACAACACTCTCTTCTCTCCTGGAGGTCATTTTCTCCACTCATCTTCTTGCAGATCTGCCTTTGTCCCTCAAATTAATTCCTTTCTTTCCTTCCTCAACAAGGTTGCATGGGTCTGAATGCCCAACTCATGGCCAGGTCTGGAAGCCCTAAAAATGGGTACCCTACCCCATCTCCTCATTAACTCCTTAGGAGGGCCTTCTAAATACCCGCATGATTGGTAATTCATTTCAGGGTTAGAGGACTGTTGAGAAATCACAATCAGTAAGGTACTAGTTTGGTGAGGGTCATCTCAACCATTCTTGGTTTGCCTCACCATATCTCTCATATCATCCATGGTCTATCTTGGAAAAATCCCCCTTTCACCAGTTATGCAACACTTATCCATTTTCTATTAATAATAGAAAATACATACATTGACCCTTTCATATAAAGGTTCATCAAATCAAACATTCACACATATCTAGTCAGCCATAGTCACTTGGCCAATTATATTTATATTTACAAAATGGGGAAAACAAGGGTATTACAATCCCCTCCCCCTTAAAGGAACATCGTCCTCGGTGTTCTATCTATAGATGTGCTATGTATGTACATGAGTAAAAAAAATGGATATGCATATTTCATGGAATCCTCCATTTCCCATGTAGCCTCATCTGGGCCAAAGTGTTTTCATTGCACCTTGACCTATGCAATGGTTCTATTCTTGAGTGGGGTTTCCTTCCTATCTATTATGCATTGAGGTTATGGAAAGAATTATCCCTTGGGTTCCACCTAAATCACTGATCCATATGGATATCGGTGGCCACCCACCTTTTCCAACTGGCTCAAAACAGTTTTTTGACAATTTTGGCAATTTACTATTTTTAGCAGTTTTAACTTCCGGGGCCATTTTGAGGGACTAAATGAAGTTTTTTCAGGATATATATTCTCAATTACATCCATATGCATGATTGAGCCCCCAAAATTAATCTCCTCAACGATACCTTTCTAACGGGCTATCACACGCTTAAAACGGAGATCGGATGCAAAAGTTACGACTCCGGGAAGTTGATGTACTAACTTACCCAAACGAGGCCCACATGACTCTTGGCGCTTCATCTCCTAGGCTTAGGTTTTTGGATGTATAGGGTTTTTGGAATTATTTTTTATTTTAAAAATCCCTTCAGAGCCTCATTGTAATCTTCTTCTTGTGAATGCGCACAGTCGTCACATCTCTTCTCAGAGATAAGCCGTCACCATTCCAGCAAGCTTGTTTCCACTGCATTTTACAATTTCATCTTTTTTCGTTATTGAATAGAAAACTAGTTTTACTGTATCTCTGTTATTTTGTGTTAAGCACCCGTTAATAATCTTTATTCATTTTGTTTTGCTCATAAAATCTAGATCAGTGGTATCAGATCGGTCTGCTCCTTGTCGTCTTAATGCATGTCCCCAATGAGGTCGGAGTACAAAGAGTTGGGTCTCGAGCTTGTTTCTCTTGAGGACAGAAGCTCTCGCACACCCAAGCGACCTCTCATGGTAGTAGAAAAGAAAGATGATGGGACGTGAGATCCTTTCAAACTTTTGATTGAGGAATCCCTCACACAACAGAGGAACGAGATGATGGATAGTTTCATGCAAATCCTTCGGGGGCTACCAACAGGTGACGCATCTTCTTTGAACGGAGGCGTCGCCCCCTTCAAGGTACAAATAAACTTTGATATTCCTATATTTGAAGGTTAGATAGATGCATATGTTGTAGACAAGTGGTTGAATCTACTAGAAGGGTATTTTTCTGTCCATAACTTTTCGAATAGAGAAAATATTACTTTTGCGCTCCTCAAAGTCGTTCCCCATGTCAAGGATTGGTGGGAAACCTTTTGTGAGCAAAAGGAAATAGAGGAAACCTCATTATTTTCAGCCACAACCACCTGGAAATCCTTCAGGGATGTTATTGAGAAACAATACTACCTTGTCGAAAGTTACAACGACCTGTATACCAAATGGACCACACTGCGGCAAGAAAGAGACCAAGCAGTGCCAAATTTCACAAATATCTTCCATACCTTGCACACCAAGCTGGTTATCAAAGATTTGGAGCGACATCTGTTGCTCAAGTATCGCGGTGCTCTGCATAGATACATCCATACTGAAATGGAATTTTTGGACATCTCATCCTTGGGTGCAACCTATCGATATGCCGTCAAAATCGAGCAAAAGCTCAAACAAAAGACGCGGTAATTTGGGCCTGGAAACCCCTCACAACAAAAGCCAGGAAAGGGAAGCCCCAACCCACAGAACAAATGACAGAGAAAATATGGACATTATCAAGACTACCAGTCCAAGCCGGAAGCAAAGAAGGACATCGAAAAGACAAAGAAAGATACCGGGAAGTGGTGCGACTTCCATAAGAGACCTTGGCATAACACTACTAACTGTCACTCAAAATAGTCATTGGTGGTCGAAGTGAAAGCCTCTAAATCAGATGCAGATTTTGACTCTGAGCCAGAACCAGAAAGGGGAAGACAGATCATTGGTGCAGAACCCAGTGCCACCATTGCTACCACCAAGCTCCAGCCTGGTGAACCAGACGAGCTAGAAGAAGGAGAGTGCCTCTTCCATTCACAGATGTGGGTAAAAGGCACCCCGATGCAATTCATTGTTGATAGCGGTAGCCAGAAGAACCTCATCTCAGCAGAGGTCATCAAGCGGCTGGCCCTGCCAACTACGCCACACCCACAACCCTACACCATTGGATGGCTCCACCAAGGAAGTGATCTCCGCATCAACCAACAGTGTCAACTGTTGTACAACATCAAGCCCTTCAAAGATAAGGTATTGTGTGATGTTGGTCCTCTCGAAGTTTGTGATATTATTTTGGGCCAACCTTATTTATGGAAACGTCATGTTGTATATGAGTCTAGGCCTCGTAGTTTTATTATTACTTTGAATAGGAAATTGTACAGGATACCTGAGGCAGTCCCACCTAGTGCTATTTCCTTGATCTCTGCTAAACAATTCAGGAAGGTCATCTCTTAGACAGGGAAGTTTGTCTTATTCGTGATTCGCTCTCAGAATAAGCGAAAGATCATAGCTACATCTAGGGTCTCTGCGGCCAGCCTCTCCACATAGAAGAAGCAAGTAGACAAGGTCATGGAAGAATACTTGGATATCTTCTCCTCACCTACAGGGGTACCTNAACCCCCGGTGCACCGCTTCCCAATGGGCCAGTCTATCTTTGCTCTTTGTTAGAGAATGAGGAGATCAAGCGACAGATCCAAGAACTACTCCACAAGGGGCACATCCACCCCAGCTCATCACCTTGTGGGAGTCCAATCATGCTGGTACAGAAGAAAGATGGAACCTGGTGACTCTGTATTGATTATCGGGCTCTGAATAAAATCACAATCAGAAACCGGTACCCGATTTCCCGAATCGACGACCTCCTTGATCAACTCATGGGGG
>SNQJ01S0010708.1:0-16550 GCA_010110895.2 Picea sitchensis | reverse complement strand
CAATCCTGCTCTCGGTACTCCATGTCTAGGACCTGTGGGCCTCAAGACATGATCTCCTAGTTATCCCTAGAAATCAGGGATAACAGGCTACAGGTCCCACTCGATCCAAAATTTCAAAGGGTCCAAAATACCGAGGTGCCAACTTGGCACAAGCTCCCATACTCAAGGGGATTTTCCTGGGACTAACTCGGAGATAAACATGATCCCCTGCTTTAAACTCTCTAGGAGTCCTTTTCCTATTTGCATAGCTCTTTTTTCTATCCTGGGCTATTTTCAAATTCTGTATGATCTGAATTATTTGTTTTTCCATTTCCTTTAGCATATTTGGCCTAATTGTAACTCTGTCTATTGGGTTGTTCCATTTGATTGGAATGTTTCATTGTCTTCCATAGAGGGCTTCAAAAGGGCTCATTTTTAATGACTCTTGATAGTCATTGTTGTAGGCAAATTCTACCAGTGATATGTAGTCTTCCCACTTCTTGGGTTGATGCATTACATGCATCCTCAGCATGTCTTCTAATACTTGGTTTAACCTCTATGTATTCCCATCATTTTGAGGGTGATAGGTTGTACTAAAGAGAAAAAAAAATTCAAAACCAACAAATAGAGATTTCCAAAAGTTTGAAGTAAATTTTGTATCTCTGTCAAATATAATTTCCTTAGGCATGCCATGCAATGTAAATATCTCTTTCATGAAAATACTTCCAATATCTATTGCCTTAAAAGTTGACTTGACAGGTATGAAGTGAGCAGTCTTGCTCAATTTTTCCACAACTAGCATGTTGGTGTCGTTCTGTTTGGTTTATTTTGGTAATCATGTGATGAAATCTATGGAGATGGTTTCCCATTTCCATTCGGGAATTGGTAGGGGTTCCAACAGTCCTGTTGGGTGCTGGTGTTCTTCCTTGACTTGCTGACATTCTAGACACTTAGCTAAGTAATCAACTATGTCCTTTTTCATTTTTGGCCAATAAAATAGTTTCCTAGTGGTTGTGATCATTTTCTGATAATCGGATGAACAATATATGGTCTTTTGTGTAGTTCATCCATTATGAAGCCCTTCAAGTCGTCACAATTCAAAATATGAAATCTACCCTTGTAAGTTAGCAGTCCATAATTAAACATCTGATAGCCTTCATACTTCATCCCTATAGGCTCTTGCTTTAGGTACAATGTCACAGTCTTGAAAAATATATTTGTTTCTTGTGAACTTTTGACTCTCTCTTTGATGTCTGATTTACTAGCCCTTACAGCTGCCAAGTCAATCACTTTCATACTTCTAATAAGGGCATTAGCCACCCTATTCTCCTTTCCTTTGATATCTCTGATTTCAAAATCAAACTCACTAAGGAGAGCCATCCACCTAGCTTACCTAAAATTTAGTTTTGGTTGATCAAACAGGTACCTCAACCCACAATGGTCTGTCATAAGCACAAATATTCTACCCAGGAGGTAATGCCTCCACATTTTTAAAGCATGCACTATGGAAGCCAATTCCACATCATGGGTCACATAATTGACTTCATGCTCATTCATTTTTTGGGATTCTTAGCAAATCACATGTCCTTCTTGCATAAGGACTCCTTCGAGCCCTTCCTTGAAGGAATATGTAAACACAAGGAAGTCCTTGTGTGGGTCTACAATATTCAACACAAGCACATTGGTTAGAAGGTATTTCATCTCTTGAAATATTTCTTCACGTTGTGATGTCTAGATGAATTTAACCCCCTTTTTATGAAGGGAGGTGATTGGGAAACCAATCTTGGAGAATCCCTTTATGAATCTTCTATAGTACCCTTCTAGGCCCATAAATGATTTGATATCAGATACATCCTTTGGGGTAGGCCAATCCATGATGGCTTTAATCTTTCTAGGATCAACTACCACTCCTTCCTCGAAAATAACATGGCCTAAGTAATAGACTTGTTTCTAGAAAAATTCGCACTTACTAAGCTTAGCATAGAGCTGATGTTATCTTAACACTTGAAGTACTAGCTTGATATGTTCTTCCTTCTCTTCCATATTCTTGTAATATATTAGGATATCATCAATGAAAACCAACATAAACCTATCCAAGAAATATATGAGTACGTTATTCATTAAGCACATAAAAGTGGTTGGTGCATTGGTAAGCCCAAATGGCACCACCAAAAATTCATAGTGACCATATATTGTCCTAAAGGTTGTCTTGTGGGTGTCTTCATATTTAATTCGGGATTGATGGTATCTAGACCTCAAGTCAATCTTGGAGAATATTGTATCACCCCTTAATTGGTCAAAAAAGTCATCGATCCTTGGAAAGGGATACTTATTCTTTATGGTCATCTTATTGAGTTTCCTATAGTTTATGCAAAACCTAAGTGTGCCATCCTTCTTTTTCATAAACAAGGCTGGTGCTCCATAAGGAGACACACTAGGCCAGATGTAGCCTTTGTCCATCATTTCCTTTAGTTGTAGTTTGAGATCAACTAGCTCTGGTGTACTCATTCTGTAGGGTGTTCTTGACATTGGCATCGCTCCTGATACAAGTTCTATTGAAAAGTCAAGATCCCTTCTTGGAGTTAGACCTGACACCTCTTCTTGGAATACATATTTATAGTCTCTTAATATGGGATAGTCCTCTAGGATGCGTTTGTTGTTCTCAACAGATTTCAATACATGTATTGCATACAAAGGGAATCCTTTTCTGCAATACTTCTTCACTTGAAGTGATTATATTTGTCTCACTGAGACATGCTTTTGAATCCCTTGTAGGGTTACCTTTCTTCCTTCTTCATTTTCACACTCCAAAGTTTTACTGTAACAATCCAACTTGGTTTTATGGGCATCCAACCATTCCATGCCAATCAACAGGTCATAAGATCCTAAAGGAAGCATGTTTAAGGTTTCTCGGGTGGGTAATCCATTCATAATGAATTGTCATGCTGGTATGGCACATGTTACCTTCCTTTTGGTTCCAATGGCTAGTTGTACCAGCCATGATTTAACATGTTTAATTTGTTGCAATTCACATTTCTCAACAGTTTGAGGGGAAACATAACTCAAATTAGAACAAGGTTCAATTAAAATGGAAACAGGATGGTTGGAAATCGTTCATTACATCTCCACCACTGAAGCTTGGTGATCAGCTTGTCTATTATCCAAGGCTTCATAAATTTATGGCATGCTCCTAGCCACATCATTGACTATGGCAGCCTCTTGGACATTGTAGACCCTCCTATTGTTCTATTGCCTATGTAGAAAGTCCCTCAGTATATCTTATTCTCCACAACCCCAACATTTCTAGGGTTCTCTCTTTGTTTTATTAGTCTTACTTGGGACTGCTCCAAATGGTTTATTTCCACTCTGGGATGGAAAGTTTTTCTGATACACACTTCTAGTAGGAAGGCTCATCCTAGATCTTTTCCCATGGTTCTTAAATCTTGAGGATTTAAACCCCTTCTTCTTGAATCCTGAATTGCTTTTCTTCTTCTAGTCTTCCTGGGGTTTTATCTTCCTCTTGAATTGCTCATAGCAATACCTTTCCTTTCGAATAGTATATTCTAAAGTATTTGGCTCATCAAACTCAATTATGTTATGGTACAATTGAGGTAATTCACTAATAAATCGTTGCATCTTTACTTTTTCATCCTTTATGTAAGGCACATACTTCATCAACTCAAGAAATTTGTTGATATATTCATCTATAGTGAGTTGTCCCAGCTTGAGTTCATAGAACTCCTTGGTCTTCCCATCAAAGTAATTTTATGACAAATACTTATTCTTGAAGTATTTCTCAAATTATTTCAATGAAAAGTCCTTCTCATGGATTCCTTTCACATTACTAAGGTCTTCCCACCAAATGGAAGCTTTCCCAGTCTTGTTGAAAATGGTTATCCGATCCTTTAAGTTTTCAGAGTAGTCATGGAATCTGAAGTATTTCTTAAAGCTGAGTAGCCAAACTTTTGCTTCTTCCCCCTTCTTAATCTCTCCATCGAAGGTGGGTGGTTTGTATTTCTTGAACTCTTCAGGGTCGTGACTCTTGGAATGTTTCCTCTTCTTTCTTCTTGTCTGGGAATGGGAGCTAGTTTTTCCACTAGAATATTCCTTGGAGTTGTTAGTGTCCTCAGCGGAATATTCCAGTGAATGTTTCTTTGCTCCATGTTGGGCCTTCCTTGAGGTGCTCCTCCTGGTGTGGCCACTTTTAGGACCATGATTTTGTATCTCATGTTGACTTAGAGTCTTCTTAGTATGATGCATGTCCATATGACTGGCGACTGGACCATGTTGCAGTTTCCTTTGTATATCTGATAGCATTTGCAGTAGGACTATGTTAATTTCAGTATTTGTTTCCTACTCCTTTATCATCCTTTCATTGTCATCCTTACAACTCTGTAATTATTCCATGAGGCTTCTTACAATTTCGACCAAATCTGGAGGGGTTTCTACTGCCCTCCTCTCATTAGACTCTTCCTCCCTATTTTGGGAGTTCTCCCCCAACTCATGGTGTGTCACCATCCCTTACACTATAGTTTTCCTGATGTTCAATGACTGCTTGGGTGCTGATAAAACATTTTATGTTAGTTAATGATCCACTAATTCATGGACAACGCGTATCATTGCAAAGTGAAGTCAACTTCTTTATTTGGAAACATTATCAGCATACAGTGCAGATTTCCAAATGATCTATCAACAGTAAAAGGTTTTACTCCTCTCTTAAGTAGAGGTTCAAACAAGTTTCGTATAGAATGGGGGTAAGGTAGGGTGTTACCCCTTAAAGTTCTCTAATCATATTTTTACGCAACTCATGCATGAGCCCAAGCAGGCCAAGTGTTGTTTCCATGCTCTGATACCAATTTGTAACACACCCGACCCCTACATACTCTTTTAATGGGTGGGAAATCATAATTTTGATTTTCCTAACTATCTCAAATCCTAATTTCGGGGTCTCCATTGACTATTTCTCGTCACTAGCTTTCTAACGGTCACCACCACACTAAAATCTGAGTTCTAGTTCACAAGTTATTACCTTCCGAAGCTCTTCGAATGTTATTAGTCAAGGGCCACATGGCATCCATGTGGATCCATCTCACACATATCACCCAGACTTCCCCAAACTCCTGGATCTCCCAACACTCATGTATTTACGGTGGAGATCCATCCACCATTTAACTCGACGATGGATCTTCATCCTTATTAAGGCATACGCCTAAGGATAATTCAACGTTGGGCGCCCCTTTTTGTCTATGCATGAGACCTCCCGGAGTCCTGAAATCCATCTTTCCACATGGCTCCGCCCTTCGGGCCTTTTTGTCTCTCTATGTTACTACACCCAATATTCTCTGGAGTCTCGAAGTCCTAGAGTCTCAAAGTCCCGGTCACATCACCAACCACTTCTACTAGGCGAGCACGTGCCAAAGGCTGACATGTAGCAAGGGACAGAAGTGACACATGCCTTCATCAGGGGGTGACACGTGTCACGCTCTAGTAGGCATAAGGGGTCTGAAAAACTTCCATATCGCGGTGACACATGGTACCTTAGTTGTGGGTCCACATCACCCTGAATGACGTCAATGAGCCACGTCTGCTCCAAACAAACAACCTTCTAACATCCTTCAGATCTTATGGTTGAGATCTGTCCTCATAGATCCTTAGATCTGTGGCTCCCATTGCTTCACAACTCTAGGATTCAAAGCTTATCAAATCACCACATCTCGAATCCCTCGGAGAGCCAAGTCTCTGGACTATCGGATCTGGCGCCACATGTTCTCTACTTATCAATGGTTGATATTTACTTCTTCGTTTGTGAATTTGGGAGTCTTCACACTTTGAAGACCCTTAGCTAAGTACCTCCAGAGTTCCAAGTCTCCATACTATATGATCTCCTACCACATAGCCTTCTCATCCAACGACTCTAGTCCAATGGACGTCATTTGACAGGGGACAAGAGGGGGCCATGTGTCACTCTATTACATGTCCTAGTTGGGTGGGAAGTTAAGAAGGGTTCTCAATGGAGTCCTTAGATAGACGATTGAGAAGGATCTTGAAGGATCTGAGGATTGACAATCCACGTCACTTCGTAAATTCAACATTCGGGAGTTTGGCATGTAACTTCCAAGTTCCTCTCGGAGCTCCGAACTCCGAAACACACCCGATCTATCGCCACGTGCACCTAGTGTTTGCGTCAAGGAAACTGGTGCATTCATTTGTTTACACTTTGATACCGCCAGATAACCAAGTTCTGGATAGTCATTGATATGTGGACACATGTCCGTCTACTATCAACAGTCCATATTAACTTCCCGACTTTGGAATTTAGGATTTTCAGCGTTAGACCACCCCCATTCTCACGAAGTGCTTAGCGCTACCCCCTCACTAGGTTTAATCTAATGGCTGAGAGAGATCCCCAATGGATTCCTAGATCCATGGCCCTCATCAATTTACAACTCTAGCTTCAGTTGTTTTCGAGAGTTGTGAATTTGTATGTCCTAGAGTTTCGAAGCTAGAGTAGCTTCACTCCTTTCGGGCTTAGTGAGGGTTTCCAACCCTAGGTCATATGGGTATTCTGAAAATTCTCAGGGGCTACACACATAATTCTTAGTCGTGAATTTGTTAAGGCCGTGGGTATGAGCCCTCATCCACACAGATGGAAGTTATAAAGGAAGTTCCCTTCTCCCACATATTTTGAACTTGAAATTACTGCTAAGGTAGACTCAAGAAGTTGGCACGACTTAAACATTTCAGTTAATCCTACCTCGAATCTCTGACAAACTCAGATCCCATAAATATCTAGTGGCTAGGCTGAGGTAAATAGAATACCATGTAAATATAGCAGTTTATAGAAGCAAAAGAGAATTTTTAATAACTATTCAAACACGGTAAGAATTTAACCATAAACAAAGACATTCAATAATCACATCCATTGTATTACAAAAATTATGAAAATACTTATCTGAAATTGGAAACTGTGAAGCAACTGCTGAAAGGGGTGTATGTTTCCACCCAACCATAGGCACAACTAGTCCTGGTGGATTTATCTCTAGCCACCCCCAAGCTAGACCATGACACTCTGAGAGATATTCTTTTTCCTTTCTCAATGACAGTGAGGGACAAAGGTTACTCTCCTCCTCCCATAGGATCTTGGCAACCAATTTTCTCTATACCAAGCAAGGAGGTCTACGCAAGTAATTCCATAGTCACTCAGCAGCCTCATTTATCATCTTTTAGAGAAAATACTTCCCATGGATCTTACATCCAGAACGAGCTTGCTTCTTAGTTTTCCTCTCAACACCAGAATTGAACAATGCTCTATTATCTCCTGGAGATCATTTTCTCCACTCTGCTTCTTGCATATCTACCTTTGTCCCCCGAATTACTTCCTTTATTGCCTTCCTCAACAAGGTTGTCTGGGTCTGAATATTGAACTCGTGGCCAAGTCTGGAAGACTTACAAATGGGTACCCTACCCCGTCCCCTCATTAACTCTTGAGGAGGGCCTTCCAACTACCAGCATGACTGGTAATTCATTTCAGGATCAAAGGATTGTTGAGAAATTACAACCAGTAAGGTACTAGTTTGGTGAGGGTCACCTCAACCATTCTTGGTTTCCCTCACCATATCTCTCATAACATCCATGGTCTATCTTGTAAAATACCCCCTTTCAGCAGTTATGCAACACTTATCCATTTTCTATTAATAACAGAAAATACATACATTGACCCTTTCATACAAAGGTTCATCAAATCAAACATTCACACATATCTAGTCCACCATAGTCACTTGGACAATTATAGTTATATTTACAAAATGGGGGAAACAAGGGTATTACAATCCCCTACACCTTAAAGGAACAATGCCCTTGATGTTCTATATGTCGATGTGCTCTGTATGTACATAAGTAAACAAAAATGGATATGTATGTTTCATGGAATTGTGCATTTCCCATGTAGCCTCATCTGGGACAAAGTGTTTCCACTGCACCTTGACCTATGTAATGTTTCTTTTCTCAAGTGGTGTTTCCTTCCTATCTATTATGCATTGAGGTTCTGGCCAGAATTCTGGCTCGGGTTCCACCTGAATCACAAACCAGTCAATAATATGATTAGAACCATGTACATATTTCTTTAACAATGAAACATGAAAAACATTATGTTCCTTCATTGTGGGAGGAAGTGATAGAATGTAGGCTATAGGTCCCACTCTATCCAAAATTTCAAAGGGTCCACAATACCTAGGTGCCATCTTGGCACAAGCTCCCATCCTCAAGGATATTTTCCTAGGTCTAACTCAGAGATACACATGATCCCCTGCTTTGAACTCTCTAGGAGTCCTTTTCCTGTCTGCATAACTCTTTTTTCTATCCTGGGATATTTTTAGATTCTGTCTGATTTGAATTACTTGTTGTTCCATTTCCTTTAGCATATGTGGACCTATTGTAACTATTTCTACTAGGTTTTTACAGCTAATTGGAATGTTGGATTTTCTTCCATAGAGGGCTTCAAAAGGGCTCATTTTTAATGACTCTTGATAGCCATTGTTGTAGGAAAATTCTACTAGTGGTAGGTAGTCTTCCCGCTTCTTGGGTTGATGCATTACATGCATCCTCAACATGTCTTCTAATACTTGGTTTACTCTCTTTGTCTTACCATTCATTTGAGGTTGATAGACTGTACTAAAGAGAAATTTTGTTTCAAAACCAACAAACATAGATTTCCAAAAGTTTGAAGTAAATTTTGTATCTTTGTTGTATATAATTTACTTAGGAAATCCATGCAGTCTAAATATCACTTTCATGAAAATACTAGAAATATCTATTGCCTTGCAAGTTGAATTGACGAGCATGAAATGAGCAACCTTGATCAGTTTGTCCACAACTACCATGATAGCATCATTATGTTTGGTTTATTTTGGTAATCCTATGATGAAATCCATGGAGATGGTTTCCCATTTCCATTCGGGAATTGATAGGGGTTGCAACAATCCTGTTGGGTGCCAATGTTTTGCTTTGAATTTATTAGATTCTAGACACTTAGCTATGTAATCAGCTATGTCCTTTTTCATTCCGGGCCAATAAAATATTTTCTTAGTGGCCATGATCATTTTCTGATAACCAAGATGACCAATATATGGTATTTTGTGTAGTTCATCCATTATGAACCTCTTCAAGTAGTCACAATTTGGAATACACAATATACCCTTGTAAGTTAGCAGGCCATCATTAAACATATGATAGCCTTTGTACTTCATTCTTTTGGGCTCTTGCTTTAGGTATGATGTCACGGTCTTAAAAAATTCATTTGTTTCTTGTGCACCTTTGACTCTCTCTTTGATGTATGATTTACTGGTGCTTACAGCTGCCAAGTGAATCACTTTCATACTTATACTAAGGGCACCAACCACCCTATTCTCCTTTCCTTTGATATGTTTGATTTCAAAATCAAACTCACTAAGGAGATCCATCCACCTAGTTTTCCTAACACTGAGTTTTGGTTGATCAAACAGGTACCTCAACCCACAATGGTCTATCATAAGCACAAATATTCCACCTAGGAGGCAATGCCTCCACATTTTTAAAGCATGCACTATGTCAGCCAATTCCACATCATGGGTCACATAATTGACTTCATGCTCATTCAATTTTCTGGATTCGTAGCAAATCACATGTCCTTCTTTCATAAGGACTCCTCTGAGACCTTCCTTGTAGGAATATGTACACACAAGGAATTCCTTCTGTGGGTCTACAATCTTCAGCACATGCACATTGGTTATAAGTAATTTTAGATCTTTAAATCTTTCTTTACATTCTGATGTCCAAATGAATTTAACCCCCTTTTTCTGAAGGGAGGTGATTGGGGAACCAATCTTGGAGAATCCCTTTATGAACCTTCTATAGTATCCTTCTAGGCCCATAAAGGATCTGATATCAGATACATCCTTTGGGGTAAGCCAATCCATGATGGATTTAATCTTGTCAGGATCAACTGTTACTCCTTCCTTAGAAATAAAATGGCCTGAGTAATGGACTTGTTTCTGGAAACATTCGCACTTACTAAGCTTAGCATAGAGCTAATGTTATCTTAGCAATTGAAGTACTATCTTGAGATTTTAT
This sequence comes from Picea sitchensis, assembly GCA_010110895.2. Taxonomy (NCBI): domain Eukaryota; kingdom Viridiplantae; phylum Streptophyta; class Pinopsida; order Pinales; family Pinaceae; genus Picea; species Picea sitchensis. The sequence goes on along the minus strand of SNQJ01S0010708.1, from coordinate 6,464 downwards.
TTATGCTCTTCCCTATTCTTGGAATAGATTAGGATATCATCAATGAAAACCAACACAAACCTATCCAGTAAAGTTCTGAGTACATTATTCATTAAGCACATAAAATTGGTTGGTGCATTGGTAAGCCCAAATGACACCAACACAAATTCATAGTGACCATATCTTGTCCTAAACAATGTCGTGTGGATGCATTCATATTTAATCCATACCTGATGGTATCCAGACCTCAAGTCAATCTTGGAGAATATTGTAGCACCCCTTAATTGGTTAAACAAGTCATTGATCCTTGGCAAGGGATACTTATTCTTTATGGTAATCTTATTGAGTTTCCTATAGTCTATGCACAACCTAAGTGTACCATCCTTCTTTATCACAAACAAGGCTGGTGCTCCCCATGGAAACACACTAGGACGAATGTATCCTTTGTCCATCATTTCCTTTAGCTGTAGTTTGAGCTGAACTAGCTCTGGTGTACTCATTCTATAGGGTGTTCTAGACATTGGCACCTCTCCTGGTATGGGTAATCCATTCATAATGAATTGGCATGCTGGTATGGGACATGTTACCTTCCTTTTGGTTCCAATGGCTAGTTGTACCAACCATGATTTAACATGTTTAACTTGTTGCAATTCACATTTCTCAATAGTTTGAGGGGAAACATAACTCAAATTAGAACCATTGTCAATTAAAATGGAAACAGGATGGTTGGAAATCGTACCTTCCATCTCCACCACTGAAGCTTGGTGGTCATCTTGTCTATTATCCAAGGCTGTATAAATTTGTGGCATGATCCTAGCCACATCATTGATTTTGGTAGCCTCTTGGATGTTGTAGACCCTCCTATTGTTCTGTTTCCTATGTGGACAGTCCCTCAACAAATTTTCTTCTCCACAACCCCAACATTTCAAGGGTTCTCTCTTTGTGTTATCAGTCTTACTTGGGACTGTTTTGAATGGTTTATTTCCACTATGGCATGCAAATTTTTGTTGATACACAGTTTTAGTAGGAAGGCTCATCCTAGAGATTTTCCCATGGTTCTTAAATATTGAGGATTTAAACCCCTTCTTCTTGAATCCCGAATTGTTTTTCTTCTTATAGTCTTCCTCGGTTTCTATCTTCATCTTGAATTGCTCATAGCAATACCTTGTATTTCAAATAGTATCTTCTAAATTATTTGGCTCATCAAACTCAATTCTGTCCCAACAAGACTAAGGTAATCCACTAATAAATCATTGAATCTTTACTTTTTCATCCTTTATGTAGGGCACATACCTCATCAACTCAAGAAATTTGTTGATATATTCATCTATGGTGAGTTTTCCCAGCTTGAGTTCATAGAACGCCTTGGTCTTCCATTCAAAGTACTTTTATGACAGATACTTCTTCTTGAAGTATTTCTCAAATTGTTTCCATGAAAAGTCCTTCTCATGGAGTCCTTTCACATTCCTAAGGTCTTCCCACCAAATGGATGATTTCCCATTCATGTTGAAAATGGATATCTAGGCCTTTAAGTTTTCAGAATAGTCATGGAGTCTGAAGTATTTATTCAAGCCGAGTAGACAAACTTTTTCTTTTCCCCCTTCTTAATATCTCCGTTGAAGTTGGGTTGTTTGGATTTATTGAACTCTTCAAGGTCATGACTCTTGGAATGTTTCCTCTTCTTTATTCTTGTCTGGGAATGGGAAATAGTTTTTCCACTAGAAGATTCCTTGGAGTTGCCAGTGTCCTCAGAGGAATATTCTGGTGAATGTCTCTTGGCTCCATGTTGGGACTTCCTTGACGTGCTCCTCTTGGTGTGGCCACTTTCAGGACCATGCTTTTGTATCTCAAGTGGACTTGGATTCTTCTTAGTATGATGCATGTCCACATGACTGGCAGTTGGACCATGTTGCAGTTGCCTTTCTATATCTAATAGGATTTGCAGTAGGAATGCATTAAATTTAGTCTTCTTTTCTTGCTCCTTTATCATCCTTACAACTCTTTAATTATGCCATGAGGCTTCTTACAGGTTTGGCCAAATCTGGAGGGGTTTCCACCGCCCTCCTCTCATCAGATTCTTCCTCCCTATTGTGGGAGTTCTACCCCAATTCATGGTGTGTCACCATCCCTTACATTGTAGTTTTCCTTTTGTTCATTGACATATTGGGTACTAATAAAAATGTTTATGTTAGTTAATGATCCACTAATTCATGAACAACATGTATCATTGCAAAGTGAAGTTAGATTCTTTATTTGGAAACATTATCAACATGCAGTGAAGATTTCCAAAACATCTATCAACAATAAAAGGTTTTACTCCTCTCTTCAGTAGAGGTTCAGACAAGCTTCTTATAGAAGGGGGGTAAGGTAGGTTGTTACCTCTTAAAGTTCTCTAATAATATTTTTACATGACTCATGCATGAGCCCAAGCAAGCAAAGTGTTGTTTCCATGCTATGATACCAATTTGTAACACACTCGACCCCTACATACTCTTTTAAAGAGTGGGGAATCATAATTTTGATTTTCCCAACTATCTCAAATCCTGATTCTTGGTCTCCATTGACTAATTCTCTCCAAAATATTTCTAACGGTTGCCACCACACTGAAATCTGAGATCTAGTTCACAAGTTATTTCCTCTCGAAGCTCTTTGGATGTTATTAGTCAAGGGCCACGTGGATCCATATCACACATATCACCCAAAATTCCTCGAACTCCTGGAGCTCCCAACGCTCCTGTATTTATGGTGGAGATCCATCCACCATTTAACCCGACGATGAATATTCCTCCTTATTAAGGCACACGACTAAGGATAATTCATCGTTTAGTGCTTCGACGTTGAGCGCCCCTTTTTTTATATGCACAAGACCTCCCTAAGTATTGAAATCAATATTTCCACGTGGCTCTGACCTTCAAGACTTTTGGTATCTCTACGTTACTACACCCCAAATCCTCCAGAGACCCGAAGTCCTGGAGTCCGGATCACATCACCAACCACTTCTGCTAAGAGGGAACGTACCAGAGGCTGACATGTAGTAAGGGCCAGGGGTGACACGTGCCTTCATCAAGGGGTGACACGTGTCATTCTCTTATAGGAATAAGGGGTCTGCAAAACGTCCATATCCCAGTGATACGTGGTACCTTAGTTGCAGGTCCACGACACCTTGAATGACGTCAATGAGCCACATCAGCCCCATAAAAAAAAAATCTAATGTCCTTTATATCTAATGGTCGAGATATATCCTTGTATATCCTTAGGTCCATGGCTCTCATTGCTTTGTAGCTCCGAGATTCAGATCTTATCAACTCACCACATCTTGAATCCCCCGAATGGCCAAGTCTTCAGACTATCGGATCTGAGGCCACGTGTTCTCTACCTATCAATGGTTGAGATTTACTTCATTGTTCATGACTTCAGGAGTATTCACACTTTGGATACTCACGTCTAAGTTCCTATGGTGTACCAAGTATCCGAACTATAGGATCTCCTGCCATATAGCCTTCTCATCCAATGGCTCTTGTCCAACAGACGTCATTTGATAGGGGACAAGAGGGGGCCACGTGTCACTCCATGACATGTCCTGGTTGGTTGGGAAGTTAATAGGGGTTCTAAAAGGAGTCCTTAGATCAATGATTGAGAAGGATCCCAATGGATCTGAGTATCGACGGTCCACGTCACTTTGTAAATTAGGCATTCGGGAGTTTAGAGTATAACTTCCAACTTCCTCTTGGGGCTCTGAACTCTGAACCACGCCCGATCTATCACCCCGTGCACCTAGCATTCATGGCCAGGATTTACTCCGACTTGTAGAGATTTTGGGAAACTGATGCATTCATGTGTTTACACTTTTATACCACTGAATAACCAGACTTATGGATAGCAGTTAATCTGTGGACACACGTCCCTCTGCTCTCAATGATCCATATTAACTTTGTGACTTCAACATTTAGGAGTTTTGGCGTTAGACCACCCCCATTCTCCCGAAGTGGGACTTCACCGAAGTGCTTAGCGCTACCCCATCAATAGGTTCGATCTAAAGGCTGAGAGAGATCCCCAATGGATTCCTAGATCCATGACCCTCATCAATTCTCAACTCCGATCTTCGGATGTTTTCAAGGGTTTTGAAGTTATATGTCATGTAGCTCCGAACTCCCAAAGTTTCGAAGCCAGAGTAGCTTCACTCCTTTCGGGCTTAGTGAGGGTTTCCAACCCTGGGTCATATGGGTCTTACAAAAATTCTCAGGGCCTACACGCTTAATTCTTGGTCATGAATTTGTTAAGGCCATGGGTATGAGCCCTTGTCCACACAGGTGAAAGGTATGAAGGAAGTGCCCTTCTCCCACAAAGTTTTAACTTGACATTCCTGCTAAGGTAGACTTAAGATGCTGGCAGGACTTAAACATTTTAGTTAATCCTAACCTGAATCTCCGACAGAATCACATCCCATAACTATCTAGCAGCTAGGATGAGGTAAATATAAGATCATGTAAATATACCAGTTTACAGAAGAAAAAAAGAATTTCTAATAACTGTTCAAACACGGTAAGACTTTAACCATAAACACATACATTCAATCATCACATCCATTGTATTACACATATTATGAAAATACTTATCAGAAACTAGAAATCATGAAGCGACTACTGAAATGGGTGCCTATTTACACCCAACCATAGGCACAACCACTCCTGATGGATTTACTGTTGGCGACCCCCGAGCTACACCGTGACGTTCTGAGAGAGATTATTTCTCCTTTCTCAACAACAGTCAGGGACGGAGGTTACTCTCCTCCTCTCACAAGATCTTGGAAACCGATTTTCTTTATACCAAGCAAGGATTTCTATGTGATTACTTCCACAGTCACTCATCAGCCTTGTTTATCAACTTGTTGTGAAAATCCTTCCCATGGCTTCTTACAGCCAGAACGAGCTTTCTTCTTCGTTTTCCTCTCAACTCCAGAATTGAACAACACTCTCTTCTCTCTTGGATTTTGTTTTCTCCACTCTGTTTCTTCCAGATCTGCCTCTGTCCCTCGAATTACTTCCTTTCTTTCATTCCTCAACAAGTTTGTGTGGGCCCAAATCCCCAACTTGTGGCCAGGTATGGAAGCCTTACAAATGGGTACCCTACCCCATGTCCTCATTAACTCCCGAGGAGGGCCTTCCAACTATTGGGTATGTGTTATACTCTTTGCATGTGTGTGTGTGTGGGTGTGTCAGATACGACAACTGCGTCTGACAATAGCGGTTTTTTGCTATTTTTAACAGATTTTTCTATTTTTAGCGGATTTGTAAATTAATCTCGGATTAAGGGATTAGGGTTTTGGTATCTACGAAATACCTAAGAACATTGTATGTATTGTATGGTGAATGGTGAAATTCGAGATATAATGAAAATAAGAAAGGTTTTCCCAGTTGAGGGTTTCCGATATAAAATCTCTGTGTACTCTGTGTATGAGCCATTGATTAATTTCTGTATTGCTTAAGAATCTATATGCATTGCTTTACTTCGCAGGTTTAAAACTTACACCAACTACCATCCTGACTGGTAATTCATTTCATGGTCAGAGTACTGTTGAGCAATTACAACCAGTAAGGTACTGTTTTGGTGAGGTTAATCTCAACCATTCTTGGTTTCCCTCGCCATCTCTCTCATAGCATCCATGGCCTATCTTGGAAAACTCACCCTTTCAGTAGTTATGCAACACTTATCCATTTTCTATTAATAACATAAAATGCATACATTGACCCTTTCATACAAAGGTTCATCAAATCAAACATTCACATATATCTAGTCCACCATAGTCACTTGGCCAATTATATTTATATTTACAAAATGGGGGAAACAAGGGTATTGCACTCATCCAACATGCCAAGTTGGAAATTGAGGTAGAAGAGGAGATGTAGTAGAGTAGACTGTAGGAGAGGATCCAACCCATGGACAAGATGGATAAGAAGATTGAGGACATAGTCAACAACAGGAGATAGTCAACAACAGGTGGAGGTTGAAAAGAGGATATTGCAGTGGAAAGATGAATGGGGAACTGCAACATAAAGTTTGTAAACCAGGAAGAAAACCTGCAACAATAGCAGAAAGGAAGAGGAGCATATGGACAACTCCAGAGTGAATATTAAGATCCAGGAGGATCTCAAAAGAAGCAGCAGAAGAGCCATGAGCAAGATCTCATGATTTTTTCAGCAGAGGATTATGATGGATGAGCATCAGTAGCGCGTGAGCAACCAACGCACTAGGAGGGAGAATATCCCAAGGAGAGAGAGGCACCAAATTCTCATTTTGTTTTAAATTTGTCAATTTAATGTAATTAATATCGTAAGGCTCAAGGAAGGTCGAGTCATTGTATTTGTACAAGATGTATGTAAGTCTCTTTTAATGGTTGTGTTGACGGGCGAAAATGACCGTCCGTCAACTGGGAGAGTGGAACCGGTCCGGGGTTGTCTAAATAACCCAAGCCGTTTGGTATGGAC
>SNQJ01S0010707.1:85634-110573 GCA_010110895.2 Picea sitchensis | reverse complement strand
CGAAGTGGACATGAGTCATTTAATCTGAAGAATACTTCAGGTGCATTCTCAACCGTTCAATATTATGGACACATGTCTTTTATTTGGATATTTGTAAATAGGGTGGAAGTCGCAAGGGATGAAGTGTCGAAGTACCGACAGTCGTCCATCTCATCGGGATATTAAAATGTGACTATTGATTTTATTAAGTGATCAAGCACTCGCTTAGCCTAGAACCTGGTCACCACCTATGGTCATATGGAATAAAGTAACAAATGGAGAAATAAGAAGCAATGCTTAAATCAATAATCCTGTGGTCCTGCACGTATGTTCATATGTAAATGGTTTGAAGGAAGCACCTCAACAGAACTCTGTTTCGGCAATATTTTCATAAATATGGAATCGAGTTAAAAGGAAATATATCCATACCTGTGATTGATTTACGAAAAGAACTCTCACTAAGTTAAAGAATTAACATTAATGGTTGAATAATAATAGTGATTATTGTTAATATTAAAATGAAGAGGTGCGATGGTCCAAACATAGGGACAAAATGTTTCATAGCTCACACCAGTTGGAAGAATATATAAACGAAAAAGAGTAGTGGGAAGAAAGTGTCTTTGCAGTCTGAATTAGATGATATATTAAATCACAAAATTAGATAGAGAAGCAATGAATACATGATACAAAAGTTTTCCAGGTTCAAAAATTAAGGGTCGTTGGGTGGTGCAAGGGCAGGTTCTTGCCTGCAAGGGAGTTGGTGCTTCCTTGTCAGTTGTAGCTGACTAAATAGGGGGTTGAAGCCTCCTACCAGTTGGTTTTGGTGAATAAGGGTGTGGGTGCATCTTGATAAGTTGGTGTTGATCTAAAAGGAAGAACATCTTCTGTCTATGTAACATGTAAAACAAAATTTTGTAGTTAATAGAAAAGTGTTTGTGGTTTTCCCAATTGGGTTCCACGATAAATGATTTGTTAAAATTTTGTTTGCATTAACAAAAGAAAAATTGACAAATTATTGAGTCACTGATTCACCCCCCCACTACCTCTCAGTGGAAATATCTGATCCTTTAGACAAAGAGAAAAGATCAGAGAATTTCTTATGTTTTCTTGGGACAAATAAAACACAACTAGATGATTTATGAATAGGAAGAGAAACGAATTGGGAAGAATGTGATCTGTATTACTCATTCTGATGGTATTATCTCTCTCATTATTTGTATGTTGATGGGCCTTTTGTATTCTCCTTTTTTGAAGTTTCATGGCCGGTACTAACCGCTTTCATTTGACCTTCTTCAATTATCTTGATCAAACTTTGATTTAACCAATTTTTGATATAATCTTTCATAGGAACAATGGTTATTTCTTGCTTGACTTTCATGTCAAACAATGTACTTTCACATTCTCTATGATCAATTGAGAGTTGGTGTAAAGTGTCTTCAATGTTTTCATTCTTATTAACATAATTTACGAGCTAATTCTCCACTTCATGTTCTATCGAGAAAACCTTTATCATTTCCATATGTTATTCAAATTTTTCTCTTGTAATAAGAATGGAATTTGATATTAACCTTGGGTCTTGGAATTATCATGTGTTTCCTTACAAATCTAATTCAATTAATTTAAAAATAATATTCCCCCTTTTTGACACTTAGAGTATCAAGATCACTTAATATTTCTTTCAAAGCTTTAATCATTTTCATCAAACAAGCCTTTAATTGTTTTACACGTGTCAGGGATGGAAGATATTCTTCTTTTCTCTTGAGTTTAGTCATACTAGAAATTTTTAGAACAAATTTTATTACAACATCTTTGTAAATACCCTCGTCATTTGTGAGGTCATCTTGGAGGTACTCTCTTATTGGTTATCCTAGATCCCAAAGAAACGAATTGCTTGACAAATCCCATCCCTCCAAAATGAGATACATCCTCTTTTTAATTTTTTATCCAACATATCGTCTAACTGCAACCAACAAACTTGATGTTCCTTTTAGCTTTGATCTTGATTTGAGTGTTTTGTCTAAGCTTTTTCCATCTTGAATTCTAGCGATTGGACTTGCAAATATAGGGGGTGGAACTAAAGATATTATATTCCATAAAAAATTTCTTTAAGCATGTAATTTTAAGCCTCCATTTCATCTATTGACATTTCTAAAGCATCACTAGTAGCTCTATGAATCCTGGAAATCCTTGATGGTAAAATGCCTTTCAAATTAAATTTTGAATTTTTTTTTCCTGACCCTTATTTTCTTTTGAATTAAATCTTTCCAATACCACTTTTTTAGAGTCTTTGTCAAATGAAGCATTTTGAAGTGTAAAGGATTCTTCTTCATAAAAGAATGGTTGTTTTGTAACCAATTCTACTGCAATTTCCCAACTCTCCTGAATCCTTTGTTCATCATCTAGAAACTCTATATATTTGACGTTTGCACCCACCTCCATGTATTAAAGAATATCATCATCATCAAGTGCGATCTCACTTATTTCCTATTGATTTACCTAACTTTTCCTTTTAATTCTTATAGTGATCTTATGGGGTGGGGTCTCTCTAAATTCTTTTTTGGAGGATCAAGATCATCTCCATCACCAAAATTTCCAATTGCAGATTTCTTTTGTTCATGAATTACAATTTGGGGGTTTTGTTTTGGTGTGATGCTCTTTTTAGTAGAACCTTGAGATCTTATACTTTTCTCATTTGCAACTCTTCCATGTTGTTGATGTGCTTTGTTTGTGTTGACAATTGTTTCAAGATCTCCAACCAGAAAATTTTCAAGATTGTTTTCATCATCTTCTCCATATAAATAAGTATTTATATATGAAACACTGAATACAATTGAATTCATAAGGTTTATAAAATATTGATGAGGGTCAAACCCTTTCACTTGGTTCACCAACTTTAAACTGTACTAGTCGAACTGGACTGCATATTCATTAATTTTTTAAACATTTATGGTTGTGATTTCACCAATTTTCCATGGAAATGAAATGAATTTCTTTTTCTTTATTTCATAGAAGAAATTGGCCTAGAATCTATATTGTCTACATACTTCAAACAAAAATATTTTATCTAAAACGTCAAATGGAAGATAAATTGGGGCTTCACAAGAGAAATAAACTATGGTTATGTTGTAATGTTCATTTGATTCAAAACTTCCCATTTTGTCTAAAAATGTTTCCACGTCCAATGATAATATTGAAGTACCATTTCCATACACGAGTTTTTTGAAAGAAGAAACAAATGAATCATAATCTTCATAAACATGGTACATTGCTTTCTTCTTCCACAAAGAACAAGGTCTACTTTATAGTAGACCTTATTTGTTAAGTGAAATCATTGGAATAAATGACAATATAAAATAAAAAATATCAAATATGTGGACATATAGAATTTGTTGTCCCTCTTAAAATTCAATAATTGAAATGATATTTCAAAAGAGATCATTTTCGACCAGTAGAAAATTGTTTTTTTTTTATATAGAAAAGTATAATATATAAAGAGACAGACGATGAATTATAGGAGTGGACTCTTGTCCAAGAATCCTAACAATAATCCATGCCATATTTTGATATGGTTTTCTTAGTTGTCTAACCTATATTGTTGATATATCCTATGGCATTGTTGTGGGATATTCAATATATTGCAGCAATAAATCCCAACCATCGTTTCTAGTTTCATGAAATCCTTGGCTTATTTATCTTTGAAGGTCATTGTTGGCTCAGGTAACTTGAGCATTATGTTGAAAGTTGATGGTGACAAACAAATCGGATATTGTCCCTGCAACTGAATGATTCTTTGGTTCTTCTCATAATTATATGTGAAGAATATAACAAGATATGTATCATCAAAGACTTCTATAACACACCCTGCCTTATCAATTCCAAATATAAAAATATCCTTAGTATCTCTTTCTTGAGGCGGCAATGTAGAGTAATGTTTGTAAGCTCTAGATTAGTGATATTTTGGATCTTCTCATGCAAATGTATTTAGAGTATCCCCGCAAAACATTTATTTCCTCTTGGCCATCGTTCTTTAGAGTTGGAAAATTATCTAGAATGTTTATGATCGTTAATACCAAAGTAACCCTTTTTACATAATAAACCATGCAGCTCTTTTTCCGAAAGAACACTTAAAGAGAATTTAATTTGAATTTATTGAGGATAGTCTCAAGAAAATATCCATTGATAATGGTCCTTTGGTAATTAACCATTTGGTGTATCCAATAATATTTTCATTTAATGTTACTCAGGGAATGTGAAAAAATAAATGAGAATACACCGTAGAGCGGTGGAGAAATAGATATAAAGGAAAGAAGTGGAGTGAGTCTCGCGGTAAGATATGAAAATATGGCGAAGTGTAAAGAATTTTTTGACTCTTGAAAAGTTATTTTATTTACAGTCTAAGTTTAGGAGGCCAGATAATCCAAAGACCAACAACTCCATGATAATTCATTTCTTGGTCAATTTGGAAACATCTGAACAACCTAAGTATGTCATCTTGGGCACCCATTGTTCAGATTGAGAAAAAAATATCTTCACATAATTTTTCAAAAAGTATCGAGATGTTTTTTCCTAGACATATGACAACTTGAAAAATTATGATACACGGATAATAAAACATATGATTCCCATCAAAGAAGGGATCAATCCGTTTCAACAAAATCTCACAAATATTCATCGTACTCTCAAACCTATTATAAAAAAGTAACTCAAAAATGTGTTAGATACCCGAATAAATTTTAAAGTGATACATTTGACTTGGGTATCTCATATGGTGCCCGTAAGGAAAAAGTTGGGAGAAATAAGAATCTGTATATATTTCAGAAATCTAAACCATGCTTCCGACAAAGATAACTATCCAGTTCCCCCAATGGAACAAATCATGAAACTCGTCTCTAGATATCAACTATTCTCCTTACTAGATGGATTTTCGGGATACAAGCAGGTTCTTGTGGCAGAACTAGACCGATTAAAGACCACTTTTCAAACTAAATGGGGAACTTATGCTTATAGAATAATGCCTTTTGGTCTTATGAATGCAGGAGATACCTTTCAAAGAGTAATGGACCTTTCTTTCAAAGGATTAATCGGTCAAAGAATGGTGGTTTACCTTGATGATGTTACAATTTATTCAAAAAAAAGAAGACAACCACCCAAAACATCTCAAGTAGATTTTTGAGTGTTCCAGAAAATATGAAATTTCGCTTAATCCCTAGAAAATTGTATTCACCGTTTCAAAAGGAATTTCACTAGGACACGTTGTTTCAAAATAAGGAATTTTGGTGGACCCTGAGATACTTAGGGGCTCGGTACCCATGATGAGTCTGAAAGTCATAATGTATATCATGGGCCTTTGGGTAAAAGTGGAGATCGTGGAACCTTTCAGATGAAGGCTTGAACCCGTGAACCCGTGGTTGCAAAAATGGTTAAGTATATTATAACAAGGTGGTCGGTCGGATTCATGAAATAGGAACATGGATGGAGATGAAGACTCGTGAGTCCACCAACCCGTGAACATACCTATATTTGAAACACGACTAAGTATGGTAACTAGAAAGGTAAAAGAGAAGGGATAAAATAAAAGGGGAATGAGGGTAGGTATAGAAGAGGGAAAAGAAATGGAAAAAAGAAGTTGGAAAAATAGAAAAGGGAGGGAAATTTCAGAAGCAGGAATTGAGCTCAACAACTGACTCCAACTGCGAGATGATAAACCCCTATGGGTTGTCAATAATACATAATATTTATGACCAGATGCTTCCATCCATTGGGATATGGATTCAAAGGTAAGAATATACAAACTGAATAAATGAAAACTAAAATTTATGTACAGGGAAAGGAGAAAGTTTTAGGTGAAGAAACCTTTCAAATGTTTCCCATTGATAGGAAGCATCAATATTTTACCCTTTATGTCTTTGAGCATGTAAGAATTAAAAACTAGGATCTTTTTGATGATGTATGGTCCAATACAAAGTGCTTCAAACTTTGTGTGCATTGATTGTTTCTCCTTGGCTTTGTTCCAGAGTAACACCAATTCTCCCTTCTGAAAGTTCTTTACAGTTGCATTCTGGTCAAAATATATTTTGATGATTTGTTGTCTCTGGGAAGTTTTATTTAGGGATTGATTTCGTTCTTCCTCCAATTTCAACAACTGGTTTATCCTCCTTTGGATAGGTGAATTGTCTTATGCATCTTCTGTATTAACCACAAAATTCAAAGCATTGAGTTCAAGACTAACCAACATTTTTGCTTCTTTCCCATAAACCAATGTATATGGAGACATCCCAGTACTGTCTTTTGGAGTTGTTATGCTTTCCCGCAATGCATCAGTTAACCTTAAATGCCAATTCCTTTGGTTCGTGTTAATAGTTTTCTTCAATATCTGAATGAGTGTATTATTTGTGGATTCTGCAAGACCATTCCCTTGTGGATAATAGTTTGATGACTGCCCCATAATAATTCCATATTCTCCACAAAATTCTATAAATTTTGAACCAATGAAAATCTAACCATTATCAATGATAAATTTGTCTGGGACACCAAATATTGATGAAATATTATCTTTGAGGAACTTCATTAACTTTTCATAATCAACCTTTTTTAATGCCACTACTTCTAGCCACTTCATAAAATAATCTGTAGCGGTGAGAATATACATATGTCCCTTGCTTGAATTTGGATTTATTGGCCCAACAACATCAATTCCCCATTGGGAGAATGGTTTTTCTACAATTATAGGTTGTAACGGCATCAGAGATCTCTTCAATTTCCCTGAAAATTGCTAGAAATATACACACTTCCCTATTGTGGCATATGAGTCTTTAAAAACTGATGACCAATAAAACCCAACTCTTATTATCTTATGGGTGGTGTCCATAGGTGAAAACTGTCCACCGCATATTCCTTCATGGAATTACTTTATTAATTCTTGAGATTTTTTGTCATCAACACATCTCAGTAATATACCATTATAGTTCCTTTCGAACAGTATATCAACAATCAACACATATTGATTTGACTTCATCTTCAATGTTGTTCACTCTTTAGGGTTCATGGTGACTGGAAAATGCTCGAACCTCAAGTAAAATACAATATCTCTATACCATTATGAATAAGCCAATGGTTCTCCTACTAAAATTGAAATCATTCCATCCAAAGAATCACTATTTGAAATGAACTTACATAACCTTGTCCTTTGGCATCCTTTAAAGGTTTAATATCAATATCATATTCTTGAATCTTTTCCATCCAGTTAGCCCATTTTCCTTCTCTCAATTTTTAATTCAAAAGAATCTTCACTGGCAAGGATGGAACATAAGCAATGACATATACACATCATATAAATATCCACATCATCCACATTATCCATATTATCCACAAAATACCAAAACAGATATTGTTGTCCAAACATTCTGAGAACCATCATCACTGTCTTCATCAACTCAAATCATAAAAAACACAATCTAAAAGCCATACTTGCCACTATGGGAGGCAATTTTTATTTTTCCATTGTAGTCCCCCTTTGATTTCTCAGAAATAGCCCATGGTTGGTTAAACCCTTGGGGTTGTATCTCATTGATAACATGGGAACAATCATCTTTAAAATGCATGCAGGAAGACAGAGATTTTGAGGAATCATCTTATGGAGAATAAGGGGAGGTAGTTGATTTGCCTTTATCTTGCACGTGGGGAACATCATGTTTTAGTCTTTTACTAGCATGTGAGGATTGAACTGGTGAATCAGCATGGGCAATCTGGACATTAGGATTGATAGGTGGTGGGAGAGGTAATGAAATATTGGGCCAGACATGATGTTGAGAGACATTCGGGTTGACAATCTCTTTCCATCCATCATTTGCAGGGACTTCTGGTTGCAAGGACACATGTGGAGGAATGAGAATGCCAAAAATGTTTTGAGGCTGGAAAGGAGGTCTTTCTAGTCAAGGTTGTACTATTCCATGACTAATCCAGTTAAAGAACCTAGCTTGGAACATTTGGTTCAATTATTATGGGTTAGCATCAAAATGTATGGAAAATCTAATCCTTCTAGGACCTCGGTTCCAATTTCCCCTGCCTCTATTATTTCTACCATTGTTTCCTCGACTAAAGAAACTCATCTTGTAGTAGCATTTCATTAGTAACTAAGCTCTTAATCAATCATACATGACATTCTTCTACATGAATCAACAATTAGATCAGAAAGTGACACGAGATACATGCAAATCCATCCATAACAAACCATTTAATAATCACCAAGTGAATAGGGGGTGATAGGGTTCATGGCACATATGGAGGGAGTGTAATTAGCGAAAATTGGTATAATGATAGGAGATTAATACACTAATATTGGTCTTCAATTAATTAAACAATTTAACTGTGTAATAAAATACCAAAATATCAGTCACCAATCCTTGTTTTGTTATCCTTTGTCTCTTTTACACATACTTCCTTTTTAATTTATTTCACAAAACAAGGATTCCATAAATGAAATTGGGATTATGAGGGGAATGTAATGAGAGAAAAGTGGTAGAATGACCGAGAAATAATATGGATAATGTTCAAATGAAAATAAATCAAAACAGGAAATCAAACATATCTTTATTTCAACCTTAAAAGTTCGACAATATTCACTTTTCAAAATCATAATTTAAATTGTCACTTCCCTTGACAAATTTTCTTGTTGGCTTCCAAACAATAACCTATATGCCCAAAACTATTTAATTACAACAACCTTTGTATTCATATAATCATTACATGACAATCATATGAAAAGCATTGCAATCGATATGAGACTACAATAACCCTTTGAGACACAACCATTAACTCAATATTTAATCTTTAAACCAACAGGAACATGTACAATGTTTATAAGAATTTGTATCCATCAATTATTTAAACACTGTCCAAAACAATCAAATGGGCATTATAAATCTTAATCGGGACTCAAACAGGTGACCCTTTATATAGCCAACATAATGATTGAACCAAATAAGATTCAAATTTATGAGCCCAAGATTCAAACAAATCAATGTGTACATGCTTCTTCCAGAATTTCCAAACGAGGGACACAACCAAAATTGTGCCCAAGAAACTAAGAAGGCACAATGCTCCATCAACCATCGACTTGAGTAAAATGATATCAATATCATATTTAGGGTTTAAAAAATGCAAGTGGAAGGTAAGAACAAGTAGTTCGACCATAGGGTTAAGACTTCGATTAGCGTGGATAGCTCATGCCTTCCACAATTTACCACAGAACCATAACATGTAACAATACTCTCATCTTTGAGGGTTACCAAAACGACAGACTGTTAATTCCAACAGGAAAATGAAATGAAACCAATCCTGTTAATCAAGATTGTCATATGAGCATCCAAGCACAAACACGTGCCCTTCCAGAAAGCATCCATAATGCTTCTATCAACTTCTGGATGATGTTAAAATCATACTGTGCAATGTTTTCTAAACCATTGTGTCAGTGAGGGCATAGCAAGGTAGCTAACAGATCAGGGATTTTCCAAGACAAGGCATGAAACACTTTAATATTCCATCAGTTCACGTTGCAACCCATAGGGTCTAAAAATACTAGCCATAGAGATAGACATGGAGTGGGAACTTAAACACAGAGAAATGTATTAACAATCCATAGACGGGGTACTCACAAATCTTAGAGCTTGGGAAAACCATGATAATCAATTTTAATAGAGAGACCAGACCCAAAAACCCAAGCCATGACCGAGCAGGCTTCACTGCCATTTTTTTCCAATAAACCCATGCAAACATTACACACAACAAGTAGAGCATAACCATTTATTTTTTAAATGCCAATAATCCAAAATAATCACCATAAGAAACCACGGACAAAAACACCAATACAAAGTTCAAATAAATCATAGCAACTTAAGAATCACACAAACCACGAGCAATCAAGAGCCAAAATTTAATTCAAAGGACAGATTAACCATCATGAATGGAAGAGTAAGAAACCCATACCTGGAAAAATCCTGCACAAGGAAAAACAACATTGTATATCTCCTTCACGACCGAACAAAGAGGAACAACAAAAATCACCAGAGCCAAAACCAAAATGAAAAAATGACTAGGGTGACGGGCTCGAGGGGAGTTTGAGTGACGTGTAGTAAATGCACGTCACTTATCCTTTCCAACCTCATTCAATTCAAAATATGAGCCAACTAATTCACCATAGCACTAAACAATTAATCAACCAAATATTCATATCACCATATCACTTTTGCATAGTGTGCCACCCCTTGGTAATAACAACTTCTTTAAACAACAATGTGCTAGGAACATAACCCAATGTGCAACCATATATGAAATTTGAGCAAGGCGCATAACCATAGTAGCAAGGGTCTATACCACCCATGATTTGTCATGATAATATAGCATTAGAACTCAAGTATATTTAGTTTATTCAAAAGAGCTCCATTATTATCCTCTATCAATATCATTTAAACAATCTAATGCCATGTTTAATGCAACATCAAAACCAAAACTGATAATAAATCTTCCATCCATAGGGAAACCTTACATATTTTGTGAGAGGTTATCAAATCCAGCTAGTGCCATGTTTTAATCAACCAACCATCACATGTTACCACAACATTTTAAACCATGATTTGAAATAAGTGAACCATAGAATAATGTTTTGGTACCATCACATAGGAAAACAAAATATAAGCATAGCATATCCACCATAGAGCCATAAGTCTAACAGGGGGATCCCACCTACTAGTTTATTATTAATATAAATAAATAATAGAGATTGGAAATCATTTGCGAGCATAGTATTCATCGTTGCATTTTTAAGCATCAACAAACAGGTGACTCCACAGGGAAATCTGTTTCCAATAGATTAATAACTCAGAATGTTTGGTTTTGCAGACTAGATGAATAATAGATCAAGGAATTATATATCAGAATGATTATGCAATAGGGGAAGTGAGGTGGTTTAAGGGAAAAAATGATTAGGGACTTTGGGAATAACTCATGAAAAGTGTTACGTATGAGGGTTTTATTCTTGTATGCATAACATTCAACCAGTCACAGTGAAATCGTTTATTGCTTAAAGGAGAAAAACTTCTAGTGTTCTCTTTTTGAATCTCACAGTGGAGGGAAAAAAGAGAAGATATAAACTAGGGATGAAAATCCAACTATCTATCTAACAACAGTACTGGAAGAAGAAAGCAATTTCAGTGATTTCTAAAAGGGGGGCATCATGAAAGTTGTGTACTTGGTTGTTATTGATCAACAATACTTACAAAATAGCATCGATTTGGCAAAAACTGATCCAGAGTTTATTTCTGAAAAGAAAATAACTTAATAAAATAAAAACAACAAAACAAAAACAAAGCAGTGAAACGAAAAATTATAATACAGAAGTAACCTTCATGCAATGTTTTAACCTTCAACTGGTACCACATAGTGTTTCAAGTGGGAATTGTTGGTACTGTAGGAAAATAATAGCTCCTCTAAGTCTTTTAGAATATAAGAATTGTTGCCCGGGACAAAAGCAATTTTAAAAAGACCTAGCCATAATTTTTGAAACTTAGAATGCCTTCCTCTATCAGCATGAGCTAAATCCCAAAGAAAGACTTTCTCATTTACTTTAAATCTAACAACTTTTTCACTTTTATTGAAATATGTATTTATAGTTTGTTGTCTTCTCTTTATGTTCTCCAAAGAAAACATCCTTTGTTCCTCTAAAGCTAGCAGTGCATTTATCCTTTGAGAGACATTAGAAGAATTGAATTATTTGATCTGTAGCATTAGTCGTAGAGAAGAAAGTTCCATCTCGGTAGGCAGAATAGATTCTTGACCATAAACAAGTTGAAAGGGATTACAACCTATGCTTACCTTGGTAGTAGTGAGATTTTCCCAAAGGGCATAAGTGAGGAGGGTGTGCCATTGACGAGGATTATCTTCAATGAGCCTCTTGATAATTCTAACTAGATTTTTGTTAGTAGACTCATCTTGCCCATTTCCTTGAGGGTAATAAGTTGATGAGGTAAAATGTTTGACTCCCAGATTAGCTATAAACTAAGACAGCTTAGTAGAAATGAAAGCAGAACCATTGTCTGTAATAATTTCTAAAGGAATTCTAAATCTAGAGAAAATATTAGTTTCAAGGAAATAAATAACCTGTTCATCATGTGAATGTTTAAGTGGGACATATTCAGTGCATTTCGTAAAATAATCTATGACTGTCAAGATAAAAACTTTCCCTGTTGAATATGGAGGATTAATAGGACCGATAAAATCTAGACCCCATTTTGAAAAAGGAAAATCAAGGAGGACATGTTGCAAAGGCATGGCAGAAAGACATTCTTTCCCAACGAATTTTTGGCACTTGTCATAAGATATTGAAAAGTTATAAGAATCTCAAAAAATTGAAGGCCAGTAATACCCTTTTCTGATGATTTTAAAAGTAGTAGTTTTAGCAGAAAAGTGGCAACCCACATGAATAATAGAATCTGAAGATACATGGGTTTATTGTAACAATTTGTGTGCTTCCTCATTGTTCACACACCGAAGTAATATATCATCGATGAATCTCCTGAATAACAATTCTCCTAAAATAACATATCTGGAAGATTCAAGATAGATCCTTCTCCTTTGATGAGTATCTAAGATATCTAGAAATTTCTGATTTTGCAAGTAATACACCAGATCTTTATACTAGGGATGTTCAGCTATAGGAAGGATTTGACTATCAATGTAAAATAGTGTTGAAAAAGGATTATCTTGTTCGTCAATTTCTTCACTTGCTCCAACATGTTGAGCCAAGTGAAGGGATAAGTCTCATCCCTTAATGTTTTTTGAATTCATGATGGTTAAATCATGCTCCTGGATATTGGCAAGCCAATGTGCAAGCTTCCCTAAAATATAAGTCTGTGAAAGAAAAAAATTGACAGCAGGAAAATGGAATTTTACCAGTGTGTGTTTGCCTTAGATAAAGTGGCAAAATTTTTCCACAACTTTAACAAGAGAAAAGGCATGTTTTTTTATATAAGAATATTTGAATTCATCATCTGATAAGCTTTGACTCATGTAAGATAATAGTTTTTCATTATTTTGGCCATCACATTGTAAAAGAATAGAAGAAATTGCTTCTTTAGTGGCATTAGTGTATAAAATAAAGTCTTTCTCAAAGTCTGGTTTCCCCACAACCGGTACGAATCTGATTGCCTTCTTAATCCTTACGAAAGGATTATCAATGTCTTCAGTCCAAGAAAAGGAGCGATCTTTCTTGAGAAGATTGTGAATTGGTTTGACCATTACAGAAAAATCAGGAACAAATCTACGAACAAAGTTGATAATGCCCATAAAGGCTTGAACCTCCTTTTTTGCAAGTGGGAGCAGGAAGGTTAAGAATAGCAGTGATCCTTTCAGGATCTATGATTATTCTTGAATCAGAAACAATATTCTGAAGGAGCTTTCCCTTGGTAACACCGAAAATAGACTTAGAAGGATTTAAAGAAATGTTGAACTTTCTGCATCGCATCAGAACTTTTCTAAGATGACCAAAATCATCCAATCGATTCTTTGAATTTACAGTCAAGTAATCAAGATAAATCTGAATAATTTTACTGATTATATCATCAAAATATATCTGCATAGCTCTTTGGAAGGTGGCACCTGCATTAGATAAACCAAAAGGCATGTGTTCATAAGAAAATGTGCCCCAATGTGTCATAAAAGTGGTTTTGTATTTATCAGTCCTTTTTACCTTGATGTGATTATAACCAAAAAAACCATCAAGTAAGGACATCATTTATGACCCTGCAACTTGTTGCAAAATTTCATATTAGGGAGAGGAAAATGGTATTTTACGCTTTCTCTGTTCAATGCATGGAAATCAACACATAGTCGGATTTGACCAATTGTTTTCCAAACGGGAACCAAATTGGAAACCCACTCGAAATACTTAACCAGAAAAATTATCCCAACTTTCAAGATTTTTTCCAACTCCTTCCTAATAGTAGCTTCAAGTGCCGGGTTAATGGGTCTTTTTTTTTTCCTAAATGGTTTTATACCCTCCTTGATAGGAATGACATGTTTTATAAGAGAAGGATCAAAACCATGAATATCCTCATAAGACCAAGAAAAAACATCTTGATATTAATGAAGTAATTCAATGAATTTCAACTTTTTTTCATCGGTACATTGGGCACCTATATTAACATTCTTTGGTGAATCAGGTGTTCCAATGTTCAAGGAAATGGTTTCACCCACTTTCCTTTTTTACTCCTCTTCTTTATTATTTCCCTTGTTGCCTACATCACTCGATGAAAATGAACTTTCTATAGGAGTCAAGCCCTTCGGAATTTTTTTTTTTCCATGGATACTATCTCCTTAGGCTTATGTGGTTTATTTTTTATGAAAGCACAAATGATTTCATCACTAGGGAAGACCTGCCATGACTCTACATTGTTAGGGATATGAGGACGATATAAATATTGAAAGTTACAATCAATTCTTTGTGGTAGAAGTTGTCGAGTAGGAGAGGCTACAAAAATAGCTAGCATGTCATCCATTGAATTCAATTCCCTTTTAACATTAGTGATGTTAAATGATAATAAGTTTGAAATAAGCATCCAAACAGTGTGTAGAATTTCATTAACTTGTTTCTAGGAGAATATATTTTACGGACAAGGTTTACAACAAGCTCAGAGTCCCCAAAACCCGTAAGATGTCCACAACCCAAATTATAGGCATTCTCAATGCCTAGCAATAATAATTTTCGACATTACGCTTGGGCCCAAATCATCATCAATTAGGAAAGAATGGGCTATTTTGTCCATAATCTTTACAGAAATGAAAAATGGGGATTTTTTACAAGGTGTCTAAAACTATTTACACCTGCTTTATTTACACTATAATCCTCTTCTTTAACCTATTCAGAGAGATTGGCTATGGTGGAATCTTTTCCTTCCATCAAAATTTTTAGATTCTTTTGTTGCTCAAGGATGACAACCATGTCTAGAAGAGTAGCATCGACCTTGATATTAGCCAATTGGTTGAGAATGTTATATTTGGAAGAGGGAAGAGGGGAGCGAATTCCTTGACTTTCAAGAGTTTTAGTAACTTGTTCAATAGCAGCTTGCTAAGATGATCTTGGTCTAGAAGAAGTACGAGGGGGGTCATATTTTCCTTTCAAAGCATAGGATTTATTCCTAGTGATTATGATCATGACATTCTCTGGTTCTGCCCAATCTAGAACAACAATGGTAGTTTCGGGACTTTTGAAAATATTTTATCGCTGGCACTCTTATTTACCTTACAACTACTTTCCTCGTGATGTTCCTCTCAAACGTTACACCAACTGTGAGGCATGATGGATTTGGGATGAAAGTTGTTTTCATTGGGATTCCTAAAAGATGGTGAAGAATAAGATGAGGTCCCAGGACTAAGTGAAGGGACTTTTCCCTTTCGCTCGTATGCTATCATCCATTTATTCATATATTGTACAATTTGTAAGAGGGAAGACATGTATGTTTGTTTATTTGAGTCTCCCTTGGGAAGACCTATTCTTTCCATCTATTATTCATACTCTAGAAAAGTATGAAAAGTGGAACCAAGATTGTCGATATATTTTTCTTCAAGCCTATGACGATAAGGGGAAGGTAGATAATTATAGTAATGCATAAAATCGGCTTGGTTCTGGGGGAGAATAAGTTCAGGAATTTGATTATACAACTTGGTGAAACGTAGGTTGAAAGACTTGATAATCTCACTGTATTTGTACGCAATTTTATTGTATTCCCCTAATTGATCGGTTGGGCTCTTAGACTACCCATAAGTAGATTTGAACCAGTAAACTAACTCTTCCCAAGTGGAAAGAATATTAGGATGGAGATCGAAGAAACATGTCGTTGCTTTCCCTTCAAGAGAGTTGACAAACATGCGCATACAAGTATCATTGTCCTTAGATCCTATATTGTGACAAGA
Source organism: Picea sitchensis (assembly GCA_010110895.2). Lineage (NCBI taxonomy): Eukaryota > Viridiplantae > Streptophyta > Pinopsida > Pinales > Pinaceae > Picea > Picea sitchensis. The sequence continues at coordinate 94,631 of SNQJ01S0010707.1, read as the reverse complement.
ATTAGAGAATGCCACCAAGTGTTTGTTTGTAGTGAATGTGTTATTCCCTTAAAATATAGGAAGATGTTATTTAAATTTTGGTAGTGGATGAGTGGCAAATGCTAGGTTTAATGGGGAGGATACATGCCACGACGTAGTAGTAGCATCTTCCTCGAATTGAAAAATTCCATACTTCCGTATAACCTCGAAAGGGTTGGTAGTAGATTGGATAGGGACCTGATGGCTATACAAACTAGCAATTACTGATGAGGCTGAAGGATGAGTATATGAGGCACCTCCAGTGCCACCAGATCCACCCATAGATTCTAGTTTTTGAATGATGGGTAAGGGTGAGAAAGACGAACTAGTTGAATCAGACAAATTTCTCCTTAGAGTACCTTGTTGGGTTGACAAAACATCGTTTCTTATTCATATTTCAGAGATAGGAGTAATTTTAGGAGATAATCCTCTTCTTCTCCTAGAGATGCGAGGATTTAAGGACATGAAAAGAAGATAAAAAAAAAAATAGGAAAAAGAAAGCTACAGTTGATTCCTAGGCTACCTTTTCCTGGCCTCCCAACATTCTCGAACACTTATTCCTTATTCAATTACTTCCCAAAAGCGTTCAAGATTGGCTCGGGTGTTAGTGGTTTCTAAGATGGTATTGAATAAATTTAAAGCAATGTTGGTTTAGTATTTAATACCGTGCTCAATATTGGGTTGCCTTGTAACAGGTGTTGTCATGAGGATAAGAAAACAATTAAAAAATAAAAAACAAAAGAAAAAATATCCAATGATAATCATGAATATAATCAACCAAAGAGATATGGAAGATCTCCCCATTATGGTCACCAAATAAATGTTGAGGAAAAGGTATGAATTACCTTACTCAATCATTTTCATATATTGTCTGGCTAGGACAAGATAGTCGGGAATGGCATCCTTGGTTTTATAGCCTCAAAAATATTATCTCAATCTGTAAGTATTAATTATTAGGATTAAGGATGATTTATTAATCAAAAGAATGTTGCAATATAAAATAAAGTTTATATAATTTTCTGAAATATATACAGAGTACAAAAATTAAACATGGATATCAAAAAGCGAAAAGCAACCAAGTCATCAATACACATATATAAGACAAAATATCAATATGATTTATTTCATTCTGAGATATCAAAAGTGTTTTTCTCTTTACAAAAACCTATGAGGGCGTGGACCAAACTCCGATTTAGAGATCCCCGATGAACACCATACAAAAAGACTCTGATAATCAAGTAAAACTGAAATTTATAATCTAGATCAGCTTGCCACAAACTGTTGCCAATTTGACTCTGCAAGATATTCTTTATCAACCATGAAACTTAATTCACAACAGACAAGAATACACAAACTATCAAGGATGGATCAACACCTATAAAAAAAGCGTCTGAAAGGTTTGGTTCAGTCCTGAACCTTGTTGTCTACAATAAGACCTTGTTGTCACAAAGATAATTAGGCTTTGAATAAACTTAAGAATGAATGAAAACTAAAACTATCTTATGAAACCAAAAGAGAAAACCTTAGTCTTTCTTTCTCCTTCTATTCTCCATTTTTTCTTCTTCTTCTCATTCATCTTTTATTCTTTCCAAATAAGTTGAATGAGTTCAACTACTTTCTTTAGTTAAGTTAGTTAGACTTAACTAATTAGTTTAGAAGAGGTAAATAATAATAATATATTTAAGGGTCTTTAATTAATAAAAACTAGGTAGGTGGGACCCCTTGTGACTCTTGTAAATATCTTCTTTTCAAATCATAAAATATAATGCAAAAAGGATAATCATTTAAACCACATGCCACCCTTGTAGCTCCCTTAAATATCTTTCAAATTAGATATTTAAATATCAGAAATAACTTATATCATATCCAAAAATATATATAAATATTCACATCATCCACATTATCCATATTTTCCACAAAATACCAAAAAAAATCTTGTTTTCCAAACATTCTAAGAACCATCATCACTGTCTTAATCAACTCAAATTATAAAAACATAATCTAAAAGCCATACTTGCCACTCTGGGAGGCAATCTTTCTTTTTCCACTGTTCTCCCCCTTTGATTTCTCGGAAGTAGCTTGTGGTTGGTTAGACCCTTGGGGCTATATATCACTAATAACATGGGAACATTCATGTTTCAAATTCATGTGGAAAGACACATATTTTGAGAAACCATCTAATGGAGAAGAAAGGGAGGCAACTGCTTTGCCTTTATCTTGCACATGGGGAACATCATTTTTTAGTCTTTTACTAGAATGTGAGTATTGAACAGGTGAATCAACACGGGAAATATAGACATTAGGAATGATAGGTAGTGGGAGAGGCAATGACATATTGGGCCAACCACGATGGTGAAATACAGTCGGGTTGACAATCTCTTTCCATCCATCATTTGCAGGGACTTATGGTTGCAAGGACACATGTGGAGGAACGGGCATGCCAGGAATGTTATGAGGCTAGAAAGGAGGCGTTTTTGGTTGAGGTTGTATTATTCCATGACCAATCCAGTTAAAGAACCCATCTTGGAACAGTTGGTTCAATTCTTTGCAGTCAACATCAAAATGTATGGAAAATCTAGGCCTTCTAGGACCTCAGTTCAAATTTGCCCTACCTCTATTATTTCTCCCATTGCTACCCCAACTGAAGAAACTCATCTTGTAGCAGCATTTTGTTAGTAACTAAGCTCTTAATAAACCATACATGACATTATACTACATGAATCAACAATTGGCTCAGAAATTGACACGAGATACATACAAATCCATCCACGACAAACCATTTAATAATCACCGAGTGAACAGGGGGTGATAGGGTTCATGGGACATATGGAGGGAGTGTAATTAGCGAAAAGTGGTATATTGTTAGGGGATTAACACACAAATATTTTTCAGCAATTAACTAAACAATTTAACTGTGTAATAAAATACCAAAATATCAATCACCAATCCTTGTTGTGTTATCCTTTGTCTCTTTTACACAGACTTCCTTTTTAATTTATTTCACAGAACAAGGATGCCATAAATGAAATTGGGATTATGAGGGAAATGTAATGAGTGAAAAGTGGTAGAATGACCGAGAAATAATATGGATATTGTTTAAATGAAAATAAGTCAAAACATGCAATCAAACATATCTTTGTTCCGACCTTCAAATTAATCTTTAAACCAACAGGAACATGTACAGTGTTTATAACCATTTGTATCCATCAATTATTTAAACATTGTCCAAAACAATCAACTGGACATTATAACTCTTAATCGGGCCTCAAACAATTCACAAACAAGTGACCCCTTTATATATCCAACATAATTATTGAACCAAATAACATTCAAATTTCTGAGCCCAAGATTCAAACAAATTAGTGTGTACAAGCTTCTTTCAAAATTTCCAAACGAGGGACGCAACAAAAATCGTGCCCAAGCAACCAAGCACGCACAGTGCTCCATCAACATTCGACTGGAGTACAATGATATCAATATCATATTTAGGGTTTAAAAAATGCAAGTGGAAGGTACGAACAAGTGGTTCGACTAGAGGGTTAAGACTTCGACTAACACGGATAGCTCATGCCTTCCACAATTTACCACAGAACCGTAACATGTAACAATACTCTCGGTTGTGAGGGTTACCAAAACGACAGAATGTCAATTCCAACAGGAAAACGAAATGAAACCAATATCGTTAATCAACACTCTAATATGAGCGTCCAAGCACAAACCCGTGCCTAACCAGAAAGCATCCATAATGCTTCTATCAACTTCTTGGTGATGTTAAACTCATACTGTGCAATGTTTTCTAGACCACTTTGTCAGTGAGGGCATATCAAGGTAGCTAACAACTCAGTGTTTTTCCAAGACAAGGCATGAAACACTTTAATCTTCCATCAGTTCACGTTGCAACCCACAGGGTCGAAAAAAAATGGCCACAGAGATGAACATGGAGTGGGCACTTAAAAATAGAGACATGTATTAGCAATCCATAGACAAGGCACTCGCAAAGCTCAGAGCTTAGTAAAACCATGATAATCAATTTCAAAAGAGAGACCAGACCTGTTAACACTTAGGAGTTTCTTTGGGTTGTATCAAAGAAAACCCCAAGGTAATTGTTTCAACCAAATTTAGATTGTATCGTGACCTATACAACCAAAGAGGGCTCTCTTAGATGTATAATGACTGGTAATAACTCAAGGGATTCATCAGTAAATGCACAGAGGTCATATTATGCAATAGGATAGGTTTGTTTTTTGTTTTTAAAAGGGCTAGTAGGACAAACAAGGAAAAGGTACCATTGGGAAATGGATTGAGGGCCTGAATTTCAATGTTTTTACAATCAACAGCTGGTTAGTTTATTTCTACAGATTTGAGGCAAAATAGGCGTTATTCTCAACAAATAAATGATATGAAATGGGAGATGGAAAGGAGAATAAATCTCACTACACTACATGCATCAATCAGTGGATGAATCTCCAGTGCAGCTTTAGAAGAAAAGACACAAAGATTAATTACTAAACAAAGCATCAAATGAAGACGAATTATGTAAAAGTAACCATTAACGCATAACAAGAATCATCAGTGTGAAAGAAGAATCAAACATGGATGAATTCCTACCACTTACTCTCATAAAATGCTAGCAGAAAAACATAATCATGGAAATGATATACAAGAAACACATACTGAACATAAACACCATGATCAATCATTTCAAAAAAAAAAAAGACTTTTGTATTAACTTCAAAGAAATAAACAAGTCTTCTTCCCCAAGGGTCCAACCCTTATCTACTCTTGTACCATGAAATATATATCAATATGGGTCCTTTCCATCTCACTATTTCTAACTCCAACCCATTTCCCAAAACAAAAATAGTTACAAACATAAAATCACACATTTTAACTGATTTCTTGCTTTTCAGGAGGTAGAATTAAGAAAAATAGGCTTCAAAACGCCACTTGTAATTCTCAAAATGTAATAGTTGTGTAACATTTGAGAACAATTTTTGTAGTTAAGTTATTTTTAAATAAAAACCTCTCTCGATTTCTTGAAATTCATCTCCATTTGGCCGGAATATGTAACACAAAAACATGTCTCAAACAGGAAATCATGAAAACTAAAACATAGGGCTCAAAAATTCCTTTGAATCTCCCAATTTGTGACATCTTTTGCAAATCTGAGAGAGATTTTTATTATCTGGTTTGTCCTAGACAAAAACCTCTCAGGGGTTTTGAAAATTGCTCTCCCATTGGTTAGAAATTGATCTTGAAGTTTACCACTAAACCATTCATTTACACAGTGTGCCATGTATCCTTTGCGTGACAAAATCCCCTGCGCGACAAAATACCCTGCGTGAAAAAATCCCATGCACGATAAAATCCCATGTGCGACAAAATCCTCTGCGCGACAAAATCCCTTGTGTGGCAAAATCCTCTGCACGACAAAATCACCCATGTGACAAAATCCCCTACACGGAAAAACCCCCTTCGTAACAAAATCCTTTGTGTGAAAAAATACTCTACGCAGTGAAATCCTTTGTGTGACAAAATCCCTTGCGTGACAAAACCCTCTGCGTGACAAAATTCTCTACGTGCCAAAATCCTCTGCGTGACAAAATCCTCTACGTGCCAAAATCCTCTGCGCGAAAAAATCCATTGCACAAAAAAATCCCTTACACAACAAAATTTCTTGTGCGAAAAAATCCTCTGCACGATGAAATCCTTTGCGCAGTGTGTAGTGAATTTTGCAGTGCGCAGTTTCCAATGGAAATGGAAATAATAAATTATAAAGATTCCTTTTGAAACTGACCCTTGGAGATGTTAGATGATGGTAGGCATAAAAACAATAATGGTGCTAACAGGCATGACTTTACAAACTACTAACAAACCTCTAACCTTAGCTATGAAAATCATGGTGCTAACAGCTGGCTCCAATGTGGATGTTATCCTCCCTGTGAGGTAGCAAAGAACAGTGGACCAAGTTCCTTATCCATTATGTTTTTCCCAAGCCATATATTGTGATCTGCAACCTGTAATCTATTTCTCCAACAACTTATTCTGCAACTGAACTAAACCCAAACTGAAAATAAAAACTGAAAAATGATGAAAGAAATCCTCACCATGCTGAGCTTATTCAAACTTCTACCTACACTAAGCTAATATCTTAGCTATTTGATTAGGTGAAATCAAAAATCCAGTGAAACCATTCAAGTGTCTTGTCCACGGGTTGAATTCTTGCGTATCTTTGATCAGTATTGAAAGGGAAAACCCTCTCAATGGAAACTCATCAAATTCAATATTTACCAAATTTAAAAACTTAGGACCATTCGTTGTTTCCAAACATGATGCAAAAGCATCTTGAAAAGAAAGAAAGATGATTTCAAGAGATTGCACAATATTGTCATCTTGTATCAACCCTCCAACTACATTTCTTCTTCTAGAAATCTCAAATTGATGGTTGTCATGAAAGGGCTGAAGATATGTATTAAATTGTTGCCATGAAACCCCTGATGGAAAGAAGGACATGGCCAATTTGGGAAACAACTCATCATCATCTACATTTTCTGATTCATCTTCGACCAATGGCTGCAATTTTGAATTGATAAAACCTTCCATATAACAAGCAACAAGGTCATCAAACACATGAGAAGATTGATGCAATTTCTTGTCAATTTGTTCCAGTGAATCAGTGTGATTTTTCATCAGCACACATTCCTCTGCTTCAGTGATGATATTAAAATTTTATTTCAACAATTTAAACGAAGGAAAGCATAAAGGTAAAGAATTTCCTTCAGTTGATTCGGTACTTTATTCATATTATTCTTTGTAACTGTGATATGTAGGCTAATTTCTCTCATTACACTGCTGAAAATAAAAAAATTCTGATAGAGAACATGCACTTGGTTGTTCTAAGAATTAAACATCATATTCATCAGATATAGGAAAATCAACAACATATGCAATGTCATCTAACAAGAAAAAGCTTGGGACATCAACCTGCTCTTCAACAAGATGATTTGCAAATTCATTTTCTTGACTATCTACCAATGAATACATAAAACAATAAGCCCCATGATTATCATGAAACAGATTAGAATCTAAATTAGCACCTTCTTTTTCAATAAGTGGAATATAATCCTTTGCAAAATCATCATCATTTAAAACTTCAAGAGGACATATGATATTATTAACCCTCTCCTCAAGATTCAAATCAACTGTTTTTTGTTCATATTCACTGTCATGTTCTTTAGCATCCAACTCCTCATTTTGAATTTATTTGCATGCCTGAATATTGTGTTGAATCTCCTAAGAATCATTAAACATTTGTTGTAACGACTTAGATCTTATTTCCATCAAAAGGAAAGACAAATCTGGATGAAAGGTTGTTGCATAATGGAGCATGGAAGCAGCTTGAGTGGGTTGAATTTCTTTGGGAAACTAGTAATAAATACTGGAAAGCCTTCTACTGAATGTAGAAATAGTTTCATTGTTATGCCTTTTCATGTCATAGAACTCTATAAGATGTAGATCCAAAGATTTCCTCTTGCCCCAAAATTTCAAAAAGACATTCTCCAATTCCTCCCATGAGCTAATTGTCTCTGGCTACAAGTGTTTAAACTAGTCTTTGGTATCCCCTTTCAAGGATTGAGAGAAGTCCCTCATACAAACATCATTATGATCAATCTCAAAAAAATCTATAAAATGTTCAAAATCTTAGATTTGTTTTTCAGTTTTGATGGAATTAGGTTCTCCATCAAACACAGGGAGGTACTTATAGTGCTTTGAAGGAAAATTATGAAGGATGCGAGGTAAATTTAAAGGTTTGTATCTCTATTGAATCTTGGAGGGTGTTGAATCAAGCACATGAGGTGAGATATTAGCCTTGATTTCATGAGGCTCATCAACTTGGCTATTCTCATCACATGGCTCAGATGGAATATTTTGATCAAAATCAGTGATACAATGAGGACATATATGTACAACTTTAAGAGGAGGATATACAAGTGAAATATTCTCATGATCATCATTTGAATGCAGCAAGTAAAGAAAATATTTTTTAGCATGTTCGGGAAAGGACAATAGGTAATGAATAACAAAAAATATTATGTCTTGGAAAAAGCTCAACATCAGGTACTTATTTTCTCCCATGATGTCCTTTCATACCTCTGTCAATGGATCTCGTCCTCCAGTGGAATCTTTGAATCACATTTGAACCTATATTGGAGTTTCTAGGTGAATGGTACAACCATCTTGTGTTTGAACTCTGTTCACCATCAGAAGTCAAATCTGATCTTTGTTGTTTCTCCTAGGGAAAATGAATCTTTTGGTCCCCGACATCAGCGCCAAAATGTTGGCACTCGAAAATTTCTTTGGGTTGTATCAAATAAAACCTTGAGGTAATTGTTTCAACCAACTTTAGATTGTATCTTGACCTATACAACCAAAGAGGGCTCTCTCAGATGTCTAATGACTAGTAATAATTCAAAGGATTCATTAGTAAATGCACAAAGGTCAAATTCTGCAATAGGACAGGTTTTTGTTTTTTTTAAAAGGGATGGTAGGACAAACAAGGAAAAGGTACCATTGGGCAATGGATTCAAGGCCTGAATTTCAATGTTTTTACAATCAATAGTTGGTTGGATTCTTTCTGCATATTTGAGGGAAAATAGGTGCTATGCTCAACCAATAAATGATATGAAATGGGAGATGGAAAGGAGAAGAAATCCCACTACACTACATGAATCAATCAGTGGATGAATCTCCATTGTAGCTTTAGAATAAAGGACACAAAGATTAATTACTAAATAGAGCATCAAATGAAGATGAACTATGTAAAAGTAACCATTAATACATAACGGGCATCAACTTTTTGAAAGGAGCATCAAACGTGGATGAATTCCTATCACTTACTCTCAGAAAACGCTAGCAGAAAAACATAATCATGGAAATGATATACAAGAAACACATATTGAACATAAACACTGTGATGCA
>SNQJ01S0010707.1:59391-80166 GCA_010110895.2 Picea sitchensis | reverse complement strand
AAATATGGACCGTTCATTATAAGGTTGCAGATCTAACGATAGAGATTATGTTAGGGTTTTTTTCCCTAGAAGAAAACCCTCTTTTATGAGGGAAATGTATTGCGGCTATGGTTGATGGTGAATATTGTATTCTGAGATAGGAGACTGCGAGAGAAAGAAGAGGAAGTTACAACAGGTTTGATGTAGGTTGTATCCCTTCATATGTTGTATAATAATAAAGGAAGGACCTGGCAATTTCTCTGGTGGATGTAGCCCACACTAGGTGAACCACGTAAATCTGTGTCTCTATTGTATTGTGTATCTTTTGTGTTTTTTTCCGCATTTGTTTTATTTTATTGCTCCACGGTCTTGTTTTTCTAACAGTGTGTCCATATCACTCTAGACTGCCACTATGGTGCATTGGATTCTCCTCTAGTGTTAATTGATTGAGTTATACAAAGTATATCATGTGTAAATTATTCATTATTAATTACAGTTAATGAGAATTCTTCCATTTTTTCTCTCTTACTTCTTCTTTCTCAATTTCTCTCTGCAAATGTGTGTGGTATTTTCTAGATAGATATATTATGTGTAGGTTCAACACATTTACATGGTATCAGAGATGACGTACTGCTAAGAAAAATCTACACCAAATTTTTTGTAGGTACCAAAGATTGAAGACAGTGGAAAGATGGAATTCCCAAAATAATTCATTCTTACACCTTACAATTAATTTGCATGGAAGGAGAGAATAATCATACATCTTCGAACAAGAGCATTGTACAGATTAACCTTGAATACAAACACAAAACCAAAATCAGCCATAGAAAAATCCATGTACCTAAATCGAATGGATGAAGCATTCAGAACAATTTGCAGTCTCATCTCTCTCGATCTCCTTTTTCACATATCTTCATGTAAAACCCCCAATGAAGCCTGGAACACCTTGGAATGGCTCTTTGTAAAATAGGATGAGATAAGGGGACACATGGTTGAGGTGTAATTGCTCACATTGGATCCAAAAATCTTCGACAATCTCCAAGATTTATTTACAAAATTCAAGGATTTACTATCTCAACTCAAAGCTTGCGGGGTTGATAAATATAAGGAGGAGAAACGAATGGTTCTCACCATTCTCTCCAAACTTGGTCCTGAATTATATGTGTTCATATCCACATTCCATTCTATCAAATTCTCCTCTAGAGCCACCTGGAAGATGCCTTCTCTTGAGGAATTTATCGAATCCCTAACATAGGAGAAAACCAAGCTCATCAACATGGGAAAAACAAAAGGCCCAAAGGTGCATGCACTTACTATGAAATATGGAAGCCATCAATATCATAAATCTAAATATAAATTCAAAAGGAAAGCTCATGTAAATCTGAAGAAGGAAGGGTACTCAAAACCCTTCACCGATGCCTCTGGATCCAAAGATGGAAAGGGAAGAAAAGGGGAGAAATGCACATGCTTCCATAAAGGATTCCATACAGAATATGCATGCATGCAGAAACAAATAGATCTAATGACTCAAATACTTCATCAGAACAAACTTGGAGATCTCATCCCCGAGGGTGCCGAGAAGAAGAAGCCAGAATATCAGAATCCCAAGAAATGAAATTCTAGCCATGCCTTGATTGTCATCAACTCCTCTCCCAATGCTTGGATCATAGATTCAAGAGCATCACATCACATGGATGCCACAAAAGAAATCTATTATTCATTGTATGCATGCAAATTTCCTCCTATTCTGATGGGGGACAACTCTCCAGTCGAGGTCACCGGCAAAGGAAGGATTGAACTCACTAATGGAAGATTGAGAATGTGTTGCACATTCCCAAACTTTCCATCAATCTTATCTCTATGTATCAGATGAAGAATTCTGGCACCAAAAATAAAGTCATATTCACACCAAATGCAATGGAAATCTATGACATGCAAACCAATTCCATGGTTTCTACGGGTGAGGTAAATCATCAATCTAGATTGTATACATTTTCTGAATTTATTGAACCAGATTCTGCTTTACTACTTACCCATGCTGATGAAAGTAGTAGGATATGGCACAAAAGGTTCAGGCATTTGAATTTTAGATATATGAAACATCTTCGCAAGAAAATATTGGTTGATGGTATACCAGACATCCATTTCTCCAAAGGAATCTGTGAGGGATGTGTTCTTGGAAAATATCCTCAAGAGAAATTCGACAAAGGAAAGACTCAGAGAGCTTCCACTCCTTTAGCTCTGATCCATAGTGACCTCATGGGTCCTTTTCCGCATCCATCAATCATCAAAGTGAGGTTTTTTCTCATTTTTGTTGATGATTTCTCACGTTTCATAGGGATTTACTTTCTCAGGAAAAAATCTGAGGTCTTTCAACACCTCAAACATTTCAAAGATTTGGTTGAGACACAGTCAGGAAATAAAATCAAAGTCCTTCGAACTGATAACGAGGGAGAGTATTTCAATCATGAGATATAGAATATTTTTCATGAGGCAAGGATTCAGTAGCAGCACATAGTTCCCTATACTCCACAACAAAACGGAGTTGTTGAGCGGAAAAACAGATCTCTAAAAGAGATGGCATCTTGCATGCTACATGCAAAGTCACTACCACAGAGACTACGGGTCGAAGCACTTAATTGTACAACATACATCCAGAATAGATCTCCCCATAGATATTTCAAGGATAAGACCCCCTACGAGTCTTGGTGCAGCCTAAAACCGAAAGTGACCCACTTTCATATTTTTGGTTCATGTGCATGGGCCCAGATTCCCTCTGAAAAGAGGAAGGCACTTGATCCACAGGGAAGTGAGTGTATTTTTGTTGGATACCCTGATGGTGTGAAGGGATACAAACTTATTGATCTTTCCTCCGACCAAATCATCATTGAGAAAAGTGTCCAATTCAAGGAAATTGTCTCACGTGTACCTCACCAGTCACATACAGACACCTTCATTCTTCCACCTATCCAAGATGATGAGAATTCACATGCCAACTCTTCTTCAGAAGAGAGTTATGATTCATATGAATCAGACGATCCAGATACAGAGTCAATACATTCATATGCAGAGTTAGAGCAGAGGACCAAGTGGGCACATACTACTCTTCAAGATGCAGGGTATCTTGTTGGTGATCCATCTGATACTAGGAGGACTCGATCTAATTTCGAGGAGCCTCCTATTTCACTCACTGCCAATGAACCATTTCCCTCCAGGCATATTTTCTTGGTTTAGTCTTCAGATCCACAGTCTTATGGTGAGGTTGATGGAAATACCTTTTGGTAATCTGCCATGGAGGAGGAGTACAACTCCCTCCTTGAGAACCACATTTTCGATCTAGTTCCACTTCCCTCCAGAAAGAAACTTGTCAGATGCAGATGGGTCTACAGGACCAAGAGCACAGTGGATGGACAAATTAGTAGATAAAAATCCAGGCTTGTTTCCAAAGGCTTTCAACAGGTGCATGGCATTGACTATGATGATACCTTTGTTCCAGTAGAGAGGATGGATTCCATACATTTGGCCCTTTCCATTGCATTGTCCAAGGTATGGGAATTCCATCAGATGGACGTGAAGAATGAATTTCTTCACGGTGATCTCTCTAAGGAGATATATATGGATCAGCCCCAGGGATTTATGTAGGATTCATCTTTGGTATTATGAATAAATAAGTCTCTTTATGGCCTCAAGCAGGCTCCAAGGGCATGGTGTGCCAAGATGGACTCCTACTTGATTTCACAAAACTTTGTACGTTGTAAATCAGACCTGAATGTCTACATGCTCAGGACGGCTAATTCACTTCTACTATTATTTTTGTATGTTGATGATTTGTTTATCACCGGTTTCTCGACTTCAACGATTGTTGTAGTCAAGAGGATTCTACGTGATAGGTTTTTGATGATGGACATGGGTCCACTACACTTATTCCTTGGACTCGAGATCAGTCAGGATGCATCAGGCATCAAACTATCTCATGCCAAGTATGCATGAGATCAACTTGAGATATTTCACATGACATACTACAAGTCTGTGTTGAATCCTTTCCTATTAGGATTCAAACTTGAGGATGGCGGGGACACTTACACTGTACAGACAGCTCGTGGATATCTTGTTGTATCTCACGCACTCCAGACCAGACCTCTCCTATGCAGATGGTGCAGTTTCCAGGTTCACGCAAGAGCCGCATGAGCTACATTGGAAGGCTCCAAAGTGTATCCTTTGATACGTACAGGGCACCACCACCTTTGGGATTCATTATGTAGAAGACTCTACATTGGATCTCATCAGGTTCATTGATTCTGACTGGCCTGGCGATAGTACTTATTGCAAGTCCATATCTGGTTACTCACTCAATCTTGGTTCTGGGCCTATCTACTGGTGGAGAAATAAGTAGGATGGTATTTCTCTTTCTTCAGTCGAGGCAAAGTACAGGGGGGTATTTAACATAACCATTCAGGCTATGTGGCTACAACATTTTCTCACTGAGTTGGGCATTCAGTTTCATCGGTCGATCGTCATTTGGTGTGACAACCAAAGCACTCTAAATTTATGCAAAGATTCATTTCAGAGGCAATGGACAAAGCACATCGAGATCCACATGCACTACATTTGGGACTTAATACATGAGGGGGTCATTGACCTACAGTTCTATCCTTCAGCAGAACAGACAAAAGACATCTTCACCAAGACCTTCACTGAGGAGAAATTCCATTCTATGGGAAGTCATCTTGGAGTGAAAGACACAATTGCCTAGCAATTGTAGTTCTTCTTTTTACATACATTGTACCTTAAGGGGNCCATGAGGTTTTCCCTATTTCCTCACTTTATTTTAGTGTATCTTTTGTATTTGGGTACCTAACATGGCTTCGTTGTTGTTGGGACCCATTCTATATTTTCACCATAGTGATGTTCAGAGGGGGTGTTGGAGTTACTTCACACACACATAGGATTTCTTTTTCCTAAGTTTTTTCCTTGTTTATTAGTTAGTATTAGTCATTATCCAGTCTCCTATATTTTAGAAATAATATTCCTCTAAAAAGATTATTCTCTTCAGTTTTCACTTCAGTTTGACTAGTTGAGTGGAGTCTAGATGTTGCATTGGTTTTGTCACCATGCAACATTGGGATCATCACCAACTAATGTGAATTAGCCTTGGTATCATCACCAGACTGGCGCATTACCCATGATTCCCTGATATCCTCATCACCTCACTATGTTTCATTCAGATAATTGAAGATTGGTAGACTAGTTAACTCATCTAAGTGGCAGTTCACTCTCGTAACTACCTGAGAGACTAGAATAGGTGGCAGTTTACTCCCATAACTATTGGTGTGTGTCCAGATTACTCTAGACCACCATTTTTGTGCATTGGATTCTCCTCCAGTGTGTATTGGTTGAGTTATACATAGTATATAATGTGTAAATTATTCATTATTCATTACGGTTAATGAGAATTCTTCCATTTTTTATCTCTTGCTTCTTACTTCTTAATTTCTCTCTGTAAATGTGTGTGGTATTTTCTAGCTACATCTACTCTGTGCAGGTTCAACACATTTATAGGAACCCATGGTTGTGAACGATAAAAAATAAGATAAGTGTTGCAAAGCGTTCGATCAGACTTGGATACATGAGAAATGAAATACTTAGGGGCTCGGTACCCACGATGAGTCTGATGGTCATAATGTAGATCACGTGCCTTTGGGTGCAAAGTGGATATCATGGAACTTGGAAGATGAAGTCTTGAACCAATGAACCCATGTTTTCAAAAATGGTTAAGTATATTATAACAAGGCAATCGATCAAACTCATGACATAGGAACATGGATGAAGATGAAGACTCGTGAATACGCCAACCCGCGAACCCATCGATATTTGAAATGTGATTAAGTATGGTAACTAGAAAGGAAAAAGAGAAGGGATAAAAGAAAATGGCAATGAGGGTAGGTATAGAAGAGGGAAAATAAATGTAAAAAATAAGTTGGAAAAATAGAAAAGGGAGGGAAATTTCAAAAGAGAGAATTGATCTCAATAGCTATGGATGCTCGTTGGCAGTGTAGAAACACCAAATAGATGCATCACAATTTTATTCTGCATTCTTGATGTTTCGTTTCTACTTTACTCCCTACATATCCCCTTCAGCCATTCACTATAAAGTTTGATATAAGTTTGAAAGTAATCTATTAAAATTTTAACAAGTCTCAACACTCTTTGAATCACCTTGGTCTTTTCAATATGAAAGTCATGGGACACATTTTTCTTCCTTATGATTTTGTGTGGTGGAGTTTCCTCCCTAATAAAATTATGAATGGACGTCATTTTGCAGAGATCCAAGGCTTTGCCCAGTGTGTCTCCATTTGTTGTGAGGAGCACTATAACCCCTCCATTTTACCTT
Organism: Picea sitchensis; assembly: GCA_010110895.2. NCBI lineage: Eukaryota > Viridiplantae > Streptophyta > Pinopsida > Pinales > Pinaceae > Picea > Picea sitchensis. The sequence continues at coordinate 73,796 of SNQJ01S0010707.1, read as the reverse complement.
CTATTTGGATACTTCCCTAAAATGGAGCCTCCTTATTTTTTAAGCCTAAAGAAAAATATCATAAGCTCCTTTGGTCAATCAAAAGCCTCTCTTGGTAACTCATGATTCACTTGAAAAAATGAGAAATTATTCAAAGTTGAATTTCTAAGAAATTTTCGGCAAAGTTAATTTTAACTCCTCTAAGCTGCTCGGAGGAGTTCCCTTCAACTCTTCTAATATGCTTGCAGGAGTTCCCTTCAACTCTTCTAATATGCTCGCAGGAGTTCCATTCAACTCTTCCAAGCTACTCAGAGGATTTCCCTTCAACTCTTCCGAGCTACTCGGAGTAGTTCCCTTCAACTCTTTCGAGTTTCTCAAAGGAGTTGCCTTCAACTCTTTTGAGATACTTAGAGGAGTTGCCTTCAAAGCCTCTAAAAAGTTTAGCGAAGTTATTTTTATCTCCTCCGAGAAGTTCTGTGAAGTTGTGATAAAATCATCTGAGCAAGTTCAGCGAAGTTGTTTTAAGAGACTCCGAGATACTCGGTGGAGTTGTTAATAAAGCCTCTGAGAAAACCTACCGCATTTAATTTTACTTATAAACCTGGGGGGAATATAAATAAAAATGGGGTTAGACTATTATCACTAGAAATTGGAGAGAAAGATAATTGGGATAAACACTATTTGAGCATTTTTCTCATTTCGTTTATTTACACATGGCCATGATCAACCGGTAAGTTCGTTCTTCCTCTATTTCCTTTGTTCAAAAGATAGGGTTAAGATATTTTTTTCCACTTATTTCCCTTACATGACTTCAACCCTATAACGTTTATATTCTCCTCTCAGATTTCTTCACTTTGTTGCTTCACCTATTTCAGACCCTATGCCCTTGTCCACCAACCTGAATCGGTCATGGCCAGAGATTGAACAAGTGAATTTATTTTCATTCAACTCTTCCCAAAACCCTTAACTTGATTTTAATCATTTTCAAACCCCCTCCTCTTCCTTTTTAGGGCATGGATACTTGACCTAATTAAAACCCTAAGCACCCATCATGTTCCTCCAAGTCAATCGATGCATCCCTCGCCATGCTTCGTGTTCGCAAAACTAAATTCACAAAGTTGTTTTATTAACTCTCCAAGCATATTAGATAATTTACTACTAACTTCTCCAATATGCTCAGGAGAGTTATTATTAACTCCTCCGATCTACTCGGAGGAGTTACTAGTAACTCTTCTGAGCATATAGGAGGAGTTATTTGTAAAACATCCGAACACCCCAAAACTAGCTCAGACTCTTCTTAGTGTTTCTCAGAGGAGTTAATATTAACTCCTCTGAACTGTTCGGAGGATTTACTATTAAATCCTCCAAACTACTCGGAGGAGTTACTATTAAATCCTCTGAAGTGCTCGCAGGATTTACTCTTTTTCCCTCCGATTTGCATTTAAATTTGTTATGTTTCATCAGTTTAATGCTCAAGTCTTTCACACTCATAGTCTGCATAGGAAATTGACTATTATTTTATGTATACGAGGAACAACATGTCTTGAATAGTTTTTATTAATTCATTCTAAATAAATAAAATGATCCAAATTTATCTTGTATGCAGATTTAGACATGTCACCACGAAAGAAAGCAACAATGAATCTAGCAGGATTTGAACCATCTAGAAACTCTCAGTAGATAGCAAATGTGGAAAGTGTTAGGACCATGTATGATGATACATCGGGAATTCTGGAAAAAGAAGGAGAGACTTTGAAATGGGGGGAATTCTATTACATGTTCAAGAAATCAAACTTTTCTACAGAAGAATAAGACCCAAGTAAACTCCAGGAATTTAAGAACATCAAAAAATCAAGAATTTTCAAGGTGGAGGCACATCCAGTAGTTTTCCCTTGTGCAGATGTTATCTCATGGATTTTGAAGAATGTAGACATAGATAGTTGGTATATCTTTAATGCAAGGAAGGAGTTGATAGCTTCATCCAGGCCTGATGATTTATCCAATTGTTATCATCTTGAGGCTGGAAACAAAAGGTTGGATGTTCATCTCCTTAGCGAGTTGGAACTCACACCAAAATATTTGTTCCACACCTGGTATAAAGAAGATAAGAAGTTCAAATATCGACTCAAGAATCGATATCCCACAACTAATATAAGAAGACCCTACCATTATATGGTATCCATGTTGTGCAGGTTGTATGGGGAATCGGATGCAACATATTTTCCTTTGTCATATACTCCATTAATTTATTTATGTACAGTTGTAGGCACCTCATTCAACTGGGCAGACATATTTTCTGTGAATCTTAAGAGAAGTTAGTTTTATCTCCTCCAAGCAGTTCAATGAAGTTGTGATAAAAGTCTTCCAGTAAGTTAGGTGAAGTTGTTTTAAGAGCCTTCAATCTGCTCAGAGGAGTTGTTAAGAAAGCCTCCGAGAAAACCTATTCCATTTAAATCTACTTATACACCTGGGGGCTATATAAAGATAAATGGGATTAGACAATTATTGCTAGAAAATGGAGAGCAAGAGAATTGGGATAAACACCATTTGAGCATTTTTCTCATTCTGTTTCTTTACATGTGTCCATGATCAACCAGTAAGTTCATTCTTCCTCTCTTTCCTTTGTTCAAAAGATAGGGTTAAGATATATTTTTCCACTTCTTTCCCTTATGTACCTTCATCCCTAGAACGTTTCTCTTTTCCTCTCAAATTTCTTCACTTTGTTGCTTCACCTATTTTAGACCATATGCCCTTGACCACCAACCTAACCCAGTCATGGTCGGAGATTGAAAAAGTGAATTCATTTGCATTCGACTCTTCCCCAAACCCTTAACTCAATTTTAACCATTTGAAAATCCCCTCCTCTACCTTTTTAGGGTGCGGAGTCTTGACCTGAATAAAACCCTAAACACTTGTCGTGTTCCTCTAAGTTGGTCGATGTGTCCCTCGACATGCTTCATGTTCGCAAAACTAAATTCGCAATTTTTTTTAAGTAAATCTTCGAGAATATCGGAGAAGTTACTAATAAATTCTCTGATATTCTCAGGAGAGTTATTATTAATTCCTCTAATCTACTCGAAGGAGTTACTAGTAACTCCTCCAAGCAGACCGAAGGAGTTCTTTGTGAAACATCTGAACACCCAAATAGTTGAGGCTCTTTCGAGTGTTTCTCGGAGGAGTTAATATTAACTCCTCCAAACAACTCGGAGGAGTTACTATTAACTCCTCTGAAATTCTTGGAGGAGTTATTATTAAATCCCCCAAAATGCTCAGAGGAGTTACTCTTTTCCCCTCCGATTTACACTTAAAATTGTTTTGTTTCATCAGGATAATGCCCAAGTCTTTCACACTCATAGTCTAAGTAGGAAATTAACTGTTATTTGATGTATATGAGGAACAACATGTATTGAATAGTTTTTATTAATTCTTTATAAATAAATAAAATGATCCAAATTTATCTTCCATGCAAATTCATACATGTCACCATGAAAGAAAGCAACAATGAAGCCAACAGGAGCTGAACCATATGGAATCTCTTGGAAAATAGCAGATGTGGAAAGTGTTAGGACCATGTATGATGATACATCAGGAAATTTAGAAAAAGGAGAGTCTTTGAATTCTATCACATGTTCACATGTTCAAGAAATCAAAATTTTATACATAAGCAGAAGACCCAGGTGAACTCTGGGAATTTAAGAACATAAAAAAAATTGGGAATTTTCAGGGTGGAAACACATCCAACTGTTTTCCCTTGTGCAGATGTCATCTCATGTATTTTGAGGAACGCATATGTAGATAGTAGGTATATATTTAATGCAAGGAAGGGATCGATAGCTTCATTCAGGCCTAATGATTTGACCAAGTGTTATCACCTTGAGGCCGAAAAAAAAAAGTTAGATGGTCATCTCCTTAGCGATATGGAACTCACAGCAAAATATTTGTTCCCCACCTGGTATAAAGAAGATAAGTAGTTCAAATATCAGCTCAAGATTTGATATCCCACAACTAATCGAAGAAGACCCTACCACTATATAGTAGCTATGTTGTGCAGGTTGTATGGGGAACCAGATGCAACATACTTTCCTTCGTCATATATTCCATTAATTTATTTATGTGCAGATGTAGGCACCTCATTCAACTGGGAAGACATATTGTCTGAGAATCTTAAAAATTTGATTTCAGATGTTACACAAGCACAATCGGGTAGCTTCCCTAGCTTCCATATGGCTTCATATCTTTTATACATAATGTGCATAGCTCACAAATACCCAAACATGGGATGGAGTTGGTTACCAGTTGATGTCTCTATCCATATTTACGGCAAAGTAATTTGGGAGCACAAATACTGAGTAGATTATCAAAGGATCTATGAACACTTTCTTGCCCTACTGTATGAGTTCATTTTTTGCACCTCCCTACCCTATATGACCGACAAGGCCATAGAAGTTATAAGGAGGATTGGGGATTGGTATCTAATGGAGCATGGTACATATATTAGGATATATGGTGCAATGAAACCACCTCACCTACTTCCTAGGTTCATCCCAGACAAAATGGTGCTCTAGGAAGTAGCTTATCAAACAATCATACATGGAATCGGAGGAATGTTATGTATATCAAAGAAATCCATATGGACTCCATTACCTCTTTACATTGGGAACTACTTCTTTGAAAACACCAAACAAGCCCAGACATAAGTAGATATATTTCTCTCCTACCATTTTGGAGAGGGAAGATTTAGGAGACACAAACCCAAGAACATCATCAAAGAGAATATTCATAGCATGAGACTCCTTTACGAATACACCACCGAGTTATGGGAAGAATAAGGAGTACATCAAAATTCCAGAACCTATGCTGAGGTTATTTTCAATAGGCGAGGTCAACCAAGAGGCAGGATCGTGAACAAAGAAGTTGCAAGAGAGGTGGTTAGAAAAGATGCATAAATAGATGAAGATGAGATGTATTCCCCCATCTCCCTCTCGACTCATTCAAGTTCTACATAATAAGATACAGAAGCACCAACCAAAAAAAAGAGGAGGGACAAAGAGAAAGTGTTGAAGAATATAAATGATGCTAAAAGAAGAAAATGCTAGAAGTTGTAAAAGCAAAGGACAAAGAAGAAAATGAAGCAAGAGAAAAAGTGGATGCCGAAGCTAAAGTTGCTTTCGAAAAAAGAAAAAGAGTTAGCTGAAGCAACAAGGGTAGCAGAAAATGAATAGAAAAGGAAGCAACAGACAAAGTTGTTGAAGAAGAAAAGAGGAAGAAAGATGCATATGATAGAGAGGATTACGTGCACCCAATGGACATGGATGTCCCTGGAACATCCACCGCAGGTGCAGGAATAGAAACAAGAAGTAACAATTTGGTTCTTGTGCCTTGGGAACCTTTTTGATCATATGAAATATTGGACATCTGAATTTTCATGTACGATAGAAAATTGGTCGGATCGTACAAGAAAGGGTTAAAAAAGTTTCAGTGGCAGAGGGAGCTCCTTTATCAGTAGTAACCCAGGTTCTTGTCATAGGAGATGTCAGGGAAGACCTTGTGGCAACAACTAAGGCATGATTTTCATCCATGTATGCAACTGTAGATAATATACAAAGTTTGTGCCAACAAAACGATGAAAAGGAAATAAAGATCAAAGAGATAGAAGAGAAGCTCCAACAAGTAAGGATAGATGAAAGAAGTCTTCTTAATTTTAAAGAAAACATGGGAAAATTGAGAAATGATCTAGAAGGTGCCATCATTGATATGTATTCCAACCTGCATTTCTTCCAAAACATGGTTGCAACAATTATTGAACAAAACAATCGGATACAGATGCAGCTAACACAATACAACACAATCTGGGAAGGTATAGTAGACATTGATACTTGCATAGCAGAAAATCTTGATGCACCTCCAGAGTTATACAAACCCTCGAAATCAACAAGGAAGACAGATATGTATGCTCTAGACCATTGCCAACAGATAGGGAAACGAGAAGACAAAGAAGTGACCAAAGCAATGGGGATCTGCTCAAGAATTCACAAAGTTTCTCAATAGTTGATAAGGCATGGTCGGCTCCCAAGGTTAGAAGAACTTGGGAATAATTTAGTCATGGAAGAATTAGTGAATGTAGTTCAGGAAAGTACAAATAGAAGGAGACAAATATTTGAAACATCAAATTTTGTCTCAACCAATCTTATTGATCATCATTTACTATAGCCAATGAATCTCCATACTATGGTACAAGCTTACATGACAAGATTGAAGAAATATATGAGTGCATTGGATGACACCATTGCCATGGTCGAAGCGATGCTATACCAGCTATCTCACAGGAGGATTGATTCATTGTATAACCAATTGGAATTTTGGACGACTTATATCCAAAGCAAAAGATCATAGGAAAAAGACAAACCATTGTTTTCCATTTCACCTTTTTACTAACTACCTCAAGTTTCGTCCTTTTGTGCCACTTGTCATGGGAGAAGTGAATGTGAATAGTTTTGTAACTACCTCTTCAATAAGAAGGAAAAAATACAAATAGGAGTTACTATTATTTATATAAAAGAGACTAGAGACTCTAGGAAGGACTTTTGACTTCTTGGATTTTCGAGAAATGTATAGACCCAATAACTATTTCAAGAACTTATACAGTGTTAATGAATATTGAGAATCCCTCAGGGCCATTATTTTATAGAAGAAATCATGTGTAGAAATTGATCGAAGCTTTGAACTACTTCAAGTGAAGATATATGTTGTTTCTATGGACTGTAAGAATGCTTTGTTTGTTGTAGACTAATTCTTATGCAATCTTAATAATTTTTGTATTTATTGGTATTTCTTGAATATTTCCATGCCTTCAGTTTCGTGATTTGTTACAGAATATGTCATTTTAATCTAGACTAATCTGATTATATACTTATATATGCTATTTCTTCCAATATTTCTCTTTTTTATACAACTAGTTGTATTAAAGTTGTTTTAAGATTTAGATCCATTATAACTCACTGGTTACTTTAGCTTTTCTCCTAGCTAGGATAGGTTAGCATATATTAGTTATCTTTACATACATGGTCTTCATCTACATCTCTACATTGCATCCATCCCCGCATCGGTACACAGAACCATAACCGGTAACAAAATCAAAGTTAGGAATAATGGAAGCCAGGTCAAACTATGGATGGGACTCCTAATCCAAACAGTGGGTAGTCTAATTGGGACTATATACTGGGGAGGACCCCTTGCTATTGTCGGGTGATTTTGGACCCCTCAACAAAATTGGCACTAGAAGGAGGGCCATATTTTATGGCTTATATACATGAATTAGAAAATAACCAAAATCAGTCTTCAATGAGTAATCCCAGCTCACAACCTACCTTATTTCCTCGAGTTGAATCTGAACAAGAAGTTATTTATGAAGACTCAAAGGCTAATTTCAGAAGTGCTTTTGGGAGTCTGGAAATATGTTATGAAACTTGGTTTCACATACCTCAAGAAGAACTTCATGAAACCCGTAGAATCACTCGTTCTTACGTGAAATTACTCGGAAAATTACCCACAACTTATGAACTTCCTAAGAGAAAAACTACCCATGTAGAACATCCTAACACAGATCCTAATTTTTACATCGAATCTATAGATGATCTTATTAAAACTTCTTTACATGAGGTCCCAATACCCTTAAGTAGAGCTGCACATTTCTTCACCGAACCTGATGTTATAACCCTAAATTGCACCACACATGCTTACATGGCATCATGCCATCTCATATCCCTTCTTTGCCAAACCACTGTTGAACAACTCTTTAAAAAACCTCTTTTATAAAGGCCCATGTGCCCTACTCCATTACTGCACACGTGTACACGCTAGCTGACCCAAAACAGCCCGCGTGGACCGAAAAAAGCACAAAAAAAGGAAAGTTGCCGACGGAACACAAAAGCTATGGGTGAGTTAACTAAAACTCCCCGCCATGCATGGTTGGGAGTTTCAGTTAACTCACCCATAGATTTTTTGTTCCATCGGCAACTTTCCTTTTTTCGTGCTTTTGTCGGTCCATGCGGGCTGTTTTGGGTCAGCCAGTGTGTACACGTGTGCAGTAATGGAGTAGGGCACGTGGGCCTTTATAAAACAGGTTTTTTAAAGAGTTGTTCAGCAGTGCTTTGGCAAAGAAGGGATATGAGATGGCTTGATGCCAGGTAAGCATGTGTGGTGCAATTTAGGGTTATAACACCTGAAGAAGAAGAATTTGAAGGTGAACAACCTGAAATAACCTTAGAACAAATAATGGGAGAAAATAGGATTCATAGAGACGTCATACCACAATGGATGGCTCAAGGAACTCTAAATCTAGCAGGAGAAGTTCATGAAATTCCAAGGAAATTTGATAGACTCTTACCAAAGTTCGATCCAAACAAACCTGGATCCCCAGAAGATCATATAAATAATTTACTTTTGGCCATTCATATTCTAGGAGTTCAACATGAAGACGTAGTATGTAGATTATTTCCTTATACCTTTTATGGGAAATCCTCTACTTGTTATTCCATCTTACCCAACAGATCAATTACATACTTCAATAGTTTTGAAAGGCTCTTTATGAGAAAGTTTGAATAAAGAAAAACAATTGTATCCCTACGTAAAGAGCTAGGATCCATCAAAATGTACAAATGGGAAAGGGTAAAATATTTTAACCAAAGATTTATAAATGTCTTGATTAAGTTTCCCCACGAGGTAGCTCCCGCTCAATCCTTAGCCATTGAATATTATACAGCTCCCTTAACCCCATCCATGGAGATATTTTAAAATGATCTAATAGAAACACATTGGCGCTAAACTTTGATGAAGTTGAAACTATGGAAAGATAATTGTCAGCATATGAGCAACATCCTCGTTATGAGGAAAACAAGTCGACTAGGAAGAATCCATTGTTATTAACTAAACCACCTGACAAGGAATCCAAGGATATTCATAATGTGGTTAAAATGATTAAGAAATTATCAAATGAGGTGGTGGACTTAACAAAGAATGTTGGTGAAGGATCATCTAAGCCCTGAACTTTCCACCCATTTTTCAAAAAACCAGACAACCCGCCACAACCACCAAAACCCCCACACATGGATTTCAATCTAGATAGTTTCAGTAACGATAGTTTTTTCTCTTATCATCAACAAAATCATCCTGAACGCACATGTCCTCAATGGATCAACTCTATGAGATTGGTAATAAATCAGTTACTAGATCAATAGAGTCTAGATGATGAAATTCATACAAAAGCTCCTTCTGATACTACTAACAATATACCCCCTAAATCAACTATTCCTTTATGGTACTGATGTGTAGATTTTTATGATGAACAAATTGAAGAAATCCTTGTTGGAGATACCCAAGTGATAAAAGTGTTATCAGTGAAAGGATATAATTTGTGCAGCAAAGGTCCACTATTTGATACTTTGTCCCCCAAAGAAGAAAACATTCCCCTTAGAAAAATAACTCCTCCCCCTGTTCTCCCAAAACAAAACAACGCATTTCTATAAAAAACTAATATTAAAACTGGCAAGACAACTTTAGTAAATAAGGATAAACCAAGCACTTCTAGCATTGCTGAAAACAATCAAAAGGTGATTCAAGCAAAATCTGGGCAAGATAAGAATGATTCGAATTCACATTCCCTAGATTATAATGTAATCTAAGACATGAATAAAATTAAAGCTAATATTTCCATGTTTGATATTTTCTCTCTTCCACAACAATAGGAAATTATGCACGATGTTTTCAAACCCCAGGAGACTCAAACAAAAACTATTGCAGCTGCAGAAAGATTATCCTATCAAAATGATACACCAGAAATCCAAAAGGTATAAATAGCACCAGCTATAAATGCAACAAGCAGAGGCGCGTTTTCAAAATTGTGAATACCACCTTTTCTTCTTATTTACGAAATTTTTAATTTCAAAGTACACAATTGTTTAGAAGATTATGGTGCCTCTTCCAACATCATGCCTTTTTCTTTTTTCCAAAAAATAAATGTTATCCCACAAGCAACAAAAACCAGGATTATCCAGTTAGATAGGATAGATGTTAAAGTAAAAGGAGAACTCAGGGATGTGTTAATCAGACTATCATCTAATCCAAGGGTTCATCAAACTATAGATATAGTTGTAGTAGATATTCCAGAAAGTTATGGGTTTCTCTTGAGAAGATATTGGTCAGCTAAAATTCAAGGCTATTTCACTTCTGATTGGTTTCATCTTTGGATTCCCTATAAAGTTAAGAAAATCAAATATGGGTTAACAATGAAGCACACAGTGACGAAATTGGAACGTAAAAACGATCCCATTATATTTTCTCATTACATCTTGGGAAATTATTTTTTTGAGACTGATTATGGTTGTTACAAAGCTCAGACTTCTGAAATTCCACCTGAACTACAATCAGGCCTTCTCCCATGAGCACATAATGGTGCATGTCCTGTACTTACTAACTTAGGATTTATTTTGACTAACAAAACTAACATCCCAGATATGTGGACCATGTTCTTTGACGGTTCTAAAACAGAGGATGGAGTTGGCATAGGATGTGTACTGATCGACCCTAGTCAAGGAAAAATATCCATATCATATCGATTAGAGTTTGAATGCACCAACAACACTGTTTAATATGAAGCCTTAGTGCAAGGTCTCAAGAAGGCCATTGGCATCGAGGTAAAACATCTGAAAGTGTTTGTTGACTCATAGATCATTGTTCGATGGGTAAGAAATAATATTCATTTCCTATCTCTGCATCTGAAATCTTATCAGCAAGAGGTACAGAATCTACTTTATTCATTTGATTCATTTAATATTAATTCTATACCCCATGATCAAAATGTAGATGATGATATTTTTGCCAATGCAACATCTAGGTTTATGCCTCCTGACGATGGTTTTTCGATTGAACTAAAGTTTAGGCCATATTTACCTGACAACGTCATGAATTGGAGAGTATTCAACTATTATTCTCAAATTTTCAACGTCCTTACTAGTTCGGACATGTTCCAAGACTCAGTAATCGATGATGAAATTCATCAACAAGATTTGCAAGCTTATCGAGAAGGAACTAATAAGGTCAAGACAATTTTTGTTCCAAAGAATGTTTTGACTCTTGAAAATTTATTTGATTTACAGTATAAGTTCAGGAGGCCATCTAATACAAATACCAACAGCGCCATGATGATGCATTTCTTGGTCAATTTTGGAACATCTGAACAACCTAAGTATGTCAACCTAGGAATATGTTGTTCAGATTCAGAAAAAAGTACGTTCACAGAATTGTTCAAGAAGTATCGATGTGTTTTTTCCGGGAAATATGACGACTTGAAAACTTATGATACACGAATAATACAACATGTGATTCCCATCAAATAAGGGATCAAGTCGTTTCAGCAAAAGCTCAGAAAGATTCATCCTACTCTCGAACCTATTATACAAAAGGAATTCAAGAAGTTGTTAAATGACTGAATCATTTTTAAAGTGAGACATTTGACTTGGGTATCTAATATGGTGCTTGTAAGGAAAAAGTTGGGAGAAATAAGAATATGTATAGATTTCATAAATCTAAATCGTACTTACGACAAAGATAACTACCCAGTTCCCCCAATGGAACAAATCCTGCAACTCGTCTCTAGATCTCAATTATTCTACTTACTAGATGGATTTTTGGGATACAACCAAGTTCTTGTGGGAGAACCAGACCAATTAAAGACCACTTTTCGAACTAAATGGGGAACTTGTTCTTAGAGAAGAATTCTTTTTAGTCTTATGAACACAAGAGCTACCTTTCAAAGAGAAATGGGCATTTCTTTCAAAATATTGATCAGTCAAAGTGTGGTGGTTTACCTTGATGATGTTACAGTTTATTCAAAAAAAATATAAGACCACCCAAAACATCTCAAGCAGATTTTTGAGCATTGTAGAAAATACGGAATTTCACTTAACCCCAAGAAAACTGTATTTGTTGTTTCAAAAGTATTTTACTGGGATATGTTGTTTCAAAAGGAATTTTACTGGGATACGTTGTATAGACCCAATAACTATTTAAAGAACTTATATAGTGCTAATGAATATTGAGAATCCCTCAGGGCCAATATTTTATAGAAGAAATCATGTGTAGAAACTGATCAAAGCTTTGAACTACTTCAAGTGAAGATATATGTTGTTTATATGGACTGTAAGAATGCTTTGTTTGTTGTAGACTAATTCTTATGCAATCTTAATCATTTTTGCAGTTATTGGTATTTCTTTGAATATTTCCATGCCTTGAGTTTCGTGATTTGTTACATTATATGTCATTTTAATCTAGACTAATCTGATTATATACTTATATATGCTATTGCTTCCAATCTTTCTCTTTTTTATACAACTAACTATATTAAAGTTGTTTTAAGTTTTGGTTTCATTATAACTCACTGTTTACTTTAGCTTTGCTCCTAGCTAGGATCAGTTATCATATATTAGTTGTCTTTACATGCATGGTATTCATCTACATCTCTACATTGCATCCATCCCCACATCGGTACACAGGACTGTAACCGGTAAAAAAATCAAAGTTAGGAATAATGGTAGCCAGGTCAAATTTTGGATGGGACTCCTAATCCAAACGATGTGTAGTCTAATTGGGACTATATAGTGGGGAGTACCCCTTGCTATTGTCGGGTGATTTTGGACCCCTCAAAAGAATTCGCACTAGAAGGAGGGCCATATTTTATGGCTTACATACATTAATTAGAAAATAACCAAAATCAGTCTTCAACGAGTAATCCCAGCTCACAACCTACTTTATTTCCTTGAGTTGAATCTGAACAAGAAGTTATTTATGAAGACTCAAAGGATAATTTTAGAAGTGCTTTTGAGAGTCTGGAAATACGTTCTGAAACCTGGTTTCACATACCTCGAGAAGAACTTCATGAAACCCATAGAATCACTCGTGCTTACGTGAAATTACTCGAAAAATTACCCACATATTCTGAACATCCTAGGAGAAAAATTACCCATGTAGAACGTCCTAAGACAGATCCTAATTGTTACATCGAATCTATAAACAATCTTATTGAAACGTCTTTACACGAGGTCCCAGTACCCTAAAGTAGAGCTACACATTTCTTCATCGAACCTGAAGAAGAAGAATTTGAAGGTGAACAACCTGAAATAACGTTAGAACAAATAATGCGAGAAAATAGGATTCATAGAGACGTCATACAACAATGGATGGCTCAAGGAGCTCTATATCTGGCTAGAGAAGTTCATGAAATTGCAAGGAAAATTGATAGACTCTTACCAAAGTTCGATCCAGACAAACCAGGATCCCCGGAAGATCATATAAATAATTTATTTTTGGCCATTCATATTCTAGGAGTTCAACATGACGACGTAGTATGTAGGTTATTTCCTTATACCTTTTCTGGGAAATCCTCTACTTGTTATTCGAGCTTACCCACCATATCAATTACATACTTCGATAGTTTCGAAAGGCTCTTTATGAGAAAGTTTGAAGCAAGAAAAACAATTGTATCCCTACATAAAGAGATAATATCCATCAAAATGGACAAAAGGGAAAGGGTAAAATATTTTAACCAAAGATTTCTAAATGTCTTGATTAAGTTTCCCCACAAGGTAGCTCCCACTATATCCTTAGCCATTGAATATTATACAGCTCCATTAACCCCATCCATCGAGATATTTTAAAATGATCTAATAGAAACACATTGGCACTAAACTTTGATGAAGTTGAAATTGTGGAAAGATAATTGGCATCATATGACCAACATCCCCATTATGAGGAAAATAAGTCGGCTAGGAAGAATCCATTGTTATTAACTAAACCACCTGACAAGGAATTCAAGGATATTGATAATGTGGTTAAAATGATTAAGAAATTATTGAATGAAGTGGTGGACTTAAAAACGAATGTTGGTGAAGGATCATCTAAACCCTGAACTTTTCGTCCATTTTTCAAAAAACCAGACAACCCACCACAACCACCAAAACCCCCACACATGGATTTCAATCTAGATAGTTTCAGTAACGATAGTTTTTGCTCTTATCATCAACAAAATAATCATGAACAAATGTGTCCTCAGTGGATCAACTCTATGAGATTGGTAATAAATTAGTTACTAGATCAACAAAGTCTAGATGATGAAATTCATACACAAGCTCCTTCTGATACTACTAACAATGTACCCCCGTAATCAACTATGTCTTTATGCAACTGTTGTGTAGAATATGATGATGAACAAATTGAAGAAATCCTTGTTGGAGATACCCAAGTCATAAAATTTGTATCCCTGAAAGGATATAATTTGTGCAGCAAAGGTCCACTATCTGATACTTCGTCCCCCAAAGAAGAAAACATTCCCCTTAGAAAAATAACTCCTCCCCTTGTTCTCCCAAAACAAAACA
>SNQJ01S0010707.1:42304-59203 GCA_010110895.2 Picea sitchensis | reverse complement strand
AGATACCCAAGTCATAAAATTTGTATCCCTGAAAGGATATAATTTGTGCAGCAAAGGTCCACTATCTGATACTTCGTCCCCCAAAGAAGAAAACATTCCCCTTAGAAAAATAACTCCTCCCCTTGTTCTCCCAAAACAAAACAACGCATTTCTAGAAAAAACTAATATTAAAACTGGCAAGACTACTTTAGTAAATAAGGATAAACCAAGCACTTCTAGCATTGTTGAAAACAATGAAAAGGTGACTCAAGGGAAATCTGGGCAAGATAAGAATGATTTGAATTCAAATTCCCTAGATTATAATGTAATCTAAGACATGAATAGAATTAAAGCTAATATTTCCATGTTTGATATTTTTTCTCTTCCACAACAACGTGAAATTCTACACGATGCTTTCAAACCCCAGGAGACTCAAACAAAAACTATTGCAGTTGTTGAAATATTATCCTATGGAAACAATACACCAGAAATCCAAAAGGTATAAATAGCACCAGCTATAAACGCAACAAGCATAGGCGTTTTTTCAAAATCGCGAGTACCACCTTTTCTTCTTACTTACGAAATTTTTAATTTCAAAGTACACAATTGTTTAGAATATTATGGTGCCTCTTCCAACATCATGCCTTTTTCTTTTTTCCAAAAAATAAATGTTATCCCACAAAAAAAAAAAACCAGGATTATCCAGTTAGATAGGACAGATGTTAAAGTAAAAGGAGAACTCAGGGATGTGTTAATCAGACTGTCATCAGATCCAAGGGTTCATCAAACTATAGATATAGTTGTAGTAGACATTCCAGAAAGTTATGGGTTTCTCTTGAGTAGATATTGGTCAGCTAAACTTCAAGGTTATTTCGCTTCTAATTGGTTTCATCTTTGGATTCCCTATAAAGGTAAGAAAATCAAATCTGGGTTAACAATGAAGCACACAGTGACGGAATTGGAAGGTAAAAACGATCCCATTATCTTTGCTCATTACATCTTGGGAAATTATTTTTTTGAGACTGGTTATGGTTGTTACAAAGCTTGGACTTCTGAAATGACATATGAACTACAATCAGGCCTCCTCCCATGAGCACATAATGGTGCATGTCCCGTATTTACTAACTTAGGATTTATTTTGACTAACAAAACTAACATCCTGGATATGTGGACCATGTTCTTTAACGGTTCTAAAACAGAGGATGGAGTTTCCATAGGATGTGTATTGATCGACCCTAGTCAAGGAAAAATTATCATATCATATCGATTAGAGTTTCAATGCACCAACAACACTGTTGAATATGGAGCCTTAGTGCAAGGTCTCAAGAATGCCATTGACATCGAGGTAAAACATCTGAAAGTGTTTGTTGACTCATATATCATTGTTCAATGGGTAAGAAATACTATTCATTTCCTTTCTCTGCATCTGGAATATTATCAGCAAGAGGTATGGAATTTACTTTATTCATTTGATTCATTTAACATTAATTCTATACCCCATGATCAAAATGTAGACGATGATATTTTTGCCAATGCAGCATCTAGGTTTATGCCTCCTGACGATGGTTTTTCGATTGAACTAATGTTTAGGCCATATTTACCTGACAACATCACGAATTGGAGAGTATTCGACTATGATTCTCAAATTTTCAACGTCCTTACTAGTTCAGACATGTTCCAAGACTCAGTAATCGATGATGAAATTCATCAACAAGAGTTGCAAGCTTATCGAGAAGGTACTAATAAGGTCAAGACAATTTTTGTTCCAAAGAATGTTTTGACTCTTGAAAAGTTATTTGATTTACAATCTAAGTTTAGGAGGCCATCTAATCCAAATACCAACAGCTCCATGATGATGCATTTCTTGGTCAATTTTGGAACATCTGAATAGCCTAAGTATGTCAACCTGGGAACATGTTGTTCAGATTCAGAAAAAAATACGTTCATAGAATTGTTCAAGAAGTATCGATATGTTTTTTCCTGGAAATATGACAACTTGAAAACTTATGATACATGAATAATACAACATGTGATTCCCATCAAATAAGGGATCAATTCGTTTCAGCAAAAGCTCAAAAAGATTCATCCTACTCTCGAACCTATTATACAAAAGGAATTCAAGAAGTTGTAGATGACTGAATCATTTTTAAAGTGAGACATTTGACTTGGGTATCTAATATGGTGCCTGTAAGGAAAAAGTCGGCAGAAATAAGAATCTGTATAGATTTCATAAATCTAAATCGCACTTACGACAAACATAACTACCCAGTTCCCCCAATGGAACAAATCCTGCAACTCGTCTCTAGATCTCAACTATTCACCTTACTAGATGGATTTTTGGGATACAACCAGGTTCTTAAGGGAGAACCAGACTGATTAAAGACCACGTTTTGAACTAAATGGGGAACTTGTGCTTAGAGAAGAATTCCTTTTGGTCTTATGAACACAAGAGATACCTTTCAAAGAGAAATGAACATTTCTTTCAAAATATTAATCGATCAAAGTGTGGTGGTTTACCTTGATGATGTTACAGTTTATTCAAAAAAAAAGATAAGACCACCCAAAACATCTCAAGCAGATTTTCGTGCGTTGTAGAAAATACGGAATTTCACTTAACCCCAAGAAAATTTTATTTGTTGTTTCAAAAGGAATTTTACTGGGATACGTTGTTTCAAAAGAAGGAATTCTGGTGGACCCAGAGAGAACCAAAGACATTTTACAAATTGCTCTACCACACAGCAAGAGGTCCATGCAATCATTTTTCAGAAAAATCAATTTCGTCAAAAGATTCATTCCAGACTTTGTTGAAATTGTAAAACCTTTACAAAATATTATTAAAAAGGATGTGAAATTCAAATGGATGCCTCTAGAAAAGGAATCATTTGAAAATATTAAAATCTCTATAGCCAATATGCCATCTCGTTGGAGTCCTGGTTTTTCAAAATGTTTCCTGCTATATACATTTCCATCTGAGCATTCACTAGCAACAGTACTCACGCAAAAGGATGAACAAGGAGACAAATGTTTTGTTGCTTTTATGAGCACTAGGTTACAAGGTGTTGAACTCAATTATCCTTCGGTGGAAAAGCAAGTGTTTTTCGTCGATAAATAAATCAAGCAATTCAGACCATATATCCTAAAAAATCGCACTAAATTCATCGTCACACACCCTTAAGTGAGATCCATGTTTGTTCAAAAGGAATTGGGTGAAAGACAAGGAAATTGGATGATGACTCTACAAGAGTATGACCTCGAATTTAAACCAGCCAACATTGTGAAGGATCAAGGATTGTGTAAATTAGTGACACAAGGAGATAATGTTGAAGAACAAGAAGAGGATGGTTGGCAAGATGAACAGATAATGTATACTCAACAAGTTCCATATGTACCAGCCATTTAAGGATCATGTTACAATGATCTTAAGTATTATTTACACCATGGCACCACTCCAGAACATATCAATGCTAAGAAAAAAAGATCTTTGCAGCTGAAATATTTACAGTATTAATTATTACATGGCATCTTGTTCAGAAAGAATTACGGCGGAGTGTTACTCAGATGTCTTGAAAAACAAGAAGTTGATAAGGTTCTAAGAGATATGCACGATGGACAAGTTGGTGGCCATTTCTTAGGATACACAACAACTCACAAGGTGATAAGAGTGGGATATTACTTGCCCACCCTCTTCAAGGATGCTCACACATACTCGAGAAGCTGTGAAGCATGTCAAAATGCAACAGGGAGAGAAAGAAATTCCTCTTTCCTCTCCATCCTATAGCAGTGGAAGAACCCTTCAAGTAGTGGGGCCTAGATATTATTGGTGAGATAAATCCTCATTCTTCCAAACAACAAAGGTATATTATAACCACAACAGATTATTTCACACATTGGATTGAATCAATTCCTTTAGTCAAAGTGAATGAAGAGGTAGTGATAAATTTCCCTGAGTAGCACATTATCCCAAGGTTTGGTATTCCTTACTCTTTAATATTTGATAATGATTCTTATTTTTTGTCTATGAAATTATTTGAGTATGCATTACAAACAGGGATTATTTTAAAGTATTCAGATAACTATTACCCCCAAGGAATTGGCTTGGCGGAATCCACAAATAAAAACATCATATGTATCTTAAAGAGAATCATGGTTGATCACTGGAGAAATTAGCATAATGCATTACATAATTCTCCCTGGGATGATCATCTCACTCCCAAATATTCCATCAGAATATCACCTTATTTTCTTGTGTATGATGGAAAAGAAGTTGTATTACCGTCAAACATTTATCTACCTTCTCTCCAACTTACACAAAATTTCTAAGGCAAAGAATGCCCAGTCATCCAAAGTCATATAAATACATTGTTGATCCTTGAAGAAATACGTGACAAGACTAAAACCAAGTTTGAAGCTCACTAGAAAACAGTAAAATGTTGGTTTCATAAAAAAATATTGCGTAAGAAAGAATTTCAAATTGGGGATCTAGTCCTAAAATGGGATAAGCCACATGAAGATAAAGGGAAACATTCAAAATTTCAACTTCTTTGGCTTGGTCCCTACCTTATCAAAGAAAATATTGACCAAGGCACTTTTCGATTACAAAACCTTACGAGAGAAATCGAATCTCTCCTTGTAAATGGCCAATTCCTAAAACATTATATCAGTTATCCCTTGAGGCTACTGGTCACTTGTACATAAATAAAATATGTTTCTAGTTTTTCCTTTTGATTTTGTTTCCTTAATTATTTTGATTTTTCTTGATCTATTTGATTATTGGTTTTACCTTGTTCTTCTTGTTGGATTCCCTTGTGATTTTGGAGTTCTCTCAACTTGAAGCAAGTCACATTCTTAAACATAGCACATTCGGTGCAAAATTCCGAAACATGTATGTAATAGGATGTCCATTCTACTCCTCTCCCCAGACATGTGAAACCTTTGCGCACTATAACAAGTTAAGGTCTAGTAGAGGAACATAGCTTGTCAATAAAAAGAGACACTGGGAAAACATAGAGCCAAGAGACTACATTAAAAATAGATCTCTATGTTACAAGAGCTAAACGAAATGGCTTAGATGAGATGTTTGTAGTAAGATAGGAATCACAACTCAGGAAGTTTTCTCATCTATAATAAAGTTAGCAGATCTCATCATCATCACAAGTGTCATCCCTAGTGCCTTTAAAGATTAACTTGACTCCCCCCATCCACCTATATCTCTAAATAAAAGAGAAAAAAATATTATAAAAGGTAAAGTCTTGGGGAAAGGATTTCCAAATCACATGGGGCATGCAAGTATCTATGTCGGGGCTATGGACACTCAATGGCAGTGGAGCAAGGCTTGTAACACCGGGGTGACTCCATCGAGGCTATGGACACTCATTGGAAGTGGAGAAACACCAAATAAATTCATCACACTTGTATTCTCAACATTATTGATGTTTCGTTTCTACTTTACTGCCTACATCTTCCCTTCATCCATTCACTATAAAGTCTAATATAAGTTTGAAAGAAATTTGTTAAACTTTTAAAAAGTCTCAACACTCTTTGAATCACCTTGATATTTTCAATATGAAAGTCATGGGACCTATTTTTATTCCTTATGATTTTGTGTGATGGAGTTTCTTTCCTAATAAAATTATGAATGGATGTCATTTTGTAGAGATCCAAGGTGTTTCCCAATGTGTCGCCATTTGTTGTGACTAGTACTACAACCACTCTATTTTACCTTCTATTTGGATAATTCCCTAAAATGGAGCCTCCTTATTTTTGAATCCTAAAGAAAAATCTTATAAGCCCCTTTGTTCAATCAAAATATTCTCCTGGTAACTCGTGATTCACTTGAAAAAATGAGAAATTATTCAAAGTTGAAGTTTTAAGAAATTTTCGGCAAAGTTAATTTTAACTCCTATGATACTCTCGGAGGAGATCCCTTCAACTCTTTTGATCTTCTTAGAGGAGTTCCCTTCAACTCATCTGAGTGTCTCAAATGATTTCCCTTCAACTCTTCTGAGCTACTCGGAGGATTTCCCTTCAACTCTTCCGAGCTACTCGGAGGATTTCCCTTCAACTCTTCTGAGATGCTCGTAGGAGTTCCCTTCAACTCTTTTGAGTTGCTCGAATGAGTTTCTTTCAAATATTCCAAGATACTCAGAGGAGTTTCCTTCAAATCCTCTGAACAGTTCAATAAATTTAGTTTTATCTCCTCCTATCATTTCGGCAAAGGTGTCATAAAAGTCTCCGAGCAAGTTTGGAGAAGTTGTTTTAAGAGCTTCTAAGTTGCTCGAAGGAGTTGTTAAGAAATCCTCTGAGAAAACCTGCCGCATTTAATGCTACTTATAAACCTATGGGATTTATAAATAAAAATGGGCTTATGCTATTATCGCTAGAAACTGCAGAGCAAGAGAGCTGGGATAAACATTGTTTGAGCATTTTTCTCATTCTATTTCTTTACACGTTGCCACAATAAACCGGTAAGTCTGTTCTTCCTCTCTTTCCTTTGTTCAAAATATAGGGTTAAGATATGTGTTTACCACTTATTTCCCTTACGTTCCTTCATACCTAGAATGTTTCTCTTTTCCTCTCGGATTTCTTCACTTTGTTGCTTCACCTATTCCAGACCATGTGCCCTTGTCCACAAACCTGACCCGGTCATGGCCAAACATTGAACAAGTAAATGTCAAAGACATTTGAATCTTCCCCAAACCCTTACATCAAATTTAATCATTTCCAAATCCCCTCCTCTTCATTTTTAGGGCATAGAGTCTTGACCCGATTAAAACCCTAAGCACCTATCATGTTCCTCTAATCCAATTGATGCGTCCCTCACCATGCTTCGTGTTGGCAAAACTAAATGCACAAATTTTTTTTAGTAACTCTTTGAGCATATCGAAGAAGTTACTATTAACTTCTCCAATATGCTCAGGAAAGTTATTATTAACTCCTTTGATCTTCTCGATGGATTTACTAGTAACTCCTCCCAGCAGATTGGAGGAGTTCTTTGTGAAACATCTGAAAACCCGAAAACTAGATGAGACTCTTCTAAGTGTTGCTCTGAGGAGTTAATATTAACTCCTCCAAACTACTCATAGGATTTACTATTAACTCCTCCAAACTGATCAGAGGAGTCACGATTAACTCCTCCAAAATCCTCGAAGAAGTTACTCTTTTTCCCTTCAATTTGCATTTAAAATTGTTCGGTTTCATCAGGTTAATACTCAAGTCTTGCACACTCATAGTCTAAGTACGAAATTTAATGTTATTTGATGTATATGAGGAACAACGTGTCTTGAATATTTTTTATTAATTCTTTATAAATAAATAAAATGATCCAAATTTATCATCTATCCATATTTAGACATATCAACACAAAAGAAAGCAGCAATGAAGCCAGCAGGAGTTGAACCATCTGGCATCTCTCAGCAGATAGCAGATGTGGAAATTTTTAGGAACATGTACGACAATACATCAAGAATTATGGACAAAGAAGGAGAGACTTTGAAATTGGGGGAAGTCTATTACATTTTCAAGAAATCAAACTTTTCTACAGAAGCATAAGACCCGGGTGAACTCTGGGCATTTAAGAACATCAAAAAATCGGGAATTTTCAGGGTGGAGGCACATCCAACGGTTTTCCCTTATGCAGATGTTATCTCATGGATTTTGAAGAATGGAGACGTATATAGCAGGTATATATTTAATGCAATGAAGGAGTCGATAACTTCATTTAGGCCTGATGATTTATCCAAGTGTTATCACCTTGAGGCCGAAAACAAAAAGTTAGATGGTCAGCTCCTTAGCGAGTTGGAACTCACACCAAAATATTTGTTCCCCACCTAATATAAAGTAGATAAGCAGTTCAAATATTAGCTCAAGAGTCGATATCCCATAACTAATCTAAGAATACCCTACCAGTATATGGTAGCCATGTTGTGCAAGTCGTATGGGGAACCAGATGCAATATACTTTCCTTTGTCATATATGCCATTAATTTATTTATGTGCATACGTAGGTGCCTCATTCAATTGTGCAGAAATATTGTCTAAAAATCCTAAAAATGTGATTTCAGTTGTTACACAAGCACAACCAGGTAGCTTCCCCAGCTTCCATATGGCTTCATATATTTTATACATAATGTGCATAGCTCACAAATACCCAAACATGGGATGGATTTGGTTACCCGTTGATGTCTCTATCCATATTTATTGCAAAGTGATTTGGGAGCACAAATACTGAGCATATTATCAAAGGATATGTGAACACTTTCTTGCCCAACTGCATGAGTTCATTTTTTGCACCTCCCCACCCTATATGACCAACAAGGCCATAGCATTTATAAGGAGTATTGGGGATTGGTATCTAATGGAGCATGGTACATATATCAGGTTATATGGTGCAATGAAACCACCTCACCTACTTCCTAGGTTTGTCCCAGACAAGTTGGTGCTCCAGGAAGTAGCTTATCAAATAATCATACATGGGGTTGGAGGAATGTTATATAGATCAAAGAAATTCATTTGGCCTCCATTGCCTCTTTACATTGGGAATTACTTCTTTTAAAAACCAAACAAGCCTAGACATAAATATACATATTTCTCTCCTACCATTTTGAAGAGGAAAGATTAAGGAGACAGGACCCCAAGAACATCATCAAAGAGAATCTTCATAGCATGAGACTCCCTTATGAATACTCCACCGAGTTCTGGGAAGAATAAGTAGTACATCAAAATTCCAGAACCTATGATGAGGCTATTTTCAATAGGCGGGGTCAACCAAGAGGCAGGATCGCGGACGAAGAAGTTGCAAGAGAGGCGACTAGAAAAGATGCAAAAAGAGATGAAGTTGAGAGATCTTCCCCCATATCCCTCTCAACTCATTCTGGTTCTATAGAAGAATATACAAAAGCACCAATCAAAAAAAAGAGGAGGAACAAAGAGAAAGTGTTGAAGAAGAGAAATGATGCTAAAAAGAAGAAAAATATAGAAGTTGACAAAGGAAAGGCCAAGGCAAAAAATGAAGCAAAAGAAAAAGTGGATGGTGAAGCTAAATTTGTTTCCGAAAAATAAAAAGAATTAGTTGAAGAAACAAGAGTAGTGGAAAAATTAGCAGAAAAGGAAGCAACAAATAAAGTTGTTGAAGAAGAAAAGCAGAAGAAAGATGCAGATGATAGAGAGCATGATGTGCGCACAATGGACTCGGATTTCCATGGAACATCCACTACAGACGTGGGAACAAAAAAAAAGTAGTGGTTTGGTTCTCGGGCCTTGGGAACCTTTTCGATCATATGAAATATTGGACATCCACAATTTCACATACAATAGAAAAACTAGACGGATCATACAAGAAAGGGTTAAAAAAGTTCCAACAACAGAGGAAGCTCCTTTATCAGTAGTAACCCGTGTTCTCGTCATAGGATATGTCAGGGAAGACCCTGTGGCAACAACTAAGGCATGATTTTCATTCATGGATGCAACTGTAGATAATATACAAAGGTTGTTCCAACAGAACGAGGAAAAGGAAATGAAGATCAAAGAGCTATAAGAGAAGCTCTAGAAAGTAAGGATAGATGAGAGAAGTCTTCTCAATTTTAAAGCCAACGTAGGAAAAGTGAGAAATGAGTTGGAAGGTGCCATCATCAATATGTATTCCAACCTGCATCTCTTCCAAAATGTGGCTGCAACATTTATTGAACAAAACAATTGGATACAGATGTAGTTGACACAATACAACACTATCTCGGAAGGTATAGTATACATTGATACTTGGATAGCAGAAAATCCTGATGCGCCTCTGGAGTTATACAGACACTTAAAATCAACAAGAAAGATAGATATGTATGCGCTAGACCATTTCCAAAATGTAGGGAAACGAGTAGACAAATAAGTGAACAAAGAAATGGGGATTTTCTCAAGAACTCACAAATTTTCTCAAGAGTTGATAAGGCATGGTGGGATCCCAAGATTAGACGGACTTGGGAAGAATTTAGTCATGGAAGAATTAGTCAATGCAGTTTAGAAAATTGCAGGTAGAAGGAGACAAATAGTTGAAACATCAACTTTTGTCTCAACTAATCTTATTGATCAACATTTACTACAGCCAACGAAGCTCCATACTATGGTACAGGCTTACATGACAAGAGTGGAGAAATATATGAGCTCCTTGGATGACAACATTGCCATGGTCGAAACAATTTTGGAGAAGCTATATTACAAGAGGATTGAGTCACTGTATAACCAGTTGGAAGTTTGGACAACTTATCTCCAGAGAAAAAGATCATAGGAAAAAGAAAAACCATTGTTTTCCCTTTCCTATTTTTCCTAACTACCTCAAGTTTTGTCCTTTTGTTCCACTTGTCATGGGAGAAGGTAATGTGAATAGTTTTGTAACTACCTCTTCAAGAAGAAGGAAAAAAGACAAATAGGAGTTACTATTATTTGTATAAAAGACACTAGAGACTTTAGGAAGAAGGACTTTTGACTTCTTGGCTTTTCGAGCATTGTATAGACCCAAGAACTATTTCAAGAAATTTTACAGTGTTAATGAATATTGAGAAGCCCTCACGACCAGTATTTTATAGAATAAATCATGTGTAGAAATTGATTGAATCTTGGAACTACTTCAAGTGAAGATATCTATTGTTTCTATGGACTGTAAGAATGCTTTGTTTGTTGTAGACTAATTCTTATGCAATCTTAATCATTTTGCAGTTATTGGTATTTATTTGAATATTTCCATGGATTGAGTTTCGAGAGTTGTTACAATATATTTCATTATAATCTGCACTAATCTGATTATATACTTATATATGTTATTGCTTCCAAGCTTTATCTTTTTTATACAACTAACTGTATTAAAGTTGTTTTAATTTTTGGTTGCATTATAAGTTACCGGTTACTTTAGCTTTGCTCCTAGATAGGATAGTTTAGCATAGATTAGTGATAGATTAGTTGTATTTACATACATGGTATTAATCTACATCACTGCAATGCATCCATCCCTGCATCGGTACACCAGACCGTAATCGGTAATAAAATCAAAGTTATCAATAATGGCAATCAGGCCAAATTCTGGATGGGACTCCTAATCCAAATGGTGTGTAGTCTAATTGGGACTATATACCGGGAAGGACCCCTTGTTGTTGTCGGGTGATTTTGGACCCCTCAACAAGGTCCAAAGCTGATTGTTATAACTTCATCATGTATATTCAAAGTGTCAGGTTGATTTCTAGGGTATGTTCCATGCATAACCTTTTCAATTTTCTTTTGAAAAACTGAGTTCTTGACCAATTCTACTAATGGCACAGGTATCTTGATTTTACCAAATTCAATCTCAATGTTAAAAGGTTGACCAAGATTCTCAATGTTAAAAGGTTGACCAAGATTCTCAATGTATCGATGATCATCTCCCCCCTTGACTTAGTCTTGGGTATCAACCTTCTATGCAATAATCACTCTCTCCTTTTCCTTATCCTTAGACCGATTTACTGGCAACTTTTTAGGTGGAATCTTATTATCATTTTTTCCACAATAGGTTTAGGTCTAAGGTCATATTTTTTGTATAACTCAGACTGTAAAGAATCTAAGAAAAATATATATTGTGAAAGTGATAATCTTCCATAATCTCCTCCTTTGTGCACATTATGAGGTTTAGCGTTTAAAGATATTTCATAATAATGTTGTGTAAGATGCATGGCTTCATGGATATCTTGAATAAAGTTCATTTCCTCTTGAAAATATGTGTACTCCTCACCTCCTAGATCCTCCACTACATTGTTTTCATTGTTATTTTTTACTGTAGGTCTAAGAGGTTTCTCTTCATTTCTCCTATCCCTTATAAACATGTGTGGGTTAAATGGTCTCCTGAACTTTTTAGGATTATGAGGTCCTTCTTCATTAGGATTTTTATTTGGATGGATTCCTTCTATTTCAAGCCTAGACAATTTATTTGACAAGTTCCTAATGAGTCTTGAAATATCGTCAAGCTTATCTTCTTGCAAATCTTTATTGGTACCTAAGGTACCAACTTCCTCCTTAAATTTCTTCTTGTCTTTATCAGTCTGATCTGTTTTCACTTTAATTTTTCTTGAAGTTGTCATGTTTCCCTCAATATCAATAGCATCATCTTGTTTTATTAAGAGGGTTGGAGAGTGTCTCTCTCTCAGCATTATGGAAAAATCAACCTCAAAATCTCCAACATATGTCATCTTTTCATTTGCTTGATATGGCTTGATGTCTACAAGAATATTTTTGTAGAGTTTATTGAATCTCTTATTAAATTATACTACAGATTCAGTAGATTTCTTCTTTAAAGATACAAATTCGGTTAGATAGTAAAGATGGTCTCTCTACTCTCCCCATTGTCTCTTGAAAGTAGTTTCAAGAACTTTCCAGGTATTGATAGAGGCATGCGGTGGTCCTCTAAGCCATTTTATGACATCTCCTTCAAGGGTTTGGACAAATAGTCTCATAAACACATCATCATGTTCTATAAATAAATTATCTGTGAAATCTTGGAAAGCAACAATGTGCTCTTCAACAATTATCTCCTTCTCCCCATAATATTTTGGAAGCAATTTAAGATCATTTTTTGGTGAGTCATGTGTATTTTGGGAAATATTTAAAGGGATATACCTAGATGCTGCCCATGGATTTACTGATAGTGGAGGTGGTGGTGGATTTGTGTTTCCTCCTACTCCTCCTATTATATACATTATATGCTTTAGAAGTAGGTTACTAGCTTCAGCAGATAGAGGAGGCATGGTATTTTTCAATAAAGACTTATACGAAGTACTGACTGAATGAGAAAAAACTAGAGGGGAATTCTAAAAATCGATTAAAGGCTGATTGGGAATTTGTACAGTAGAATGAGTTTCTGAAGGTGTATAAAATATCCTATCAGAAATTTCTATTCCATGACTGGTAGAAGGAAAAATCTCAAGATTAGGATTACCTATAATTAGGAGTCTTTCTTTGATATTTCTCAAGGCGAATAGCTTTTCTGGATCTGATAATGTTGGATTAGTGTTCACTCTGGTATGCTTCTTCATTGATGCAATATTTGCCTCTATGGAGTCACCAGGTGAAAGGTAAACAACTGTGTGTCTAAATCTTGTTCATCATCAAGAATCAGACTTGAAATTTTTCGTCTCCCAGGGAAAAATAACTTCACAATTTTTTCCCCCAAAATAATGCCATTTAAGGATGTTAATCCTTGAGATGTTCCTAGTTGTTAGTAGAACGATGTCAAGGATCCTTGGAGCTAAAAATTGAATAGGTTTTTAAAGATACCTTTCCAAATCAAGGGCGTTAAGCATAATTGTTGATTTTTCACAACTCAAATACATTCCAAACAAGATGATTAGGTAAAAGCCAAAAAATAGTGGCAATTTCTCTTCTATGTATCAAAATTACTAGGGTAAAAAGGATGAATGATTTTGTAAAATGGATGTGCACATACAAGGTATCCAATGAAGATAAATATTACGAGGATTTATGTGAAGAAAACGTGCTAAGCATTAAAGAATTCAACATTGTTAACAAAGATGCATTATAAGTTTAATTGCATGCATTCATACAACTCATTGCTTGATACATTCACATACCATAAACCTTGCATTAATATGAATATTTCAAACAATAAATGAAAAAATATTGGTCAGATATTGAAATCAACCTTATTCATTCATGAACCCAAACACATTTACAAAATATCTGGCGTCAAAATGTTGATGAGAGATTTTATTGATGTATTTCAGATTACATTACATAGATGGGAAGGATGGATCTCAAGAAGAAATTTCAATGGAGAAGAAGAAAGGTCGAATTTACAGATTAATACTATAGAAAATCATTGAATCCTTAAGGGTCCGGTGTCTTCCTTCTCATTGAAAATGAGATAATGTGCCTCGGGGATTATTTATAGCTCTTCTTCTTGAGAAAATCACTTCTTGTTTCTTTAAACCACTTTATTGAAACAAAAATACTTTTAACATGTGTGAAAATTATAGCCAACCAAAATCAATTAAGGAGGTGTTGGGTGAGTGACACTTGTCTGACCTATCTGACCTTGTCTTGGAATTTGTACTTTAATATATTTTCACATCTTATTACATATGTTTCCCATAGGATATTCTAATTTTTTCAGGTTCCTTCTCATTTCATCTAAATATGTGAATCTCATATGACGGTGGAGGAAGATTTTTAAAAATCAAACTGAGAGTGCACAATAATGTAAAATATCCAACCATCATATCCATCACATCCTATCCTTTCAGAAACCCTTCCATCTTGTTGAACCTACTATCATCATTTCTTCTATTATCCAAATGTTTTTGATAGTTTTTCTACAGATAGAGATCTCCAATGTCATCCCATAAATTAGGAAACCCATAATTGATTACTTCCTTGAGAATTTTCTTGAATGTAGTTATTTCCCCAACTAGAGCATGTACCTTGTACTCTATGCTCTACATGAGTTTCTTCTTATCCAAAACCTTCTCTACATTCATTATGAGGTTGGTCCTATTTGATAGGATAATGATTGGAAATGATCACTATATGTGAAGCTAATCTGTCATATCGAGTGATCAACTAACATGTGTGACGACTGCCACACACAAAAAAATCCATTAAAATATGGCCTTATCTAATTTTGAATGATTTGAATACATGTGGTACAATCATCCATAATCAGCCACGCATATTTCAAGGTGTAAGGAGAGGCATCCGGGTGTAGGCCTTGTCATCGTCCTTTTTTGTCTCATCATCCTCCAACTTAGCATTGAGTTGATATTTAAAAAAGTGGTTTTTGGGATACCATTGGTGGTATTTCATGCTCAATATAGTTGTCTCCCCATGGCCCAGAGCAATTTGAAGCCAATATAAAGAGGCCACGTATCAAATATCAAAACCACCATATCATCACCAAGTCTCGTTAAAGAGTGGGAACTTTGTCAATCTGACATACATTGTGAACCATAGATCTTTAGGGTGGGTACGTGCTATGCTCATGATCGTTCACCTTGTAGCATATTGTAGCGTGTGTTGCAATATAATACTTTACCCCCCTAGTCATAACACATGGTCGTTGATATAGCCCCTTCGTTGGTGTGTGACTTCATTTACATGTGTTTTAAGCCCCTTCAAGCTCGTGGTAAGAACTGTTTCTTTATTTTAGCCCTATTTCTACTAATTAGGGCCCTTTTCCTTCAAATTAATCACTACTAAGGTGATTTTTTCCTCATTCTGTAGGTCTAAAGTAGTTCCCTTTACTCGATCAAAACATAGATCAATCCACAATTGCCCAATGCCATTAAAAATTTTGACCATGTACTAACAAGGGGAATGTAATGTATGTATTTTTCACTATGTACTAGACATATACTTTCACACATCATGATTTTATATGGATTTTTTCATCTCTTCATTATCCATGCATGAGACACATCCTAGGAAAACATTAAGGACTCCTATACCTTAAATGGTGAAATTACATGTGCTAAAGCCCCTTTTTTTTAGTGTCCCTTTCATGGTACAAGTTACTTTCATTTGTAACTTCCTTAGCATGATAATTTAGATGTGCATCAAGAGTAAAGGGGAAATCAACCTATTTTGTGTATTTTCTTTTTTGGCTTATTTTTGGTTCCAAATAGTCTACTTTACATCATCATAACCCAATAATTAAGTTAAAATCAATCCCCTATAATCCTTTATTATTTATTTAAAATAATATGAATCTTATCATCAACCTAGTTTACCTACCTTTTTTTCTTCTTAATTTTCTTAGATCCCCCAAAAATTGGGTGGTGACTCTAAATTTTAGTGAGTATAGTATGTCTAGCTCAACTATCACTTTTGGTACTATGTTGGAAATCCCCCCTAGGATTCCATGCTTAGGTTTTCTCCTAGGGTATTTATCCTCCTCATTGAAATGTAGTACTCTTACCTCTTTCTTCTGGGGTTTGTATCATAGTTCCTTCTATAAGGAAATTCCACGCTCACAAAGAAAAATTTCCATATACTTATGAGCAATGATAGTGGATTTAAAGGTTTTTAGGATTGACATACTATATATCATGGGGTGAGACACAATTTACAAACTTCAAGCTATTAGGATCAATTTCATCAAACTTTGGATCAAGCTAATGGGAATTCAAAAATTGCTTCCTATGGAGCTCTTGTTCTTCAATATTGCACTAGCAGGAATTAGTCTAAGACTTAGGAAACCTAGGAGAAGATGGGTTAAAAGAAGCAAAGGAATATATTAATAAGAAGTATGATGAGCTATATAAGATACGAGACCTTAATGAAGAAATCATGAGATATATAAGATACGAGGCCTTAATGAAGAACTCATTAAGGAGGTTCAAAAAATAAAATAGGGAAATAGTAGCAAAGGGAAGTGGGAAAAGGATGATTATATGGAATATTTGAAAAATAAAGATGAAGATATGTGTAGATTGGAAACCATCATAAAAAAATTGTAATGTCCCCACTTTGGGACATCATCACAGGGCAAAGATTTATGATGACCAGAGTAGCCAGATGGATGCTATAGTGAGTATAGGGGTATTTGAGAGGCATTGCAAGGTCCAGCTTACATTTATGATCATATTCCATCATTATGAGCCATTCTGCACAGGTTGTCTTTGGTTTTGTTGCATTTCGACGATTTCCAGGATTTTGACTATTTTGAGCTATAAGTCAATGGAATTCACTAAAGAGGGCATTTTGGGCACATTACTTGGAGGAACCTCTCAGTGTAATAGCTCATTGGAATCGGGAGGAGTAGCACTACAGGATGGGATGGCTAGAAGTGACTTTCAGTGGCTAGGGAAGCCACAAGGAGAGATAAGGAGATTTTTAGAGGTAAAAAGGTTAATTAATTAATTAAAGTGATTTAATTAATTAATTAAACATTATAAAATGAAAG
>SNQJ01S0010707.1:24733-41650 GCA_010110895.2 Picea sitchensis | reverse complement strand
GTAGATCAGCAAAGTGTTTGACAAAATACCTCACTCAGAAAAAGTTTTAAAAAGACACCAAAACAGTGATGATCCTTGCATAATGGCTTGGGATCATTACAAAAACTAATGGATGAGGTTAATATATTGAAATAAGAAAAGAAGAATTATCAAATTTAGGAGAAACAAGAATCTTGGATGAAGAATCTACCAAAAGACTTGAAGAGGAAATTTGCAACAAGGTTGAGGAATCCCTAAATACTGATGAGGAAAAATCAGAAATGCAATCTAGAATTGAAGAAGGAAGTCATAATTTGATAAATGGGGTGACCTTGTAGCTTCAAAAGGAGAATGAATACAAGATTCAAGAAGGTCACCATAAGATACTTGAAGAATTTGAACTTCATCTAGAGGATGTACATGCCAAATATGATGGAATTATCTCTAAGCCTAGAGTAATCAAATACCAAGCAAATATAATAAAGGATGTTATTGTCTCTGAAAATAATATAGATGAAATGCATGTGAAAAGTGAAAGAAAACCATCAAATATGAAACTATATTGGCACCCTCATTACCAGGAAAGATTTCAAGACAAGAAGGTCGATATCAGCATTATCAAGGAAGAAGATGGAATACTTGTCAATATTCATGGAACAAGGCATCACAAAACCACTCTTCCACAAGATATTATCAAAGACCAACAACAATTACAAATTGGAGAATTTATGTTGGGCCCTTTGTTTTTGGTTAGAAATTGCGCAAAGAGGAATGCAGTCCCAGTTTTGGTCAAACACGAGTTGTGCAAGCTGCAAAAGAAGATGGACTGTGGAGCAAGTAAGGAAACAAAAATTGGTTGCAAAAAGGGACATCGCAACACTAGCAAGGAAAAAGCAGTTACAACAGAACAAGAAATCATGCGAGCCCAAAGCCAGAAGATCCCACTCAACCTATTTATGAGATGCATATTATTGTAAAAGGGTTGGGTTTTTGTTGTTGTTGTTGGCTATTGTTGGTTGGTTTTTGTTGGGTTTTTGGATGTTAGTGTTGAGTATAGTTGGGTGTAGTTGAGAAAAGGCTATGTGATTGTAATTTTCATATGGTTTGGAAAAAAGGGTAGATAGAGCTATGTGACATGAGTCTGGAGTCAGAAGTTGTAACAGAGTATTGATTTGTATCTTTGAGTTTGAATCTGAGAAGCTTTGATGCTAATATATAAAGAAGGACCTAAAATTTTGAAATTACTGTGTCATTATGTGTTTATTCTTATGAATTGTCTCTTTACAGTACTTCTGTATGCTTGATAAGATCAATATGTTGTCTCTGTGTACAAATTCTTTCACAACTTGAGTATCTTTAGTTCTAGTATGAATGAGTTCAGATATGTTCTGTAGTTAGTATATCTTATGCAAGATCGGGGTGAATCTTGAAGGTTCTAGAAACCCACCTAAGTATTCTTCTTGCCCTTCCCTATATTTATGTCTTGGTTTCACTTTGGGTGAGACTTCTTCTCTTCGAAGGAGATGAAAATTCTAGCACTCTAGACTACTTAGTGCCTTTTGTTGGTAACCTGAGAAGGACCCTGGTCTAATCAATTCCGCGCCAACAAAATGGTTCCATTATCGAGACTTGCGTTAAAAGGGAACCTGCAGGGAGAATGCTTCCATGGATTCACAAATATGATATTCACCAGCAGTGGGAGAAAAATTGAGATGCCTTCATATGGAAAGAAGCATAACTGAGAGGAAAATCTGTGAAAGATACATGGGAGGTAGTATTTTACTTAGAAATATCGAGTGACTAGTACGATATATTCTATGTTAAGTTCCCGGAAGAAATTTTCCACTGGATAGATAAGCTCCAAGAAGCTTCGGAATTCCAAGAACGAGTCAAGAAGGTCTGCGCTTGGGATACAGAAAATATCGCATCACTTCATTGGTCAGATCATCCAGTAACGCGAGCAATCAATTTCTAGGTCAATACAACATTAGAAGGATATATTATCGAGTTTTCAGCTAAGAATCACCAATATTTTTCATGAGCAGAAGTGGATTTCAAGAAATACGCAAGGGGAATACTGTTGAGAGAAATCCCCCTATGGATTAAGGTTTTCTTGATGGCGGAGGGGATGTTGACTATGTCCCTGAATGATATGGCATCATAAACACGCTCATCTGGGGTGGGGTAAGTTTTCGATGGAGTCATGGCCTGAGAGAGGGGAGAGGGTTCTTTGAAAATCGGGGGAGCAACAAGAAATGGAATCAAGAGATGAGTGAGCCTTGAAAAGAGCCACCATAGTTGATAAGTGGTGGCACGGTAATATAAAGAAAGCAGTAAAAAATTTTGAGAAGTTGCAAAAATAAGTCAAACCAAGAGAAGTAGAGGAAGGACAGATGGAAGAGTTGTGAAAGATGAGAAGACAAGAAAGACTGGTCAGTCAAATATTAAGTGAGAGAGAAGCGCAGAGAGAAAGAATTCCCCAGGAGGGTGGACAAGAAGGCTAAGGTGTAGAATCATGGGAAAAGGAAGATGACATGGATCTTGAAGAAGAAAGAGAAGATTCAGCTTCGATGCCAGGAAATATTGGGAATCCAGCTGAAGAGACCGCTCTAGAGGATGAGAATGAGACCCCCCAAATCAAAGAAACCTGCCCCGAAGCGAGTGGCACTAGCCCTGAATCACCCATACCCCAAGTGTCTTCTATACAAGTGGTAAATTATATACTACCTTCTTATGTTATTTATGTTCTAGTACAGTCAGTTAGTCAGTCACAACCGGGAAACGCAAATAATGGGAAGATATTGGGATCCCCTGGTAGATCGCAACCAAGACCATTAGGTTTTATCTTGGTAGGAGAAGTAAGATCAGCAATGGATGGTAATGTGGGAGGTTTGATTGCTCAATACCCAGAATTCTGGGGTAATGGAGACGAGGATGTTGAGCATCATTGGTTCTTATGCGAAGAAATCTGGAGGTCTAGAGGGACTCTAGATGCAAATAAATTGGTTGAGTTCCATACTACCTTGAGAGGTCATGCTCTCAAATGGTACATGAAGGCCATTGAGCCAAGAGTTCAAGGTAAAGATTTCACACTGGAACAGGTGCAGACGAATTTCATATTGGATTTTGAGCTACCTCCTTCAGAACAACAATCTTTGTATGAGTTTCGCGAAATTCAGCAAAGGGAAGGTGAATCGACCTAGGAATATACCCAGAAGTTTAAATATGCTATAGGGAGGTTAGCGCATCTGATTCATGAGGAACATCAAAGAGAATGGTATATCCAAGGATTTCTACCTCTGACACGGATTACATTAACGCAACAACAATTAGCCACTTTGACAGATGCCTTGGAACAATCAATGAATATTGAAGTTGTTGTTTCTGAGATTGATTGTAAGGCTCAAAGAATAATGTCAAGCATCAAAGTTTTTAAAAGAAATGTTTTAATGGGTGCTTTTTATACCTTCAATTTTATGAGAAAAGATCTTTAAATGAAATTAATAATAGGACTGTACAGAGGTTGTATCTCGTTATCTGAGTCACAATTATAATATCAAATGATGTAGAAAGAGTTACAAAATTGTTAAACAAAGTTGGATATCAATTACAAATATGTCTCAACTTGTTTGCAGTAGAAGACGCACCCTTGAATAGGATATAAAATGTAGTAATTCACACAGACCACAGGTTTTGTTTTACTCACAATAATAACAGAGGAAAATTTGTTTACTGAATGAACTCCTGGTATAATATGATTGTAGTTGACATAATACTAAATTGGAATCAATCACTCCAAGAATTACAAAAAGAAATTCAGAGAAATGGAAATGCAGAAGGAACACATAACTCAAATTGAACAAAACTTAGAATCTATGTTTGCACTTGTATTAATACTCAAAAAGGGTTTCTCTATCACATTCGGCAAGAAGCATCATTGAATAGATCTTAAATCTATGTATTGATACAAAATCTGTCACAACTGAAAACCGTTGGACTTCTTACAATATTTAACTAAAAATAGAATACACCTAAATAAAACAACAACGTGTAAATATTGATGAGCTTCGTTGGCGCTTTCCTCTGTCTCTTCATCTACTGGTAGAAGTGCTCATTTTCCTTAGACCTTTGGGTTGGGTACACATGTCATTGAGGCCACCTCAATCATTAGGCTCATTGTCTTGGTTGTTTGATCTCTTTGCCATCTGTCCCTTCGGGTGTGTTCAACGGAGCAATGAATTACAGTCGAGGTCACAAGGGGAGGATAATTAGATGAATAACATAGCGTTGGCTCGTCAAGGGATGGATAATAGTAACAGGGAAGAGTAATTGTCCATGGAAAGAATGATGGGGGAACAAGTTTCCGATGATGAGGTGGGATGAGTGGAGGCTAGAATGCAAGTGGTAGGGATAAACGAGGTAAGTGACTGTTGGAAGGTGAAAGGTAGAGAGGGTGGAAGGGATGGACATTGTGCATGTTTTCTCATTTTCTCCTAGCTACACTTGCTTTTCCCAGTTCAATGCATTGGGTGCATCTATCCATCAATGATATCATGAACCTTAAAGGCTCAATCCTCTCATTTACTTCGAAGGAAAACAATTTCTTATGTATTTGGGGCAGCTTTTCCTGAATCTTGTTTACTTCTTGGACTATGGCCTGGACCCGCAAACTTGGGTCAACCAACCATTCATTAATTTTTAGAAGATCAATTTGGCTCATTTCTCGGATGGCTGCATGAATAGCTTCCTTGTTCTTTCTGGAGCTTTTTTGGTCCATTTCTATCTCAATTTTCCCCAGGGCCTCTGAGATATTATTCCCCTCAAACTCAATTATATTTTTGTTTAATGATGGCAATGCCTCTAGAAAATCCTCTTTCACCTCTCTGGAAATTTCTTGCCTTCTCCCAGATTTGTTTCCTAGGCCTTTAGGGCCATTTTCCTCTTACTTGTTCAGAATAAGAGAGAAGAGGAAAATCAGGGGCATTAGCTTTCTGCATCAATATGAGAACTTCTTGAAACTTAGACCGGGCTGAGCAGGTCTCTTTTTCCTTGACATAGATATATTTTAGGGAAAGTTCTACTGCCTGATATCATTTATGGATGGCATCTACTTTCATATAAAGTTCTTGTTGGGAAACTTCCATCTTCTCATTGATTTCCAATGCTTGAGTTCTAAAGGCCGAAATGTCTATCGTTGTGCCATTTGTTAAGGTCAATATGGCCTACAAATGCTCTATCAAATTGTCAAGTTGAGTAACCAGATCTTGGTTGGTCTGTGAAATTTGGTGGACCAGATCAAGGCTATCATGTAGTTGTTTGATTATTTGTCGATCACTAGCCCTGATTTGCTCAAAATCCTGGTTCATTATGCTTCTGACACTTTTCTTTGTAGTATATATCTGATTTTGCAAGTGTTCTACCAAGAGGAACTTATGTCGTACTGTTCGATCAAATTTTCTACCGATCATTGATTGGCAGTGGAGAAAGCATCTAACAAACCTGCAACTTCTTTTGAAAACTCTGGACCATCATGGTCATTCTCGTCATACACCAGTCTTTTCCTTTTAGTGATGACTCCATCCTTTTGGTGAGATTATCTTTTTACGATAATCGTTCGTTTCTTGTTGAAAACGAAGTCTGAGGGAGGCATCTCTTCGGGTGAAATAAGAGTAAGGTCACCTACGAAAGTGAGTCCAGAATTAGGATTTGTGAAGTTGGTTTGTAGAGGGGTTAATGATGTAATGGGAGAGGAAATTTCAGTGGAATTTTGTTGTCCAGTTGTATTTGGGGTGCCAGAAGGAGTTGTTGGTGTTGAATGAGAGAAAACTTTTCATGGATTCATGAAGGCCTCGAACTGTGCTATCACCTGTGGATCATTTATTCTTGATAGTGACGTTATTATCTCCTATAATAATACCTTTGGGCTTTTTGATACCTTTTTGGAATTGTGTTTAGTGGAGGAACTTGGCTCGGATCTTGTAGACTTAGCTTCCTGTGAGGGAGATGTGGCCATTGAATCTCCATGCAGTATCTTTGGTAGATTATTTCGCCTTTGTTTTTGAAAGCTGAGGAAACTGGTTTATTAGTCTAGGGGTAGGGTCAGGAATCTACTTTGGACTTCCTTATAAGATCTAACTCCCCTGAATACTTCGTCATAAGGGGAATTCTCATGCATGTACCACTTCATGTTAAATTGAGCCAGATGGTTTTCCACTATCTTATGTGGATCATGTTTCTTGAACTCGATTTCAACCAATTTGACATCATCCAGGGCTGCGGCCTCAACTTTAGAGTGGCTAAAATCCAATAATGTAAACATGCCAACTTGAATGGGAAAAGTTGGGAAAACCTTTTTCTAAGCTACTTTCATCTCCTTGTTGATACCTCCTGCCACAGTCTGGTACGCCACTTCTCTGCACACCAGCCTGTCGAGAAAAAATTGTGGGAGAGCATGAGGAGGAATTGAGAAACCAAAAAATATGTTGTAGAAGAAATTCTCCTCAATGAACCAATCTGCGAGATTTCCTAGGTTTCCCATAATCCTCTCTGAAATCCAGGGAGGTGGGTGACCATAAATGGCTATGTGAACAGGTACTATGACATTGTGACAGATTTCATAAAATAAATCCTTGGCTTTCTCCTCCCATAACTTGGAGTGATAAAAATGAATAGGTTCAGAATTGGTCGGAGTCCAACTCCAGTACATCAGGGGAAAATCAGTCATGAAATAGACGTCATCCATAGCATATGCTGACATGTAAAAAGGGATAGGTTTCCCTGTTGATTTTGTTGTTTTATAATCAAGGATTTCCTTGGCCAAATTATCCGACATCATTTTGGCCCAATTGAAAGTGTAACCCTCGGCTAACTTGTTCATGATGGATACCCACTCCACCGAGAAATGTGTAGGGCTCTTCTTCCCGAACAGGCGACATAGCAACATGGCTACATATAGCATATGCGCATCTAAATACGTTATGGCATACATACCATCAGAATCGTTTTTGAATTTCTCTGGATGTCCCCACCAGGTCTTGGTTATATCATGACCACTCATGTCGTATTGGGCGCATTCTTTTCTCTCGAACTCTAGAAGAAGTGTGGCATTGTAAGTGTATTTATAAGTAGGGGAGATTTTGTACATTACTTGTAGGTGCTCTAGTCAAAAAGAGTCGACGAAAACCTGTTGGTGGTTGATTATGCTCCTGGTCTGGATCTTAACATGTTCCAAGGCCCAACTTATCATATCGTTTTAAGGAAGGATTCTCGGTCATGGAGCTATATTGTGCATCTCCAACTGTGCTATATTTATTATCTTCATTGCATAAGAGTCGTTGTCTTCTTCGGCAGAGTCTTCTGGACAGTTGATGATTTCATGTTCTGGGATCTCAAAAACTTGCATCCAAGTTTTAATGGTGTCTGCGACTCGTGGAGTAGTGTCTGATAGAACGTCTCCATTCAGTTTTGAATCCTCACCCACTGCATCAATATTTTTTTTTATTTTTCATGGTGCCATAATCCTCAAGAAAACAGAGTGAGCTTACCTCTTACAGGGAAAGTCTGTGAGTTCTTCACTAGATAAAACTTCTAATTGCGAATGGTGAAAATGATTTTGAAATTGAAGTTCTTTTATTCAAACAAAATTTTATCGATCTTTGTACAGCCTCACTAACGAGGAATTTATTAACCTTAATGGAACTGACTACCTGGTGATCCACAATCCTCATTTGAAATCATTATCCTTAATCGATCATAAATTCCATCAATACTTTGACGGTTCGTGTTCGGGAGATTTGGATGTGACAGGGTGGAAACCTCCTGAATCTTGAATCCACGAAGGAGTTAATCCCTAAATAATCGCTTTTAAATCCTAATTAATCGTGCTTAAATTTAATTATTTCAGAAGTTTTAACTTCATAGGTTTTGAATGCAACACACGGGAAACTTTCCGAAATCCAAACCTATGAATTAATTAATTAACTCTTAATCGTGATTAACTTATGTTATTAAATGTTTTATTAACTCTTTTTAACTCTTTGAAATGTCCAATACTTCGGCATTTTGAAACTTCGGTGATTTGTAAACTCACTCTTTGTCAAACTCCTGAAGGGCCATCTCCCTGAGTGATGTCATTATGGATGATGTGTCAAGAAAAGAGAGGTGCCATGTGTCACTCGAGAGCACGTGAATCATCCAACGAAAATTTCAAAAATAAGTGCCACGTGTCAACTCATGAAATATTTAAAAGACATGTGTCCTATGACTCGTGTTCGTGAGTTCTTTAGGATTTATCGTGAGCTGTTATTTTCGGGCTCGAGAGCTTCAGGGTTTTTACTATTTAGACTTGTTGGAACATTTGAAGCGTGGAGTTGTGAAGCGATCGTTAGAGAATTACTCTTTAAAAAGCAGGCGACTCCATAACTTCGGAGATCATTAGGATCGTTCGATCAAAATAAGTAAATTGATCAATGATAGATATCGTACGCACTTTATTATTAAATAACAAGCAATGAATTTGATGTAAAATTAAAAGGCCATTGTCTAAGTTTTGATTTCTTTGGGTAAAATTTGATTCCTAAGAGGTGAAAAATATAAAGCTCAACAGTTCAAAATTGTGTGTGTCCAACATAAGCCATGGTAGGATATCCGACGAGCTTGAGAGTGACCATACCCCTAGAAGATGAAAATTTGGTGCAACTACAAGGGAAAATATCAGTGCTTACAGAGAAGATTCAAGAATTGGTGATACCCACACCAGGACGACCGCAAGTCTGGTGTATCGGATGTTACACATAAGGACATATGGTGAATGAATGTCCACAAATGAGGGAAATAGGACCTCCTCATAATCCAATGGGACTCTCACCATGACCCACGGGAGGATTTGCACAAGTATCCATGAATTTACCATTCCATACCCCAACCCCATATCATGCTTTTCGAGGTAATCAAGCAGCGCCATTAGTTGAGTATTGTGAGATTTTTTGAATCCATGGGCATGGGCCAAGACAATGCCCCATTATTCAGAAGTATTCAACAGTACCTAACACTATGCACTGTGATTTTTGTGCATCTACCACACATGCTACCAATTAGTGTAGAGTGTTGGATGCACTTGCATACATACTAGATCGAACATCATTTAGGGGGAATGAAACCCCTCAGGGATCAGGAAGAGGTCGAGGAGGTGGATTTGGAGGAGAATTCAGAGGAGGAAGGACTGGGGGAAGAGGACCAAGTAGATGCTACAACTGTGATGAGAAAGGCTACATGGCTAGAGATTGTCCTCATCTGAGGCGTCCTTGGTGCTCTCACTACAGAACCAATGGGCATGCAACTGAAGACTTCCCTGAACTAATAGAAACATGGGAAGATCGGGTATGTTAACGAGGAA
Organism: Picea sitchensis; assembly: GCA_010110895.2. NCBI lineage: Eukaryota > Viridiplantae > Streptophyta > Pinopsida > Pinales > Pinaceae > Picea > Picea sitchensis. The sequence goes on along the minus strand of SNQJ01S0010707.1, from coordinate 32,277 downwards.
CTAATTTCATCAGTTTAGAGATAAAGAGAGTTATTAGGGGAAAACTTCCCAACCTTAACATCGTTACTCGAGGAGAAGCAAAGACTAGCAGAGATGCTGACAATTTACCTCAAATCCAGAAAGCAGCGCCTAAGGAGGACAGGTATGATACTCTGAAACATAAGTTATTCTTTAAAAATTCCATAGTAGTATTTTAGAATATCCATGGCCCTGAGATGCAAGAGAAACCCCCTTAGCCTATCGTTTACCCTAAGATCGTGCAAGTCCCTGCTTCACCCCCTGCACCCAGAAACCTTGTAGTCTCGATGATACAACCTGAGAAGCCACAAAATGTAGTTGACCTTTGGTTTAAGCTATTTTCTGATATTCTTGGGAATGACCAATTGACATAGAAGTTGTGCAATGCATTGTACCTAGTTCTAGGAAATGAAGAATCTCCAGAAACAAGAATAAGGAGTAATCTTCCTGAGAAGAATACTTAGAGAGTACAGAGAAGGAAAGTACGAAATGGAAAAGAGTTTAGATTAGTAGCCTAGCTAGATGAGTTTGATATTAAGGATGTTATGTTAGATCTAGGATTTGATGTTAACATACTTCCTAAAAAGGCTTGGGAAGCCTTAGGAAAACCCCAGTTGGCATATTCCCCAATCCAGCTAATAATGGCCAATCAGTATTGTACTTTTCCAATAGGAAGACTGGAGAATGTGGAAATAGATGTTGTGGGAGTGAAGACTGTAGCTGATTTTGAGGTGATCGAAATCATGGGGGATAAGGACCCTTATATTTCACTACTTGATATTGATTGGGCTTACAACAACTATGTGGTGATTGACCTAAAGAAATACACTATGACATTTGAGGAAGATGGAATAAAAGTAATTCAACCCCTGGATCTGTATGTAGGCCCTCGATACATAGAGCCAATAGGCAACAATATGGAGGGAGAAGAATTGGATCAGTTGTACACTATAACAAAGGGAACGATAGAAGACTACATAAATCCTATTGTTGATGGATCAGTAAGTTGGAGGATCATACAATCAGTAGAAGAAGATTCAGAACTGGCATTTGACAGTTGGCAACAAGGTTCATATGAAAGATTTTCAAGAATATGCACAACTATCAGAGCAACCATATAGGTTGAAACTAAGGTCAAAGAACACCCGATATATGATGGTACCTCAGAACTTGACATTTTTATGGTCAGCATGGAAGAAAATATAGCGGAGGATCAAAGGATCTCAGTATTGGATTTATCCCTCTAGGACACCCCTACCAGATGGTGGACTAATCAAAAAGCCTTAGTTGAGAATTGGGATGATGTCAAGCAAGCTATCCGATATAGATTTCAAGATAAGGTAGAATCAAAGATGCTGACGAATTTCCAATTTGCGCAATTGTTCAATGGACAGTCTGATCCTAAAGCACATATTGAACAATGCGTAAGACAGTGGAAAATTGTGGAAATACCATATTTCTTGTGGGTTCAAGTATTTCCCCATTCACTAGGTCCAATTCTGAAATCTTGGTACATGCATGAAGAAACTAGAAGACAGACCAACGATTGGAAAACTTTGGCAAATCAATTTTGCAAGGAATTCTCATTTACAAGTAAGTACCCTGAGCTTAAAGTAGTCCTGCAAAGAATTAAAGAATTCATTTTTACAGATAATGGTGAACGGAAATCAGACCTAGTGGTATGTGCAAAGCATGGCCAAGAACTTAAATCTAACCTTCACCTAGACTTGGAAAAGAGACCTATAGAATGTTATAAGATTGAGATGGATTTGGAAATCCCAGATGATTTAGAAGAATTGAGAAACTTAGCCATTAAGGAGATAGAAGGGAGAAGAGAAATCCAGAACATTATACCCAGCCAGACTGGTGGTTCTTATAATTATCCATTGAAGTTGCGCAAAGTCAATATAGGAACTACAGAGAAACCTAAGATAGCTATGGTAGGAGATTACTGGGATGATAAAACTAGCCAAGAATTACATAGATTGTTGCGAGAGTATGAGGATTTGTTCCCAAAAAAAAATTCAGAGCTAAAAGGGATTAAAGGAGCTATGGGAGAAATGAAAATTGAACTAAAACCAGGATCAAAGAATATAAGGCATAGACCATATCACCTTAACCCCAGAGTGAAATAAAATTTCAAGAGGGAAATAGACAAGACGCTGGAAGCTGGACTCATTTTTGCAGTAGAAGAAGCAGAATGGGTTAGCCTAATAGTCATACAGAGAAAGAAAGGCACAGAGGAAATTATGGTCTATATTGTGACGTTTGTCGAAGAGTGGGTAAGAAATAATGATGAGACGAATTGCCTCTTCAACGAGTTTGAGCTCTACAAGCATTTGAGAAATGGACGGTTGACTTCATTGGGCCGATCAACCCCACATCTAAGCACTCAAAGGCCAGGTATATTATTACCACAATTGATTACCTTACACATTGGGTTGAGGCAACAACTATCAAGGATTGTTCAACCGATACTGTTGCTAGGTTCATTTTTGAAAATATTATCACTCGGTTTGGATGCCCTAGGAGTCTGACCAGTGATCAGGGAGGTCATTCTATCAGTAGTACAATAGCAAAGCTTACAGCAAAATTCTTGATCCAAAATCATAAAATTAGACCCTACCACCTGCAATCCAATGGAACAATAGAGGCATTTAACAATATCCTGGAGAGAGTATTAACGAAGGTTTGTTGTGCAAACATGGAGGATTGGGATGACAGAGTCCCAACAGTTTTATGGGCTTACAGGACAACCACAAAGAAAATACACAAGTACACCCCATTTCATCTAGTCTATGGGAAAGAGGTTGTGGTACCTGCAGAATTCATTACTCCAAGTTTATATATTGCACAGATTACACACATGTCGAAGGCTGAATTGGTGGTGCAGAGGCTCATGGAATTGCAAGAACTTGAAGAGACCAGGTTTTTAGCAAACTTCCATCAATCAGTTGAGAAAGCAAGACAGAAAGCTTGGCATGACAAACACATTAAGACCAAAGAATTTGCACAAGGAGACAAGATCCTACTTTATGACAGTCAATACCATAAGCATCCAGGAAAGTTGTGCATGCATTGGTTGGGACCATTTATAGTTGTGGATATCCGACCTTATGGAGTAGTCAGACTTGCGTAACTGGATGGTATGTTGCATCCAGGATGGGTGAATGGCACTCACCTAAAACCCTATATTTCTCAGAACTAAGCTAAAGGGTTGTTTCTCTAGTCCAAAGGAGAATGTATAGTAGTTAGATTTCAGTTTTTTTTGCAATTTCTGTGAATTCAGTTAATAAAGTCAATGAGTGCATTGTTGCATCGCAACATGAAGTTCATTTTTCTGTCTAAGTGTTGTTTTGATGTAGAATTGCTTACTCAGTAGTGTAGGATCAGAAGAGTCATGAACCTATTAATGACAGTCATTAATATGGCGGGGACCCATTTGTGGTCGGAGGAAGAGCGAATCCAGATGCAATCCTAGTCCATGTGCCACACGAACCCAGTCCAGTCATAGTCTTTATTACCTCTACAGTAACCCATCTGAATTCTTTTAAACCATAAAGTCGTGGTACGTGAATATGCCATCAATATTTGCGCCAGGATTCTCATCCGTTAAACGGTAAGTTCTAGAATCGGCCATGTCCCTGGCCAACTTGCCCAATAAATGCCAAGATCACCCAATAGATTTACCCCATTAACCAGTCTCGTCAGAAAAATCAGATCCAATTTGTGCATATAGGGTTAATGATGGATAGCACTTATTACAAAACTTGTCAGCTAAGCATGGGTATAAGTTTCTATGAATTCGGTGTAGGACGCATTATTTCCCAGAGAGACCTTAGAGATTTGTGAATTTTGAATTGTGGGAAAACCTGTGTACTCCCTCAGCCCTCAGTTGTGATCCCCAATCCCTGCTTCGCCTATGAAATTTTTTTATAGTTCAGACTCACCATCTCAAGAGATACATGGAGAATAAGTGGAATTTTGAAGGATGCAGTACCAGACGAGCCCTGTGACCCCCGGATCGAGATCGTGGGTGATCTCAAAGGGAAGGTTGAGCAGGTCAAGCTCCTCTACCTCGACCTCACAAACCAGGTTATGTTCCCTCAGATGAACATTGATGTCTTCTGGAGTGTCACTCCGGATGAGTTGGGAGGCATGAAATTCGTACCAAAGCTGGAGTTCATCAACTTGTTCAACTCTACAATTATGAACCTCAGATATTTACCAGTTTTCGGCACCACTAGGGAAGTTTCAAGGTGTACCAATTTTCTCATCATCAAGGTACATGACAGAAGCCTGCGGTTGGATAGGAGATATCCAATTCACGTAGAGGACATCCACCAGCTTACTGTATTGTCCATCGAGAGAGAGGATGTGTCCAAATGTTTTCAGGGTCCTAGCAAGCATGGAAAGATGAAAGGGGAGCCCAATTTATATGAGCAGTTTCATACATAGAGGGGGGAGCACAACCAATATCGACCCCATACTACCCGAGACGGTCAGGACCGACTGCTATATAATTGCGAGCAAGGTCATGAGGTATTACTACAAAGGAGAGTGTACATTGGATTCCCTATCAGTGGCATATTTTTTCGCCAATGGCGTTGTCTTTAACTGATCCAGCTATTTACTGGAGGAACTCCTAGTGGCTTATGAGGAAGCACAGGAAAAGGGTGGCACTTTCACCTACGGCTACTTATTGGTTGGGTTTTCAATGCTAAAGTGGAAGCCAACCACAGGACGACCACTAGCGCCAGTAGATAAGGGGTTATTGGCAAAGATGTTTGAGACTTGGCACTCAAGGTTGGACTCAGAGAACACGGTCTTCAACAAAATGACATTGTGCAAGTGGTACAACAGGTTGTTGGACGCAACTTATAGGTTGCGCATCCCACAAGAGTTGCTCAAATGCAATACGAGAAACATTGCGTTCAGCATGAATCGCCACCATACATTCGTATGGCCAAGGTATGCCAACCGAGAGGACTTCAACTCACACATGTTTCCATTCTACTTAGATGAGGAGGCCTTCGACAAGGAGGTTATGTCATGGCCTGGAGTAAAACGCAACCCATGCAAGTCAGGGATGCATTATCTTTTTATTGCGGAGCTGTTGAAGAAGAGGGGTCAGGAAGCATGGGTAGGGCCGAGCTCAGGCTTGGAAGTATAGAAGAAATAAGCCCCGGTACAGACGAACTCTGACGAGGAGGAAGAGACGCAGCCAATGAAGCGCAAGAAGAGAACACTACATATGTTCCCACAGCTTCTAGATCAAGCTGTGTTGACAGGTAAGGATGTCAACGGAATTCTCAGTGTTGCATTCATCAAAGAGCCAGTGGATAAGAAACTCAGGACGGGGATCTCCCCAAGAAAGGTTTTGAACCCCCAACCCATTTCATCCACCATTCCTCGCACTCGCTCAGTGACTCGAGCAATCCATATTATAGATATTCAGGATGATCCTGAGCCTGGAACCACTCCATCCACCACCACCATCATAAATGAGCAACCCCCATCACCACCACAACCCTAGTCGCCACCTCAAGAAACTTTCATTCCATCCCAAACCATCGACCTAGAACCCATGCAGCTAGATCCCCCAGAGATACCCGAGCAGAGACCAGAACTCCCTGGTTCAAACCCAGAAGTACCTGAGCATAGGCTAGAACTTACTGGCCCAAACCCCTAATCCCAGGACCAATAGATCATACCCTTTGTGCCCATTCAGGACACTCTATCTTTGACAGAGATGCAAACAGTATAGAATATGCAAGTCCGAAGTCCTCAACGCACTTCCTTAATGACCAAGGTTGAGGATGCTATCAGAAGCGCCACCCTGATAGCTAAGGTCCACAAATATGTAGAGATACCAGAGGTTCAGAAGGAACCTTATACGGCCTCAGGACAAAGTGCAACATTACTCCAGGAAAAAATGCAACTAGTCCTCCAAAACCCTCAGTAGTGCACAGAGTTGGTGCAACTCTGTCTGGCCAGAACAAAAGTTCTAACACTCCTACCATCAATGTTGAGATTGAGGCTTGCACCAGGACCATCTATAGGAGAGGAGGAGTTGGAGACTCCTTCAGAGCATTCAACATCCAGTGGACTTCCACTACAGGTCTGAGCACTTAGGGACTCCACCCCTTCTTTCGTTGACCTTGCACAGTGGTCAGTATCGCAGCTAGTCGGAATGATCAAGGCCTCAACTGATCAACTAGAGAAGAGGCTCCAACAGGACGAAAGGATTGCATATTTTGCAAGGGAGGAAGAACTCCTTACTCAAGCACACAGAACACAGGAAGAATACGCCAAGATCTAGGCGGAGAAGAAACTGGAAAGAGTCCAAGAGAGGCTTGTTGAAGCCTGGCCGGAAATAAGGAGGGTCACACCCCAACTTCCAGAATCCAGTGCTGTAGGAGAACCTGAGCACCAAATCGAGCTACTCCAGGGAGCATGGTCACAGTTTTCCATTCGTGTAGAGCATCTAGAAGTACAGTTGAGGGAAATCCAGTAGGAAGAAAAACAACAACCTCCGAAGTTGCAGGAGCAGATGGAGAAAGTAGTGTTGGAAGGAAACAATGCTCGAGCAGCACTATACAAGCGCATGTAACGAAAATTGTGCAACAACTACCCACCAACAATTAAGACCGAAAATAATTTATTTTTGATGGATCATCATAAATGGAATGAATAAAGAAAGAACATAAGAAAATCATATTACTTGCTTTCATCACAAATCTTTGAAGACAAATTTTTGGAGGGTACTATGTTATGACCCACGAGGGGCATATATGGGGTTAAATGTATATGATATGACGCCAGTGGGGGGAATATATGGGGCTAAATGTACTTGTAATGTGTAAATATATATTTAATAGGGTCCTCCTAACAGTAAAGGGGCCTCATGTGTAGTGTGTGAATAGGTATATTTAGAGAGCATGTATTCATTATTAAGGACATGTGAATTATGATGTATGAATGTATTTGGTTATTAGGAGAAGGTTCTCCTATTCTTTAAGGAGTTATTGTGTAACTTATTTCTCTTATATATATTGGAGTTGTGCTCCATCCTTATATTAGTGTACATGGTGTGTACTTCTAGTTTATTCTAATATTTTAAACAGTTGGTACATAACAAATTATTGTAGGGTGCAATTTTACCACCATAAAGATTCATAAAGACCCATTTAACATACCAAAAAAATAATTAAAGGAATGTTAAATTGTATGTTGAGAAATGTTAAGCCCTAATATTGGCTCATTACCCCTTAATTGGGGCATATTAGATTAGTAATGTTATTTTATTTATGTCGGCTCTAGGATATTAGTTGTAATTTAGATTAGTAACGTTATTTTATTTATGTCGGCTTTAGGCCATTAGTTGTAATTATACCTCCTAGTCTCCTATATATACCAAGGAGACATTTTCATTTTGAATCATCTTGTACTTGAACATTTAAGTGGGGTAAAAGGAGGTTTCCCCCTTGAAGAGGCTTATTATATGAAATTATCTCTTTTTCAAG
>SNQJ01S0010707.1:0-14734 GCA_010110895.2 Picea sitchensis | reverse complement strand
ATGTGACGTTCCACATACCACCAGAAATGGCATGACATGTACTATCCATATAGAATATTATTTCCTTCAAATATATCAAAATGCATACCATTATCCATCAAACAAACTTGGGTCCATTATCCAAACCTGGGTTCTCCAACTTCTCATGTCCATAACTCTCTAACCGTGAGGAGTTATGTGATGTTCCACATACCACCAGAAATGGAATGACATGTACTATCCATATAGAATAGTCTTACCTTAAAATGTATTAAAACTCATACCATTATACATGAAACAACCTTGGGTCCATTACCCAAACCTTTGTGCTACCGGAATTCGCTACCAAACTTTCTTCGAGCATTGACATCAATCACTAAGGGTTGAAATCAATCTAAAATATCACTCTCAAATAGTTGACATCAATGAAAACCAACTATCTATCAACCTAAGACAACTATCTGACACCAACACTTGCAATACTTATGGTTGTCGCACAAGAACCAACCACAAGAAGTAGTTGCCACTTAGATATTTTTCAGAGAAAGAAGGCTCCATCACACAGTTCAGGAAAATCAATGCAAGTTTGCATGAGGACATGCAACATATTCAGTTCGGGGGAATGTTGGGTCACCAAAATACCACCTTTCCACACACCTTTCCCTTCACTTTTAACCATATTTATCTTTCTCGTAACCTTACATTAAGACCAATTTCATGATTACATATGGGTTTAGACTTATTATTTTCCAAATCATTTATTTTAGTACGTTGAGTGAATTTATGATTAAATATTAGAAAAATAACATGGTTTCACTTATATATCAAAGTTGGATGAGTTTTATGATGTTTGTAGGTGTATTTGAAGACTCCAACAAACTCATATTTGACCACCAAGACTCAAATTCGAATTTCCTCTTCAACCCCTTGAACATTTGATGAAGATTTGGAGATTCACTCAAGTATCTTGGATGGAGAAGAATCATGGAAGAGAGATTTGTGAGAGGATTTGTAGAGATATTACTTGATAGGTGTTAGCACATGGTTGTAACCACATGAGACATTTGTGTATCTATGAGATATTTGTGGATCTGAATTCATTATTAGTTATCTTAGTTTTTTTATAAATGTGAGTGCCTCCTCCATTCCAAAGGAAGGACTATTGGCGCATGTGTCCAACTTATGGTGGAATAGAATATAGCTTCTTTTCACATAAATTTCCATTCTCTAGTTTTATATGTAGAATGCTTTAATTCATTGTATGATGTTATGGAATAGTTTATTACTTTGTTCTCAAGTGAATTGAGTGTAAATTCTAACCTTGTACAATATATACTGTAAACATATATTCAGAAAAGAACAGAAAAGATACAATGCCAAATACAAACATTACACAGAGATTTTTCCCCTGGAAACCCAAACCGGGAAAACCAGCATGTTATATATTCATTCATTGTGTTATAATGTTTCCAATACAAAATACATATAGGATCCATCGGCATCCAAAACCCTAACCCAATGACCTGGATTAGTCCAAAACCCTAATTCCTTAACCGGGAATAGAAAACCATCGACAAAGAAACCATGTACCGAAAACCCACCTAAATATAATGCGGTCCCAATCCAGAAAACAAAATTTCGGGGGCGTTGTCCCCCTCTTACCCCCCTGCGTGCCCGGTGCATATGCTCTGACACTACTACACATGCAAAGAATATAACACATACCCAAAATTCTCCCACTTGTTGTTTTCTTTGCATACAGGGTGTTACAGGGTTACATAGTCAACAATCCAGGGTAGCAATGCCCATGGATCCTCTACACCAAGAGAACTTTTCAATGCTCACAGATTTTGTTAATGAGTCAGCAACATTCTTCAAAGTGTCCACCTTCATCAGTGATACTTTCTTTTCTTCAATCATGTCTCTCACAAAGTGATATTGAACATCAATGTGCTTTGTCTTTGAATGATAAGCAGAGTTCTTCGCCAAAAAAATTGCACTCTCACTATCACACTCTATCCTTACAGCTTTTTGTACTAACCCAATACCTAAACACAATATTTGTAACCATACTGCTTCCTTACTTGCATGAATGACTACCATGTATTCAACTTATGTAGTTGAAAGTGCCACTACAGCCTGTCTTTTGCTCATCCAACTTATTTCTCCTCCAAACAGGTTAAACACATACCCGCTGGTAGATCTCCTACGATCCAAATCTCCAAACCAGTCTGCATCCACAAAGCCATGCATATTGACCACTCTGTCCAATTCTAGTCTTCCTTCGTAGCACAATCCATAGCTAGCAGTGCCACGCAAATACCTGAAAACCCTTTTTATTGTTGTCCAATGCTCCTTCCCTAATTTTGACATATACCTGCTCAAAACTCCCACTGCATGTGAAATGTCCGGTCTAGTACAGACCATTGCATACATCAAACTACCAACTGAACTCACATATGGAACATGAGACATGTCCTCCTCTTCTTCATGTGTCTTGGGACACTGATCTGCAGATAACTTTACACCAACAAGAATAGGAACCTTGACTGATTTACATTCCTGCATATTAAACCTCTGCAATATTGTCTCGGCATATTTTCTTTGATTTAACCAGAGTGTCCTCCTTTTCTAATCTCTTTTAATTTCCATGCCCAAAATGAAATTTGAAGCACCGAGATCCTTCATGTAAAATTTAGAGTACAACTGAGTTTTCACATCCTGGATAATCTCCTTGTTGTTTCCTATCAGCAACATGTCATGCACATTCAAGATCAAATAAATCAAATGATCACCAATTAATTTAAAATACACACAATGATCCTCTTTTCTTCTTGTGAAGCCAAGTCCCATCATATAAGTAACAAATTTTTGATACCACATCCTTGGTGATTGTTTTAAACCATACAGGGACTTTTTTAGCTTGCATACCAACTCCTTCTTTCCTTTCACAGCATAACCTTTTGCTTGCTTCATATAGATTTCTTCTTCCAGATCCCCATGCAAGAATGTTGTCTTCACATCCATCTATTCTACTTCAAAATCAAATGCAACAGCAACAGATAACATAAATATTATAGAGGTTAACTTGGCAATAGGAGAAAAAATATCACCAAAATAAATTCCCTCAACCTAGGAATAACCCTTTGCTACTAACCGAGCTTTGTATTTCTCCACTTTTCCTTCTGCATTCATCTTCTTTTTAAATACCCATTTTTTTCCAATGGGCTTTCTTCCAGTTGGCAACTCCACTAGATCCCAAGCCTCATTCTTATCCAAAGATGTCATTTCTTCTTCCATGGCCCTTTTCCAGAGATTTCCATCTTCGGAATCCACTACCTCCCTAGCAGTTTTAGGATCATCATCAGTAATAGACAAAGAAAAAATTGAACAGAAATCAGATGGATTGTACCTTTCTAGTAGCCTTCTTTCTCGAACTGATCTCCTCAATACTAGAGTATGAGAATCTCCTGCTTTTAATTCATGTTCTTCTATAGAGTCTGATTCATCATCCTTTAAATCAAACTCTATCTTCTCTGGTTATTCCTTACTTGGTAGGACTTCTTGTTTAACAACATCCTTCATTTCTCTAAATACCACATCTCGGCTATACACTACCTTATTAGTTTCTGGGTTCCAAAGCTTATAACCTTTGAGACCATCTTTATATCCAATAAGGATACATTTTTCAGCCTTCTTATCCATCTTACTCTTGTTTTCCTTTGGAACATGAACATATGCATCGTAGCCAAATACCTTAAGATGTGTGAGAGAAGGTTCCTTACCAGTCCATACCTCTTGTGGAGTCTTGTCATTCAATGTTGATGAGGGCGATCTATTGACCAAATAACATGCAGTACCCACTACCTCTACCCAGAATTATTTCCCTAACCCGACACCACTAAGCATGCACCTTAATTTTTCCATCAACATCATGTTCATCCTTTCTGCAAATCCATTCTATTGAGGTGTATATGGAGTAGTATTCTTCCTTTCTATACTGCACTTCTTATAGAATTCTTCAAATTCATTCCCGCAGAACTCTCCTCCATTATCTGTCCTCAACACCTTAATTATTTTCTCTGTTTGATTCTCAACCAAAGCCTTAAACTCTTTAAACATGTCAAAGACTTCAGATTTATTCTTGAGGAAATATATCAAAGTTTTCCTCGAGAAGTCATCTATAAATGAGACATAGTACATAGATTTTCCCAATGATGGGACCGACACATGTCCAAAAACATCATTGTGAACTAGTTGTAACATTCATTCTTCCCTCGTTGCACCAGAGGGGAATATTACCCAATTTTTCTTCCCATATAGACAATGTTCACAGAAATAAAAATCCAGAGAAAAGTTAGACATACCTTCAACCATACCTTTACCATGTAGTAGTCAAAGACCCTTCTCTCTGATATGCCCCAGTCCTTGATGCCACAACATAACCTTTTCTCCAGAGACTGTAGGATTTCTTTCTTCTTCAAATCCAATATCAAAAACAATGGAGCTATTACACCCATAACTAATAGTTCTTCCTATCATCTTATACATAGATCCAAACCGAACTCCCTTCATCAACACCATTGCTCCTTGAACCATCCTACAAGTTCCCTTTTCAAATATTGTTTTTACCCTTGCATCTTCCATTTTGCTTACATAAATCAAATTTTTGGCCATACCTAGGATGTGAAAAACACCAGGTAGTGTTCTAATCCTTCCATCTATGAGCCTCAACTTGACCCTTCCTATTCTTATGATTCTGGTTGTCGAATCATTACCTAAGAAAACATTACCTCCATCATACTTTTCATATTCGTAGAACCACTCCCCGTGGGGAGTCATATGAAAGGATGCACCAGAGTCAACCAACCATGCCTCGTGATCTACATGTGTGCTTGAAGAGGCCAAGCACACATCCCCTCCTTCCTTGGAGGTCTTTTCTTCTGTAGAAGAAGATTCTTCAAATCCCTTCTTTTTCTCAACTGTGGATCTACACTGCTTCTTGTAGTGCGTTTCTTTTCCACATCTCCAACATACCCTTACAAAATTTCTGGGAGATTTAGATATACCCTTAGACTTAGATATCTTACTTGAGAAACTAGATCTATTTCTTTCCTGGGAACGTCCCCTTGCCAATAATACGTTTGTGCTATGTCCTTCCATATTCTTCCGTCTCATCTCCTCCGACAACCAAGATGAGACCACTTCTTCAAACTTCAAAGAAGTTGTACTAATACCTATGGTGATAACCAAACTATCCCACGAGTCTGGTAAAGAACACAAAAAACTAATATATTTATCTTCATCAGAAATTTTAATGTCAATAGATACTAACTGACTTACCATAGTATTTAAGGCATTCAAATGCTTTGCCACCGAGTCTCCATCTCTCATCCGCAGGTTATACAACTTCTTTCTCAGGAATATTTTATTTACCAGGGACTTAGACTGATACAACTTCCCCAACTTTTCCCATAAATCCTTGGTTGTAGCTTCCGCTGACACATTCAGTAATACTAAATCGGAGAGACACAGTCGGATTGTGCTCTTTGCCTTTCGATCCAACTTTTTCCACTCATCTGTAGAAGTTCCTGTAGGTGTAGTACCTGGATCTACCACGATCCATTGATCTCATCCCACCAATAGATCTTCCATATTGAGCTTCCACAGCTCAAAACTTTTCCCATTAAACTTCTCGATCTTCATCTTCAAATTGCTTGCCATTTCTTTTCACCTGAAAAACATTACCGTAGATCTCCCACTGTAACAAGGCTTATCATAGTCCTGAGCCAAACCCTTGACCACAAAAGCGTCCCCCTAAAGCCAATAAAGCTATGATACAAAATGTAAATACTAACCTTGTACAATATCTACCATAAATAGATATTCATAAAAGAATAGAAAAGATACAATGTCAAATACAAACATTACACAGAAATTTTTCCCTTGGAAACCCAAACTGAGAAAACTAGCATATTCTATATTCATTCATTGTGGATGGGCAGGTACTCATGAGGAAATTTGAAACATGGAAAATCTCCTAGAGACATTGCTTCCAGAATTACTAATTCATCTAGAGGAGGAGTTACTTGCACTAAAATTGGTAATTTGTTGAAAATTTCCAAAACCAACATTTTTAGTTCTTTGAGCTCACAATTCAATACATTATAGGTTAAATAGAAGAAGGAATAATTAGAGCATGTATTTTCCATATTTTTCTCCAAATGTAGGGAAAATCTTCCCTTGAGGGAGTTCCCATTGAATAACATTGAAGTTTGTAGCCTTTGTGAGCAGATTCATGCCACCAATAGATTCCCTTCTTTGCCCAAGTTTAAATTTTTCTACCAAGGAACTACTGAAGAGACTGAGAAAATTTGTTTCATTTCTCAAAAGAGACCTTGGAAACCTCATCCTCCAGGTATGGTTCAAGATCCTTCTTAGTCTTATAATCATTTTTGGACTAACTAACAAATGCAATACCCATATCAACCTTGGTATCCTCCCATACCTTGGAAACAATGTCCACGTCATCCAACCCAAAGATATCAATGGCTGCTAAGTTGGAGAGGCTCTCCCTTTGGAACCCAACAACAACAAGTAGCTCCACAGTTTTCCCAATAACAATTTCAAATACCTCAGCAACAACAATCACAGTTTCATGTTATAAATCCTCTACAAATACCACAACTACTTGCACAACCAATAGCTATCCCAAATAATAAATAAAATCAATCCACTTACACCATTGAGTTCTCTGGTTTTCCCCTATCAATTGTCAAGGTATTCATTTAAGATCAGGGAGAATTATTAATAATCAAACTTCTCTAGTTATCTTAGAATATGATGAGGAGAAATTTCAAGACCAAGTAGGAAAATATCCTGCATAAAATCAATATGCTAATCATTCTCCAAATAAAGAACAAACCACTTCCTTGGGGATTTTAGAACATCCAGAGCTAGGGGTTGCAAGGTTTCCTCCCTATTCGGGGAGGTTAATCATAGACAAACCCCTAACCCATATTGATTTGACTTCCTTGGGGAATTAAAAAATGTATGTGTCAATATGCCTCCATCTATGCCAAAGCTATATGAGGATTATGTCTAAAGAAGCCTGGTAGGAAGAAGATTTAATGTGTGGGAATATTTTCACTACTAAGTATACAGATCCTAGGATCCATATTGTTGATGTTCACATTAGCAATATCCATATTTAAAATACCTTAATTTATTTAGGGGCTACCATAAATGTCATGACTAGGGAGACTATGGAGAGGCTCAAATTCCCTAACTTATGACAAACTCCTAAAGTTCTCCATATGGTTGGTTAATCCATTGACAAGCCTGAACGTATTCTAGAGGATGTGATAATTTCTATATATTACTGGGAGTACCCATCATACTTTATGGTTCTCTAACCAAAATCTAAACTCCGGGATTACCCTTTGATCTCATGCAGGCGATGATTAGCCATTGTTGATGCCTGTATTGGTTGTAGATCCAAAGACATGACTATCCCCCATGGAACTTCCACCAAGAATCTCATATTATATCCTACTTCCAAGCATATCATAGATGAATAAATGTCCATGTGGGTAGGGAATGGGGACAATGATGATAAAGATGTTCAAAAATTACTGACAATTGATTTAGCCCTCTCTTTCAAAGACAAGACTAAATATAATCTCATTTGTGATGTCATAATTGATCCTTATTCACCCTACAATCATGCCATCGATATGTTACAAGAAAGACATTCATTCTCTGTTATATCATCAGAACTCAAGTCTATGCCTTATTATCTATACATTGTATCTAAAACCCATAGTATGCCAATAGAATTTTTTCTAGAAAGAACACTCAATATCTATCCTAGGTTAGAAGATTCACAGAAAATTAAGCTAATTGAGTTGTTACAAAATCATATTAATGGATTTTCATGGGAATATACTAATATGAAGGGAATTTATCCCAATATTTGTACTACCATATTTATATCGAAGATAATTTATGACCTATTTGAAAACCCCAACGTCGAATGAACCCTACATTGTGTGAGATAGTCAAGGATGAGTTGCAAAAATTGCTAAATGTAAATTTCATCTATCCCATTTTTTATAGACAATGTATTTCACCCTTTGTAATTGTTCCAAAGAAAAATTGGAAATGGCACATTTGCATATATTATAGAGAATTTAACAAAGCTACTACAAAGGACCATTCTACCTTTTATTGATCAAGTCCTTAACACATTAGCGGGAAATAAGTACTTATATTTCCTTGATGGCTTCAGGGGGTATAATTAGATTCAAATTTCCACCAAGGACCAAGATAATACCACCTTTACCTACCCATGGGGAACCTTTGCTTCAAAGTATTTCCCTTTGGTCTTTGTAATGCACCTACTACATTTCAATGGGTTGGTCTTGGTATATTTTCAAATTTGATTCATGATTGTGTAGAAGTATATATGGATGATTTTACAGTGTATGGTAACACATTTGGTGAAGCTTTTGTTAATCTATATAAAGTGCTCAATCAATTTAAAGAAAACTATATATCTCTCAGACATGAGAAATTCCACACGTTACTGAATAAAGGGATAGTTCTTAGTCACCATATTTCTCCTACTAAAAACAACGTGGATCCAAAAACAATTGAAGTAATATCCAATTTTCCTATTCTAAAAATGCAAAAATATGTTTGAATATTTTTAGGGCATGCTAGTTACTATCATCGCTTTATTGAAAATTTTACCAAAATTGCATCTCATATGTTTTCATTACTTTCTAAAGATGCAATATTTTCTTAGACTAACCAGTGCCAATCTACGTTTGAAGCCTTGAAAGAAAATTTGTTTGTAGACAGATATTGGGAACTCTTGTATGATTCCAAGTTCAAATATTTCAAAGGAATTTTTTGTACTTGTTGGATAGGGTCATACAAGATTGACATTGTTTATGACAATGGTTATGTAAAGTTTTGTACCATTGACAAAGCCCTGATACCTATCATGGCCAATGGTCATCAATTGAGGCTATATCAGAAGTCATTGTCCAAATATGCCTTCATTAGAGATCTTTATATTTGTTCAAATTTGGATATTCTTAGTATAGTGGTTATGCCACCTATACTTTCCACAACTTGATTTTGTCAACAATTGTATGAAAAGAAAACAAATGAATCCAACTATCAAAATATTCATAGGTTAATTATATTAATTGTCAATATATAACATATCACAAATTCATGAAGGGTGGTTACATCAACTTTGATCAACATAAACCACTTAAATATAAAAAATGTGATGCACAAGAGATGCCAAAATGGCACAAAAGTGATGCTAAAATGATGTAGTTAAGACACTAAAAAGACATAGTGAGTGTTTTAAATAAATGTAAAAGTTAGGACACAAGGACACCAAAACAAAAGAGGCCAAGAGGATGCACAAAACACACATAAAGGGATGTCTAAAAAGTTTATTCATCCTATTCCAAATTTTCTTGAAAAAAAAGATGAAAATTTGGATTCCCTGTGCCTATAATCTAGTAGTGACTTTCCTCTTCAACCTTGCATGGTTTTCTTTCCACAAGGAGTTCACTTAGTAAAAAAAAAAACATGCATTTGTAGAATTATAAGGTTTACCCATGTTTTTAAAATTTACAACATCCCACTCCTATCTATTTTTCCCCTAGTGGTAAATTTATGTATAGTTATCAATAGTTTCTCATAGAAATTTTACCATATTGTCACAAATAATTATTTTATAAATAGTTAAAAAAAATTGTTCTATATAATTTTAAAGTCTCATATCCAATTTATTTACCAATATGTGTAATGATATAATAAAAATTCTCCTTATAAACTCAGATAGTATTTACCAGGCTTCCAAGATGACCTCTTGTTTCTTTCATAATTCCTTCAAAAGTGTATGCTCTTCTTAAACTATGAACGACTCCCAAATGTTTCTACACATACATTAATTGTCATGTTAGTCATATTATTTTTCTTTGTCATATCTCCACGCTTTATTCCTGACTTGTCTTCTTCTTCATTTGCACTTCTTGCATTCATACTTAAAATCATGGTTCTTCCCTCATCAACTTTCCCTTACAAGAAAAACTTGGTGCATCTTTGCACCAAATATACATTAGATACATTTCTCTTCCACCTCTTATGCGATATCATGGGGGTGTCACTTAGTAAAAATTATTCAAACATCTGTGTTCTTGGACTTACAAAAAGCATGCTTATTTTTAGAATTTATCATGTACTCCTCTTATTAGTCCCTGCCAAAGGCACAGAGGGACTATAGCGATCGATAATTCGTTGACTTCGTATTAATATGTCCTTTGACTATAAATTTTTGCATCATCTCTATTGTTCGAACTAGAGAACTAAAACCATTATTTTTTATATAATAAAAAAAACCTTATATGTCATCATCTCATTGGAGAATAGATTCGAAGTCTTATTGCCAGCTTTGTTATTCCCAATGTTTTAAATGTTTAGATATCCAAAGTTTTGAGCATCGACGCTCTTTTTTAATTTTTTTATTATTAGTCCTTTTTATTGAAATTTTTACATAGCTAAAGTTTTGAGCATCGACGCTCTTTTTTAATTTTTTTATTATTTCTATTTTTATTGAAATGTTTATATACCAAAAGTTTTGAGCATTGCTACTCTTTTTAAGGTACTTGAATAGGCCTGACAACTTAAATGTTTACATATCACGAGGCCCTTAAATAGTCTTGTTAGCCTTAAATCTTTACTTAAATAGGCCTATCACAGTACATTTTTCCTCGATTTTTTCCATACAATGTTGCAGTGAATTTGGACAATATTGTTGTCCACCACCACTCGCATAGCCATAATATGTTTCATATTTCTTCTATGCTTGGAATGCAATTTAGTCATCATTGAAGATACATATATTCTTTACTGGTTCACCGGTTGTTGCTTGTTCGTTGGTTCATCGCGTGTTGCTTATTTTTGTTTGGTTCAACTTTGCAAGGTTAAGGTCATGCACCTGCAGTTGGACTTGTTGGTGCTTGCTCACTGGTTTGTTGCTTGCTGCTTTCTTTTTTTTTCTATTGGTTTGTTTCTTCCTGCTTGCTTTTGTTTGCGTCAAATTTGCAAGGTTGGAGTCCTGCACCCGTAGTTGGAGTTGTTTTTTCACTTTATAGGGTTCAAGTCCTACACCCGCAATTGGACCTACGATTATGTCGTTCATCATTAACGAGTAAGTTTCAATACCATAAGTTCATTCGTATTCGTTGTTTGTTGTTTATTGTTTACATTTTTCAAGTAAGAATGTTTAACTATTTCCACTCGCATGGTCATCGTATGTTTCATATCTCTTCTATGCTTGGAATGCAATTTAGTCATCATTGAAGATACATATATTATTTACTGGTTCACTAGTTGTTTCTTGTTCACTAGTTCATTGGTTGTTGCTTCTTGTTGTTTGATTCAATTTTGTAGGGTTGAGGTCTTTCACCTACAGTTGGACATGTTTGTGCTTGCTCACTGATTTGTTGCTTGCTGCTTGCTTTTGTTTGCTTCAAATTTGCAAGGTTGGGGTCCTGCACCGGCAGCTGGAGTTGTTTTTGCACTTTCTAGGGTTCAAGTTCTGCACCCACAATTGGGTCTACGATTCTGTCATTCATCATTGACGAGTAAGTTTCAATACCATAGTTTTATTCGTATTTGTTGTTTATTGTTTACTGTTTGCAGTTTGCAAGTAAGAATTTGTAAGTATTTATTCATCATTCTTATCCTATAGACTTTCCATGGAGGTTGGCATATCTTTTTCTCCTGGTCTTAAATTTTCCTCTGATTTTTTCCCCATGCTCTGAACCATGTGCATGCCAATGTCATCTACACAACTTTGGCTGTCATTTTTTCTAGCATTACAAATCTCGGTCCTTTTCCATATGTGACGAAGTGGAAATCTAATGCCTCAATTGAATAAGGAATTTTTTAGCCTTCATGCCTTGCCCTCGATGATATTCCCAGCTTTCCTGGGAATGAGTACCTACCTATCCCGTATCAGAATCAAACCCGTGTCTTTCACATCAAAAAGACGATGACAAACTTGTTTCCTTTGCAGGGTGTTCTTGTAGAAGAAAATTGTAGGTAGGTGTAGAAAGGCTAGGTATGGTACAATGGTAACTAAGCTGCAAAAAAATTGCACACCATTAAAAGCATTATCCATCTTTGTCGGTGACATATTTTAGTAAGTTATAAAGAAAAAAGTTTCAGGACCTGGAATGCAAATCCTGGGTAGTTCTAGGACATGTTATTTCACTTTGCAGGGTTGAAATCCTGCACTCGCAATTGGACCTGTGATTCTGTCATTCATCATTGATGAGTAAGTTTCAATACCATAGTTTCATTTGTATCCGTTCTTTATTGTTTACTATTTACAGTTTGCAAATAAGAATGTTTAGGTATTTATTCATCACTCCTATGCTGCAGATTTTCCATGGAGTTTGGCATATCTTTCCCTCCTGCTCTTAATTGATTCTCCAATTTTTTCTCCAAACTTTGAACCATATGTATGCCAATGTTGGGTGCACAACTCTAGTTGTCATTTTCTCTAGCATTACAAATCTTGGTCCTTTACCTTATGTGATGAAGTGGAGATATAACACCTCAATTGAATAAGGAAATTATTTAGCCTTCCCACCATTCCCTCAATGATATGCCCACCTTTACCGGGAATGAGTACCTACATGCCTTTGCAAAATGTTCTTGTAGAAGAAAAAGATGTTGAGATGGTGCTATCAAGAGTAATTTTTCGTGGATTTCAAATTGCAATATCAAGTCTCTATGTCGCTCTACATGCAACATTGCTAACATAATGAATGTTTTTTCAAATGCATTACACCATTACATATGAACGAAACCATTATCATTCTAGGAGACTTCAGTGTTGACATGCTACAAAATAGTGCCATAACAAAAGAATTGGAAAACTATATGTGCAATTACAATCTCCGCTTTCTTTTGGTTAAGATAAAGCATATACAAAATGCACTTATTGACCATGTATGGTCAAATGTGCCCATATCACAATACACCCTCTTTATATTATACACAAACTGGTCTGACCATGACACAATTTGTCTTGTACTTGAATTATGAAATATACATCAAACATATTACAAAATCATATTTCCATGTCTCAAAGCATATCTGGATACTTTGTTGCACAAAACCAAATCATTCAGCTAGGATCATCCAACTTCTTAATATTTTCTATCTTGTAATATACTTTGGCTAGGAAAAATTCTATATAACCACAACCATTGATCAAGAAAAACAAAGAGTCATGCTTCTAACTCTATCTTTTATTATATTCCTTTGATTCTCATTTATTGTATGTACATATTACTTTTCTTCTCTTACATACCAACTTACATTCATGTTCATTGTATTTTGTGTGTTCCCACATTGAAACAAATAGAATAACTAGGGAAGACGAAGGACTCTTAACCACAAATGTAGAAGAGGAGATACAAAGGTGCATGCTTCTACTCTTATTTCATATTCCATTATTTTGTATTTCATTTATTGTCTGTATATTTATTCTACTACTTTGCACCTAATTTATTGTATTTAGATACTGTTGATTAAGGTTGGTTGTCATTGATGTCAACCCTTGAAGAAATCCCCGCAGCACAAGGGTTTGGGTAATGGACCCAAGATTTTTTTATGTAAAGATGACTCATTATTGTCTCGTCATGGTTGATAAGAAGTAAATATGGATGAACTCCAAAGTGGTCCCCTTATGGTGAAAGCCCTCATGGGAAGACGCTTTGCAAAGTAAGAGAACCCATGCTTAATTATGGAATAATGAGTTGAAGGACAGTGAATTTGTCAGGGAAACTATCCTATATAGATATTTCTTATCATGTCGTTTCCAGTGGTATGTGGAATGTCACATAACTCCTCGCGGTTAGAGAGTTATGACCATACGAAGTTGGAGAACCCCTCATAAGTCTTATAGAAGCCCCCAAGGGTCAAAGTGCTTTGCAAAAGAAATTATTTTAAATAAAGAAGCCCTAAAATAAGGAAAGTGTAAGGCTACATGAAGATATAAATAAGAGGCAAAGCTCACTCATTAAACACACACTTGTACACTTTGTATATCTATTTTCTTGTGTAAAGCTACCTGTAAATAATTGTGGATACATCTGAAATAGTGAACGTCTGAGGTAGCATGAAGGGTTGACGACAAAATTCTCGGATTTATAGAAAACCCCATTTTCTAATGCATACGTGGCTTGTCTGTGTATAGGGTGCGTATACATTGAAGGTATACGTAGCCTGGCTGTGTATAGGGCGAGTATGTACGCGGGATGACTGTGTATAGGGTGAGTATATGTTGATAAAGCCATAAAACTTGAGAAGATGAAGGTGCACAGGTTCTAGATTCTGAGATCAAGCTCCCAGGAAGGTCTAGAGTGCTTAGATACATCAGATCCATCCATTGGTTCAAAAGGTATGTCTTATTTCTATGAATAGTTGGATTTTGATCTATGCATGAGGAATGGCAATGGAGATTTGAGGATTCTCCCTAGAGATACTAGTGCCTACATGGGATCTTCTGTATAAGTCAGATCTATAGAAATACAGTGCTGGTATGTTTATCATTGATACTTCTTGTTGAGGCACATCTTGTATTTCTTGGCATATGGCTAAGATTTTTTATGGTACATGGTTGAGATCTTGTATTTATTGATGTATTGAG